>BLKM01000477.1:1008360-1019312 GCA_013340265.1 Coptotermes formosanus | reverse complement strand
GTGCGTTTCTGTATGGATACAATTACTATTAACATTCGTAAACATACTTATGTCCAATCAAAAATTAATGCCTTGTATAAAGTTGTATTTGCCGATCCCAGTGGCTGTGAGGTTTAAGGCATAGGTCTGCGGCCGAGCGCTTGCTGGGATCGTGGGTTCGAATCCCACTGGGAGCATGGATGTTTGTCTGTTGTGAGTGTTTGTCTTGCCAGGTAGAGGTCTCTGTGACGGGCCAATCCCTCATCCAGAGGAGTCCTGCCGACTGCGGTGTGTGTGTGAGTGTGATCAAGTGCAAACAACCTCGACACTTACTGTGAGTAGGTAGAAGAGGGAAGGACTACGACAACGATAGAGTTATGTTCAACATCATCTGCACTCAATAATCAGTATTATAAATTGCGCAGGATATTATGTAGTACTGCCACTAAATAGTGTGCTATAAGGAAACGCAAGGTCACATGCATATACAGTGGCTGCAGAATAGTGACTTTGTCGGCTGTGGTAAATCAGATGCAGTAATAGTACTGGCGAATGGGCAAAAAATGAAGTGGCGAAGAGCTGTTAGCCTGCTGACCACTGGATTATAAACACGAATATAAGCACGAATGAGGATGTAAAGTATGGTGATCACCTAGCACAGCAGTTCTCAACCTTGTGGTGTTTGCAGCATGCTCGAAATAAAATATATTTCTGAGTAATGACATTTATTGCATAAAAATGTAAAATTATAGTAAACCATAACGATGATGAAGTTTTGATACACGTTCTCTTAGTCTGTCTTTCGTTTGTTATGGGTTTAGAGCTTGGTCTTTCGTGTTAAGAGAAGAATATATGCCGAGGGTGTTTGAGGATAGGGTGCTGAAGAATATATTTCGGTCTAAGAGGAACGAGGTAGTACGGAGCTGAAGGAGACTCCAGAATGGGGAGCTTGATGAGCTGTACTCCCCAGCACATATTATACGGGTGATCAGTTTGAGGAAAATGAGATTGGCAGAGTATGTGGCATGTGTGGAAGAACAGAAATATGTAGAAGTTTTGGTGAGGAAAACTGAAAGAAAGGTACCACTTGGAAGGTATAGGCATAATTGGGAAGACTGTATTGAAATGGGCATTAAATAAATAGGATTGGAGGATGTGGGATGGATTCGTCTGGCTCAGGATAGGGAGTAGTGGCGGGCTGTTGTGAATGTGGTAGTGAAACATCGAGTTCCATAAAATTCGGGGAATTTCTTGACTAGCTGAAGAAGTACCAGCTTGTTAGAAGGACTCAATTGCATGGAGTTGATTGCTTGCTTAGTCGGTCGGTCGGTTGGTTGGTTGGTTGGTTGGTTATTCAGTCAGCCAGTTAACTTAGTTTAGTTATCGTAAAAATCTGTCAGTTTTGAGAAGCAGTATTAGTAATAATTCAACTATAGAAATTGTTTCTAACAAAGGGCCCTGTACTCATCAGAACTTGTGCATTGAAACGTAGACATTTGTTGTTCTTGGTGGACTGTCAATAAACGGAATCTGGCAAGGAGTGTGGTGAGGTCCCTTCATAGCCACCACTACCAGTGGTGCCGACATGTACTCCTGCCAATTATTTCCAATATTTCCTTTCAGATGTCAGATGTGGATCAGTTGTAACGATTTAACTAATTACTAACATGTACTCAATCAGGGTAATGTCATGTGAACAATTATTCAGTTTGTTAATTTCTGTCCTTAATTTTATGTAATTAGTCTTCCATCCAGAGCATCGCAGCACACCAGTGAAATATCTGCCCCTGTAGCACAATACTTCAAAGACATATTAACAGTTTCATGCATTACATTATTGCAGAAGTTATATCTAACTTCATAAACGGTGAGCACCTAATAACATTAAATGATAATTATTATTTTTACTATTTAACGTAGTATTTTACCTATGTCTTTCTTCATTTGGCTTACAATCAGACAACAATATCTTCTAGTACTATTTTATGTGCAGGAAAACACCCACAACCCCTGATTGTGACATACTTTTAATTACTTTTGTACGAGGCACTCTACAATATTTTAAGTCTCTGTTGCAGTAGTGACTGCACACTTCAGATCAGATTATTGACTGGCGAGTTTAGACCAATGCTAACAGTGGTCAAACAGTACTTGATTTATTTACTGGTGCCGCTGCTAAGAACAACTGTCGCCAACATGATGATAAAACATTCCGCAACAGTTAGGTCTAACAACCTGTCAAAATATCATACGAACTCAAGATCCACTAAACGTTTATAACCATCAACAAGGAAAATCATTTCCAATGTCAAGGCCAAATATGCTTTTATTTTCGACTTTTATATAGCACTTCATTCATGATTCATTCATCCCTACTGTCTTCTTACATTTGATAATCAGATATATTTGTGTGTGTTCAGTTATTATAAAATTCCGATAATATTTGTGAGTATTTCAAGGCACTGTAATTCTTCATGTAGACAAAACGTATGTGCCTAAATAACTGGAGTGTTTAACCGTATGAACGTGGGAAAAATCACTGTTGTGGTTTATTGTCAAACGTTAGAGCTCGACCATTCAATGTAGAGAATTAAGTGACTCATCTTACCTGATGTCCGATGCTGCAGTTATCTTTGAGACGTCGGTACATAAATGACTACCAGACTAAACAACATCACACATGTATGATTCATATCACATCCACAGCAGAATAACAGCTTGTTGCTAGATGTTCAGGTGTTAATATTTTAAGAGGTTGCCGTCCCATTGGGCTGCTCATACCCTGAAGATGGAGGCAGAAAGCTCCACCGAAGCGTCAGAAACTACTCACCAACCGAAAACGCGTCATGTCCCAGAAGACTTGACTCGTCATCAACACTGCTGTAAAAACCTCGAATCTCGCGCTGGTAAAACTGACTTATGTAGTCTGTGTAGGCCTATAAGACAGAGAACAATGGACAAATGAAACTTAGCTATATTCTTACGGCATAAGCAGACGCAAAAGCTCTAGTTACTGATATGGTTACTGGAAAGTTTTGAAATGTGGTGTTAGAGAAGAATGGAGAAGATCAGTTGGACCGATAGGGTGAGAAATGAAGAAGTGTTACATAGAGTCAAAGAGGAAAGAAATATCCTAAATACAATAAAAAGAAGAAAGGCTAACTGAATTGGTCACGTCTTGCGTAGAAATGGCCTTCTAAAACACGTGATTGAAGGAAAGTTAGAAGAAGGATAGAAATGATTGGAAGAAGGGAAAGAAGGAGTAAGCAGCTACTGGACGACCTTAAGGAAAAGAGAAGGTACTGGAAAGTGAAAGAGGAAGCACTAGGTGGCACAATGTGGAGAACTCGCTTTGGAAGAGCCTATGGACCTGTCGTAAGACCGACTGCGGAATGAATGAATGGTTGGTTACGCACAAATTATAGATAAACGAACACAAGAATAGAAAAACGGTGTGAAGAAATGGTGTAAAAGGGATGTTCCAAATACATGCAGTTTTCTGTACCTCGTGACGTAAAGGTAAAAAGAGTCATTCTAACCTCGGCGCTAGATGGGAGTGGGTGGTCAACGTCACACCCCGGTCGTTTTACCCCCGGGAAAGAGACTCGGTACCCATTGTACTGGAGGTTGTGTGGGCCTCAGAACCGGTCTGAACGGGTCTGGATTAAAGAAAATTCCTTACACCCGCAGGGATTCGAACCCCAAACGTCATAGTATAGCACTGACATCTGTTTATCACTTGCGTAAAACTTTTGGTAAAAAGCTATTGCATTACACATATCCAACGCACTGAAACATAACCTTTTTCTTTGTGTTCTGTCCACAGTCACAAATGTAAAGAGTAAGTTGGCCTTCTACACGCCATGAAGAGCGCCGCACACGCATTGAATAGGAGGCCGGGTGGGCCCGAAAGCCAGTGTGGACGTTTTGGGGAACAGATAAATTTCTTGCCCCTGCGGGGTTTTTAACCTGGGATTTTCTAGCCCCTAGCCTAGTCATTATACTACCTACAATATCCCGGTTCCATCACCAACGTAAAAAAGTTTCATGTAAGAGCTCTACACTCTAGTCGGTACTGTATTTCGTATGAGTTTCATTATTCTTATTGGGAAACAGTTTTTGAGAAATTGAGTAAAGTTCAATTCCAGCTGCGTGTAAAACAGGGATTTTATTGAACATAAAGTGAAGGAAAATTAGCTGTACTGGACTATGTCCAGCTTCCACACTGAATCCAAAATTTGACTGAAGTCCACTTAACAGTTTAGAAGATGTAACACGTGGATGGGTAGACGTGAATTCGTATGGGTTTATTTCAGATGACTTACTCTAGGAAATCCATACAAAATTTATGGCTTCTCTTTATTTCGAGTCAGTAGTATTATAGTGTAGCTTCCAATGACGACAATTCTTACAATGCATGTATGTCAAAATATTTAATCTTTTCCCTGTTATATTTAATGCCATTTTTGTTTTAAAATAAAAGACCAGATGGTCATTCAAATCTGAACTATCAGCAGCATATCTAGAATTAAATTTCAGGGAATGTTCTGAGAAGTTAAGGTATCTTTTATTTTATAATATAAATTTAAAAATTATATATGCCACTTCATCCAAAAAAGTCGTATCATATCAGCCTCAATATTTCAGGTGTAGTGTGAATGTAAATGTGCGTAGTTAAGCGTAGGAAAAATTTTGCCTTTAACATTTACCACCAAAATGAAGTCCTTCTGTTAGTTTTGTTGCAATTTGAGGTATCGGTATAATTCTGGCATTTACAGGAGAGACTGAGAAAAACCACGAATATTTTAAGTCAGAACGGGTGGTACGCCGGCTGAGATAATGAAGTGACACGGAAATATGTCCCTGCTTGTACTTTCGGGTACCATCTGTGCCTACGAAAATTACTGGATTCGATCGATATGGCAGATGGACGTGCTCGTTGTGTATCGATGTCACTTGGAGTTCCGAAAATGTTATCAGGTACTTAAATGCTAATAACCCTGATAATTAATGCTTAAAACTTCGCCTAATTTACTTTCATACGCGTGAAGAAAACTCGTTTTTCAATTTTCCGCTATTAGGAATTATATACATACGCGGAAACATACCTTCCGGTAAATGGTGCACACCGGCCTTGGTTTAGACGAGGTCACTTCCTCTTTGTTTCCGGCGTTGGGGAAAGTAAGTTGGAAGAAGTTTCGTTTGATATTCGAAACGTTATAATCCTTCTATATGACGTGGACACTATAAATTTGTTATTAGGGTTAGTAATCGGCGTATTAATGATACTTTGTGACTAATAATTATTGCTATTAGGATTTATTTATTAAAAAATGTGATTACATTCATTACGGGCTTGAATCAGTACGCCATAGTGATGTGTCTTATGTGGTAATGGCCGTCAGTAGGAACGGATTTTTCTTGTTTGAGAAAGTGTCGTTTTTGGCCCCCATAAGGTTTAATTGTTACGCGGAACTGGGTGGTGGTGTACACGCACGTAAAACTCGAAACACTGGTTTATAATATAACAAGCAACATACAGGGCGGGTCGTGTTAATGCAACCAAGTTTTGAATTATACGGCGCTGAAGACACGATGAAATTTGAGGTTGCCGTACTATACAGGGCTGAGGATTAATCCTCTGAGACGTTAAGGCATGATATTCCGTAAGACTTCAAATTACGCAGTATTCAGGGTTGCCAACATTGCGTGCGTGTGATAAAGCAAGGTAACCGTGGTGCACTGAATGTTGGTATATACGTGGATGTTGTGACTGAAATGAAACATGAAATCTTAAACTGCCAGTAAGCAAAATCTGAATCCCTAACCTCTGGGTGGCAAAAAATTTCCTTAAACTCTGAAAGCAAAAGTTTGTTACCAAAATGAATGACTGTTGTGGGGGATTTCTTTTAGAAACCAGAAGTCTTATATTGGCCCCTGGATGGAAACCCAGGCGCAAGTATGTAGATTAATACTTTTTTTTATTTCGTCATCATATGTGGAAGTGTAACTATGGTTTCCATGTTTCTCGATTTTTCATATATTTTGGGTACCATGACTTGAATTTGTGGGATAATTGTATTGGCAACCCTGATGGGTCGGTCGGACAGCTGTAACACAGAAGGTGGTGAAAGAGGGCAAGGGGCTGAGTATTATATTTACATAATTTTAATGTAGGTACATTGCTTTGGCTAACAATAAAGAAATAGGATGTGGAAGTGTTTAGTAAAAGTTTATAAAGTGTTTATCAGAGAGGAAGGCCCTATTCTGGGCTAGATTCAGTTAATGAATTCGTTACACAGTGAAATACAAAAAATGAAAATGTTTTATAACGAATAATTTTGGTTGTCATAGTGCAATAGGAGTGAAGTATATGATCATTTTAGTATTTTGTGTACCAAAACATGATTAACATTTTGGCAGTGTTACAGAACTGGGTCCTTCTGCCTCAGGGGAGGGACCAGTTGTAGGCCCTTGTGAAATTTATAAGGTGCCTTCAGTTTCTGTAAATGGTGGGAACGTAGTGACTATATGACGGAATGTTAACTAGCTGCCCAAGATATACTGTATTGTGCTCCATGGAACGGGATTAGTAATTTCTGGGAAGGTTTCATAATGTGGGTTGTCATATAACCTATAAGGCTGTGCTTGAACATACTCTGTTGGGTCTGTTATCTGAAGCAAATCTCTATTTCCAGGGATATGAATTTGCTTAATGTAATGGGCAGAACAGAATAGGTTTAAGATATGACTTGCCTCATGACAGGAGCAAAATCTACATTCTGAAGTGTTCTGTATATCAAAAGGACAGTGTGTAACATAGTAGGCTCTACAGCATTATAGGTCTACCAGAGAAGGAAAATTTTCGTTACAGATGAACATTGTAGGTATCAAGGGACATGATGTGGGCGGAGTGTGAAGGAGAGGGAGGGACTTGTCTGCTGTGGAAGGTGGGGAGGTGGAGGTTGTGCAGTGTCTGCAAGGCAGTGTGTAGCACTTTAGAGAAGCAGCGTGCACTGTACTGCTGAGAAGGATAACGGTACTAGCGGTTAGTGACAAAAGGACAGATAAGTTAGGGGACTGAGGACAGCACAGGCCATGAACTCAGATGACATGAGAGGAATGACCCACTCACAACAGAGAGATAGCCTAAACGGCTAACCTAAGTCTGTCTCGATTGGCAGGTTCCCTGAGGAAGGGGGCATGGGGGTGCAACCATAATCCACCACACCCTACAGCACTCATGTCCTCAGTCACAGCACACTGGATGAAGTGTGGTACACCTTTAATGCAGTAGTGCCACATAGAATTCTTATAATAGCAGTTGAAGCTTTGTTTTATTAATGCAACAGTTTTCTGCTACATTGGAGCACTTGCAATGAGTGAAGTTTATTACATTTTCTTTCCCCATTTACAAAATTGTATCTATCCAAATATGTGGCATGTGTGACATGAAGGAACTTATGCATATGTAAGTACTTATTTAGCACATTTTCTTGAATGCTAAAGAAGCTGAACCATCATTCCTGTCATTGATACTGTTTGCTGACAGGTCTGGACAGTCATCTGTGAAGAGAGTATGGGCCCAGCGACAAAGAAATGTGTAATGCGAGACTGATGTGGTGACACCTGATACACTACCATACTTTATGCATCTCAGCAATTCCTGTAATTAGCATCATTTTGATGTGGTGCTGTACACAGAGTTCTGCACAAGGATTGAGGGCATTCCTTCCCACCAACAAGACACCCACAAGCAGTGCTAGAATGACCAGCCTGTTTCTGCACTCTCTGTTACCTGCACAGAAACTGTGAAGAGGCCATGTGCTGAAATTAGTGTTATTTGGTGTCCTAAATTGATTGTCAGGATTGTCTTTGGTTAATGAATGCATAGGTAAATGCACTTGAAAAAAATCACTCATACATACATATGTGTTTATTTAGATTAAGATTTACAGTTTCTGAAGTCTAATGTAATTGTTATTCTGTTGGCAGTGCTGGACCGGCATCAGTATAGAGAAAGGTGTTGCCAGGGGTGAAGGATGTTGGGGGGGGGGCAATTCAGTGGACAAATGACTACACAGTACCCTCCTCTCTGTCCATCTTCACCTGTGCAGCATCAGTCTAAAATGAGCCCCAGTGATAAAGGTATGTGTGACATGAGTACTTCTCACCATTGCAGTGACACCCCCTTATTAAAACATCTGGGAGGGGTACAAGTAGGATGTACCCGTATTAAGACACCTGGGAGGGGCACAGGTAGGATATTGTCATACGCATTGCCCCTGGCATAAGTCACAGCCATTCACCAACTTTGTCCTGCAAAGACTGTATATTTCAGACACAGACATGGTGACATACATGTAGCATTATTATGTATATTTGGGCAACAAGAATATTTAACACAGTGTAAAACATGATGACCAATATCTTGTTTTTTCCACAGAATACAGTTCAGTTCATAATTTCATCTTTTTGTGCTGCAATAATGTTCATGTCTTTTGTAAAGCACGTGCAAAAATTTAGGCGACATGTCTGGGCTGGGTGGTGCTGTTCAGTGAGGGTTCAGGCAGCAGCTGAACATGGCAGCACTGGTAGTATAGTGTCCTGTAAAAATGTAAAGTTCATCGTGTGACATGCCATGCAGGCACAGGGGGCATTGAGGTATAGCTCCACCCTTTCTTTAACCAGAGCACTAGATGGGTGTGAGTGGTCATGACCATACCCTGACTGCCTAGCCACCCCACCCATTGTACAGGAGACTGGATGGGCCTCTTGGCCAGTTTGGGTGGGTATGGAAGATCTCTCTCCCACTGGGGTTTGAACCCCAGACAGTCCAGTCTGACAGGGACTGTGGTCTGAGTAGGCCAGAAGTGCTCACTGATGCTTGCAAGCAGTAGAGCACTGAGCAGGATCAGGCCACATTGATTGTAATGTGGAGATAAGTGAGCATCCCTACAAATGTTCATGTTTGTTGGCAGGTTTGGAAGGATCTCTGTGAAATGGTACTGTCCAAGCTAACAAAGGACGTCACACTGCTGGGCTGAGGAAGGACTGCCTCACATGTTGCTGTACTTCAGGCTGCAGGCTGTATGTTCCATGTAGGGTGTTTGGAAGTGGCACAGTGTTGGAATGGCGCAGATCGCTGATGCGTGGGAGGATCCGTCCATCATCACTCTTCAGTATCAAAGACATCAGGAATCACACTGTGTTGACACTGCGTTATGGAAGCACATAGAATGGCCTTCCCGACAGCACGACACCTCTGAGAAGCCATCATAATTCAGACTTCAGTTTAGCGCTTCGATACCCTTCTATAAGGTAAGGCACAGCAAATCCACATATCCCCCCCCCCTCCACCCCGACCCCAAACTTTCAGTGGTTTCAATTACACGGCTGTTACACAGATATGCAAGTACTTTTTTTTTTCTTTACACAATTCGGGCACTTCAGCTGCTACGGTCATTAGTAGGAATTACGCAGTGTTTACACAATGTATTACAAGCGTAATATGGTATATTAGGTAACATAACTTCACCTTACCTTACCTTCTTGTGCTGGCAGGATAAAGCCCAGTGTTTTCAATTTGAATTCCATTATGTAGCACAGTGGTATGCCAGTAGTGAAGAAAACTGAATGTGTATAGCTTTATACCTCAGAAACCAGTTCACAAAAATAAACATGACAGTAGTAACACACATACTCGCAGATAGTATTTAGGACTAGAAATCTGTGTGATTGCAACATACTTTTGTTGAACTCCAGTAAATATCAACAGTCCAAAATGGCTAGTCGCAGACAAGTTTTTTGTTTCTTATTACAGTCTTCATATCCTGTACTTTCCATGTGAGACATTCGCATGATGTTGACGTAGGCAATGAAAAGCAGCACTGTGCTACTGAATGGGTTCAGAAGCGTGAAAATAATGGGAATAAAAGAGGAAGTCGATCGTGTACATGGAACATACCTGCTACGTTTAGCAAGCTTACAAGATTTATACTGAGAACTACACATCATGAAGAGTGTAGTTGGGAAGGTGGAAAACATTGGCTGTGATAGAGGGATGTTGAATAGTACAGTGTTGAGGAATCTTTTCAGAAAGGGCTAAATTTTTCTTTCCTTCCACAGTGTTCTACTTAAGAGTAGCTGATATAATTTTCCCTTTGTGCCTTAATATCATAAACGTTACTAAGCGGATGAACGAAAAAGCCACCAGTTTGAGTTCATTAACATTTATGTCATCACAGATTTTTGTGACTTTGAAAGTATTTCAGCAAGTTGAAATCCTGGCAGTACAACACAAAATCTCAGCACTTACAAATGGCACGCACGCACGCACCCGCATCTGCGCGCGCACACACACACTTTTATGTTGATTACATTACATCATACTTGTGAAGTACGTCAAGAAAAGGAGAGGAAATTTGCTTTACAACCATGTAATATATTCAAAATATGCAATATTGACATTACATTAAACAAATAATTGAATAAGGAAAAAGGCAGACTTAAGCTGCAGGATGATGATGATGGTGGTGGTGGTGGTGGTGGTGGTGGTGATGGGGATGGGGAATGATGTCGACAAATATATGAGTGATAACCAGGTGCACACCCAAGGGGGGGCTGCTGGGCTCCAGCCCCCCCCCCCCAACCCCCCAAAACCGAAATGTAAAAGATACAGATTTTGTAGGTGTTATGATTTCAAAACCTTTACATGATTTACCCTTCAGCCACTGAAATCAGCTGATGACTAGTATGTTAGGATTTTGAGAATCAAATTAATAAAATTTAAAAAAAAACCAAGGTAGGGCACTGTCATTGAGTCATGGAACATGTAGTTTTGTTTGTTTGCGTATAAATGCAGTTGCAGACAGTGCTATATTATTCTTACAACATGATTTTTATAACATAATTTTTAAAATCAAATGTAAATTATGTATAGCCTCAGGGTGGGCCCCTGCCCCCCCCCCCCT
>BLKM01000477.1:678562-1003174 GCA_013340265.1 Coptotermes formosanus | reverse complement strand
ACCCACGATCCCAGCAAGCGCTCGGCCGCAGACCTATGCCTTAAACCTCACAGCCACTGGGATCGGCAAATACAACTTTATACAAGGCATTAATTTTTGATTGGACATAAGTATGTTTACGAATGTTAATAGTAATTGTATCCATACAGAAACGCACACAAGATGTTCGTTGGAAAACCTAAAGGAAAGAGAAAGCTTGGAAGGCTTGTGCTCAGATGAGGAGGAGGTTAATGTAAGTGCGTCTGAGAGAAACAGAAGGGTATATACTGGATTCATCTGGCTCAGGATAAGTACAAGCAGCGACTTCTTAAGAAAACGGTAATAAACCATTGGGCTGCAAAACAGGCAGGGAATTTTTTGACAGGCTGCGGAAATATTAAACTTCACTACGTTGTTTTCACTGTGCATTTTTATTGAATTATTCATTAAAAAATACCAACAATAACGCACAAGTTTTTACCCTGTGTGACCTCAAATTCCTTAGGCGGCCACCTTTACTTCTACATGTTTCGGTGTCACGTACACCACCATCATCAGGGAGAGAGATTTCACACTTGGAGGCTGCGACGCCACTGGTGAGACACCGTCCTTTTTCATGCACTCATCGTCGGAGTCACTCCACAGGAATGGCTATCCATCGCTCTAGATGCAGCGTGAAAGTTTCCTTCACACTGGCCGTCAGGTAGAACTAGGACGGTGTCTCATCAGTGGCGTCGCAGCCTCCAAGCGTGAAATCTCTCTCCTTGATGATGGTGGTATACATGTCACCGAAACCTGTAGGAGGAAAGCTGGCCGCCTAAGGAATTTGGGGTCACATACAGTAAAAACTTGTGCGTTACTGTTGGTACTTTTTTAGCGAATAGTGCGAAAATATCAGTTTCACAAGAAAGAAAACATTTCTATTTTTATTTTGCAATGTATAAAACGACGACGAAAGGAGCGTAAAGGGAAGAGAGTTGTTCTGAATGACACGTTTCCACACGTATTTATAAAATAATATCCTCTTTTCCTTCTTTCCTATGGCGCAACGGACCAAATCGGGCCAGGCCGCCTCCTGTTAGAGATTTCTAGATCACAGTCAGGCACACCACACTCGATAGGACTCCTCTGGACGAGTGATCTGTCCGTCGCAGATACCTTTACCTGACAACACAAAACACTCACAAGAGACAAACATCCATGCTCCCCGTGGGATTCGGACCCACGATCCCAGCAAGCGCTCGGCCGAAGGCCCACGTCTTAGAGCGCGCGGCCACATAAAATAATATCCCACTGGATCATATTTCAGTTAGATCAACTTCGGACAGAAAATGAACGCATCCGATTGTTGGAAGAAGAGTGCAAGATGAAAATGGACACGTATCACCGAATGTCCATTGCCCCCGACAAGAAACTTGATCACGTGCGGCCACTGGGAATGAAACTGGTTTGGTCGACTGCCACAAGGATCTCGGAGTGCATAACTTTGTTAAATGCGTGCAAGAAAAGCGGATATTTGGAGATGTCTCGATCAGAGAAGACGTGCAGACTGTTCCGTTGGCAAGCTACACCACACCAAGTAAGTGCGCGTCCAGACTTCGGCAATCTGCCGGAATGTAACGGCGTAAAGTAACGAGCATACGCAGGTCCGGACGGTGTTCGCCCTGTTCGGCTCGCTGCTCGGCCTTATCCACCCTACTGTCGGTTTTCCTGTGCGAGTCAAAGGATGTTACGTTACGCCGCTCGAGCAAGTTCGGACGTGTTTCTGCGCTCGCTGCGAGCTTCTTGTCGAGCTGATACTGGCACTCAGAGCTGTTTTCAAACGCCTTGGCCGCGACCTGCGCCCAAGGCGTAGTCACAACTACGAGCCCACTCCTCTGGTGTTACCGAAGAAAACTTGTCGCACAACAGCTGCACGACGTCGTCTGTTTTGAAGGTTACGTTATGGAACACAACCCAGTTTTTAACAAATGCCCATATTTTTTCAACTGGGTTTAAATCTGGGTGGTAGGGAGGAAGACGGAAAACGGAATGGCCGTGTTTTGCTAGCAGATTACCGACTTTATAGCATTTAAAGTGCGGCTTCTCCAGTTTAATAAGTCAATAGAGTTCGGTTTTAAACATATTTGCCGAGAAAGGAATGTTTCCCCCTGTCTTTGGTTCACTGAAGTTGAGTTATTAAAAGTAAATACATTATTTCCTATGTTTTCTTCCAATGCTCCAACCCATCGATTTTATGTGCAAAACGGTTTGCTCTTTACAAATACACAATTTCTTACCTGTATATTTTCCTTCCGTGCCTCAACAATAGCTTCACATACTTCGGGTACATTCTCACTGATTGTTTGTTTAGAAATTTGGAAAATATATTGCAGACTGGTGTACGAGTCGCCTGCGGCCAAAAATCGCAGGGTTACTGCCAATCTCTCTTGAATCGGAATAGCTGCTCTAAATCTGGTGTCTTTTTTCACAATCTTCGGACCGATTAAATTAATTAGGATTTCAAAATCTCCCGGTGTCATTCGAGTAAAATTCTTGTGCTGTCCACTGACTGCCTCGAACTTCAAGTCTGCTAACAAACTGGTCCCACTGTACACAGACCTCTTTCTGTACAACTCCGTTTGCCACCAACGTTTTTCTCTTCGTTTTCTTCTCTTGGACAAAATGTGGCTCACAAATATGAAGGCCACGCTAGCGACCTGTAAAGACGACATCTTTCCACCAGGCGCGGCGAACAACTGGTGGATCACAGCGAGCAGCCCGTTCGCCAGAATGCTCGCCGTCTTGTTCGCACCTACATCTCGAGTCGAGCAGAACGCCGAGCTGGTCGTTAGGCTGCTTTTCCACGAGCGGCACTGCCGTTCGCTGCTGCCCTTCCACCCACCAGTAGACGTAATGGACTTGGAAGAGAAGTTCTTATGCTTGCACTGCTGCACAAGAGAATTTATAAAAAGAAGCGTCGTCACCGGTACTGGGTTCATCCTTTGGTTTGTACAAGACTAGAAACGGGTCAGTTTTATACACTATTTTACGAACTCAGGAAAGACGAAAATGGATTTTTGAAGTATTTTCGCATGTCACTGAAGTCGTTTGACGAACTGCTCAATCTCCTTCAGGAAGAGATACGTGGACTGGAAACAAATATGAGAAGATGCGTACCTCCAGCAGAGAGACTTGCTACAGTCAACCTCGGTTATACAGGCCTCGGTTATGACGGACTTCGTTTATAACGGATAGTTTTTTCAATTCCCCGGCCGTTTTCCTATGCTTTATCATTGTTACTACCTCGATTACACCGGTTTCTTATATATCGGACCTTCGGTCACATCGGATTTCTCCGACATTCCCCAACACCATCGGGAATCGAACCCGAGGCCTTCCGGTGTGTAGCGCAGTGCCTCAACCAACTGCGCCACGCGAATACGTACAGCATTTAAAAATTTTGGCCGATCCTAGTGGCCGCGCGGTGTAAGGCGTGGGTCTACGCCATTCGCTTGCGGGGATTGTGAGTTCGAATCCCGCCGGGGGCATGGATGTCTGTCTCTTGTGAGTGTTGTCTGTTGTCATATAGGGGTCTTTGCGCCGGGCCGATCACTCGTCGAGAGTAGTTCTACAAGAGTGTGGTGCGTCTGATTGTGATTGTGAAGCCACGGTAATGAAGGGGCCCTGGCCCACGAGGGGCTGTTGCGCCATGGGGGGGGATTTAAAAATTTTGAGTATGTTGCACAATACAGTAGGTGCGTAAAGGAGGGAAGCGTTCGGGCATCTTGGTGTGTGGTGCTTCCGTCTGTTACATCAAGGGTTCAGGAATGTAGTAATGTGTGTTTTTGTGTGTGCAAAATGTAGCTGTTCATGCCCATATGCAATACAACTGAAAACAAGCGTAACTTAAGTGGTATAAATTTAAATGTTACATTAAAAATTAATTTAACCGAACCTAGGAAATAACGGACTTCGGTTATAACGGATAGTTTGGACTCCCCTTGGGATCCGTTATAACCGAGGCTGACCTATCACGCTGAGGTAAGAAATCGTTCCGTAATTATTCCAATAAGGATTTGGTATATATCTGATATACGTTTAAGTAGCAATTTCATTGTACGTAATTTAAATGCTTAAATACGGAGTGAAAAGTAATAACAGTCAAAACAAAACTACAACAGGCATTTACATGGCGTATACAGTATTAGTGAATGATTATTACAAAAATCATCACAAAATTAACTCAAAATTACATTGCCAATATTATGATTCTGGGAACAAGTCGAGATAGGAATTGTCAGAATCAGTGCGCAGATCTGCTGCTGGTGACGGTATAACACTATCTTATGATTCCGGGAACAAGTCGAGATAGGAATTGTGTGAATCCGTGCCCAGAGATGCTCCTAGTGAGGGTATGGAAAGGAGTGGAGGAATGGGCGTTTGGTTGGAGGAGGAGGAGGAAGAAGGAGAAGACGAGGAGGAGGAGGAAGAAGAGGAGGAGGAGGAAGAGGAAGAAGAGGAGGAAGAGGAAGAAGAAGAAGAAGAAGAAGAAGGGAAACTTGGTTTCTGTTGATTATACATAATATTTTCACGGACTGCAAAGTGGGGCTGCATAGCTGCGATGTGCGGTGAAGTATTATGTTTGAACCTCCTGAATACATGAAGGATTTCAGTTTTGTATCGAGTTTGTCGTCCTTGGAAACGGCACAACTGTTCACAATGGTTCTCACCTAGCAGAGAGGCATAAAACCGCCGCTGCCAGCCGCGGGGAAACGTCGGTCCCCGCGGCTGGCAGCGTTAGCAACGCATGACCTTGGCGGCCGCGCTGCAGCGTACACTCGTGGAAACACGTCCATCTAAACCAATTTCTAGCGCGGGCCGCGCGGCTAAAAACCGCTCGCGGAAAAGCAGCCTTAAGCTATTACGTTGCCGCAGAATGCTCAAGTCTGGACGCGCCCTAAGACTTCTTACACACAATCCAGATGACCAGTCAATCCTGTATATAAACACGGGACTGGCTAAGCAGAAAGCCAGTCTGATACTAACTACACGGAGCTACAAGCAGAACTCATAACGCGGACACTCATGTTGCCAAATTTATAGCGGACCTCTTGGTTCCTGTGGGATATTGCGTAGCCTAGGTTGGCAGTTTGTATCGTAATACCAACCTACGCCACGCCACATCCAGAGGAGAGAGAGACCACGACTACATCGCGGCGGAAGCATGAAATCTTTTATAATTTATAGAAATTAGAAAATATATTATTCGTGTTCTTATTATTTTATTATATTTTGTGAGGAAATTATTACTTAAATAAGGAATGTATCTAGTTATACAAACTCCAAGGTTCGCATTGTCTCCAAGTTTCGCAATTACTGAAATGTAATAATAATTACTTGCCCAGTTTGTAGTTGTTTATGATCTGCGTCCATACCAGTTTTCACATGCCTAGCTCTACAGCTATTACCGTCATAAAATCGAAATAAAAACCTCTGGCACCGGCGTTGTGTTATTAGTGTATAATCTACGTAAAATTACAACAAAAGTTACATATGTAAGGATTAGGGCCATCTCACGCTCAACCTTATTTCAGGACCCTAAATTAAACGTCCCGTCCACTTTGCAAGTTCACACATGAATTAGTTCGTAAAGAAATTAAAAATTGCAGTGTCCGGAGTGGCCTAAAGGGCACAATGTGAACACAAATTTTCATGAAAATCGATCTAAGATTCAAACTGAAACGGTAGAAAGGACACACACGCGCGCGCGCGCGCCAGCATGGTGGTCTGATACGCTTATTCTGTTTCCATAATAAAGCAAAATAGACTAAAAGGTTAATATGGAAGGCCTACATACAGGTGGATATTAAAATGGATTTAGAAAAACTGAGCGCAAGGACTTGGACTGAATTACTCTTGCTCAGGATGAGGAAAAGTGGCGGGCTCTTGTAAACGCGGTAATGAACATTCAGGTTATACAAAATGCAGAGAATTTGACTAGCCGTGGAACTATTAAAATTTCATGAAGGAGGCTGGTCCATGGAGTTAGTTACTTAGGCTAAAGGGTTATATAATCTGCATTTTCGTAATTAAATGGTGTGGTAATATTTCAATCTTCTAAGTAAATGGGTGTGCATTGCCTGCCCGAATCACGGGATTTGCACAGTAACTGCTTACATGAAGTGTTCCTTGCCCCCATGAGTCGCGAGGTTTCAAATGTCATTAAGTAAATAGGTGTGTCTTCCATGCTCGGGTCCTGGGGTTTCCACAGTAACTGCGTACATGATTTTGCCTTGCCCCCACGGGTTGCAGGGATTCCACGGTAAATACGTAAATGGGTGTTCCTAGTCTAATATAATAATATATATTATATATATTATTATTATAAATGTTACGTTTCGAATTTGACCTGCAACCTGCTTTGAGATTGAGAAGCCTGGTGCTGGAGGAGCAAGGTAGATGAGTGTATATGGCCCCATCATTCACATCTTTAATGTATACAGCAGCGGCACGACAGTTTTAATCCAAACACACGCTCACACACTGCATCTAGAGTGAATACGTCAAATATTCACAACAATATTAAATAGTCCAACACAATTTTGTTTTTATTTAAAAGCTACATATTTCAGTCTAGATATCTACCATCATTAGGCTAAAAAATAGGATATATGTCACACATGACATATACGAGAAATCAACCAGTCTACATCTTACAACCAACACCTAAGACTCCACCTATTTTAATATTTTAACAATTTTAATATCTATAAATATTACATTACCCCTTCAACCGTTTGTTTTTGTATTTAATAAAAAAGCATATTAATATTACATTCCCACTACTACTGCTCAGCTACCATCAACCACGTATACTTTTACACTTTTATTGTAAAACAAAAATATTTTGAAACTTTAGGATCCCACATAAAACATGATGTTTTCGATATCAAATTTTTCACCTGCCTTTTAATGACTATATTTTTAGCCTGATGATAGAAACATGTAGTTTGTAAATAAAAACAAAGTTGTGTTGGACAATTTAATATAGTTTCGAATATTTTTCTGAAGACATAACGGGATGAATTCTGTAAGTGAACCGGTCAAAATTATGTCTCTGTGGACCACAGATTGGGGGCTGGTTGTCAAATGTTACATAGAATGAACCAGTCAACATCACATCAAAACAGAAACAAAGGATTTCAGACTATGGCCCACATATCCACAAATAACGGGTATAAAAAGAAGTTAATACCAATGTTAACGAGTACACTATAACAAAGTTGACAACAAATATATGATACCTATTCTTACCATATTAGAAAAATGCAAAAACAAAACAAAAAACGGGGTTCAGTGACCCCTATGTAAGGATGACAAAACTGTCCAAACACACGCTGTGAACTGCATTTGAACTATATATTACAATAAAGAAGAATATATGCACTAAACTTCAGCAATGCTAAGACATGCTGTGCTTGTTCTAAATGGGCACACATGCCTATAGATTGACAAGTCAGGCAGGTCAAATACACGAAACATAAGACACAGGAGAACATAAAAGAGCTTCTAGACCTTTAAACAGGCAAAATGGCACGGTGACTAATTAATGAATAAAACCGATAAGAATTACAGTTTATTTAACATCGCTCAACATCTTCAGATCTATTTCAGTTACACGAACAAAGGATGTTTGATGGAGTCGTGATGCAAGCTTGACTAGCTATTACTCTGCAGTAGGGGTGCAGTACAATTCAAATCACCGAGTAACTTACGAAAATGGTCTTATTAGGGGTACGTGACAGTACTTGTTGAAATAATCCTCAATTCCACAACTTATTCTTAAAATACAACAAAAAATTTTACAAGTTTTTAATTGCCAAAAATATCAATGAACCACTTTGTGATTACTAGATACCCACTTAGAGTATTTCATTATACTATCATGAAGCAGAAACCTCAATATGAAAGCCTGTCTATAAAGTGCAAAACCAAACCCACAACCACTCACTTTGTTACTAACAAGACTGCTCAAAACAATGTTCTGGGATTAAACTTTGAGACTCAACCTCCTTCCGTACCAGTCAATATAATAAAACCCCATACCCTAACCATTTTACCATAAATATTTTCGTTACAGTTACTACCTCACAATGCAATGCAATATGACACTAAAAAGAAACATCAAAACGTAAATTCTGGGGATTAAATGGGAAAGCCTAACCTCTGTTCGCACCACAAACCAACCGCATATCATTCTGTATTTGTCAGATACAGTGGAGCAAAGCATCAGCTACTTACAGATTTCAAAAAAGCATCAGCTACTTACAGATTTCAAAAAAGTCTACAATTTGGTTCCTACAGAAGTTTTTAATATTACCCTCATTGAGTGTGTTAATACCCATGAAACTAGTTCTGTTGCTTCAAATGTCTTTAAATGAAATCTACAGCTAACCCTGGATAAGAAAACATTTGTCTATATATTTCATATTAAGAATGGTCTGAAAAAAAGAGAAGTTTCAACACCATCACTTTTCAACCTTGATTTAAATTATGTCATTCGGAAGGTTGACGAGAACCAAGATGGGCGGAAATTCAACAGAGACATGACTTTCTTGTCTGCTATGATGATAATGTGCATTTAGGGGTGAGAATATAAACAGGCTGTCATAAAAAAAAACACAGAAGGTTCACTAATTGCTATTAAAAACTTTGGTCTACAAGTAATGCTAGTAAAACCAAGTATATGTTCTTCTCTCACGAACAGAATGCAGGACAAAATTACAGCCTTAAAGGCAACTAATAGACCCTTTTAAAATATCACCAAGTTCACATTTTTGGAGTGACACTAAAAAACCAAAATTAAACGCATGTAGAAATTAAGCACAGAATAAATTCAGGGAATGCTCCCAACTGTTCACGACATCATCTCTTTGCTCATTTTCTATCTAAAGACATAAAATCGAAACACACAGAACTAGAAATTTCCTGCTGTTTTATATGGGTGTAAAACTGGTCTCTCACATTACAGGGCTGAGGGGTGTTTTAAGAGCAGGGAGCTGAGGAAGATACTTAGGTTCAAGACAAAGAAAACAGGAGGGTGGAGGAAAATGCGCAGTGAGGGGTTTTGTAGCATGTAATCCTTGCCAAATATTATTCAGATCTTCAAATAAACGAGGATGAGATTGTTGGGGTACGTGACATGCATAGGGTCAACAGAACTGCATACAGACTTTTGGCATGGAAACCTTAATGCAAGCCATCACTTAGAACACCTATACATGGCTTGGAGGATAACATTACAACATTCTTCAATAAATGGGATGGGAGGGCATGGACTGGATTCATCTGGCTCAGGACAGAGGCATACGTTGGGCCATTGTGATCACAGTAATGAGCCTTTGTGTTCCAGAAAATGTGGGTTATTTCTTCTGAAGCTTCTCAAGAAGGAGTTTGTTGGCTGTATGTCAATAAAATAAAACCCCAGACCCTGACACCATGACACAATACTTTGTTGGAGTTCAGTTTCTCTGAGCAAAAAGAAACATCAAATCGTAAACTCTGTTCGTAAAAAGAACCTTCAAAGCCTAAAATCTGCAACCAAAAATATACACAGCATTTAGCCAAATGGTATAAATCAGGAAAGGCTAAAGTTGGCCCTGTGCTTAATAATGTACCATGCCATGAAGTCATACAAGTAAGTGAAGGTAAAGCTCTACAAATTCTTAAGTTCAGGACCAGATGGAGATGGTTAGTTTCACTTCGCTGATCAATTTAACACCAGTGTCTATTGAACAGGAAGCCGGGTGGACCCAAAAGTTTCTTGGGATGACATGAAAAACAGAGCATCTCTTGCGTTGCCAGGAATTGAATCCCCTGACTTCTCATTTAAATAAAGTTTATGTACAACATCAGTTACTGTGTACAATCACAAAACGCTGGCATATACTGTTACTAAGTAAATTTTAAAAAATCCTGAAAATGGCTAACAGTATGCACTTCACAAGAGTTGAGGTTCCCACACCAATGCTGCTGAGCATTCAGATTTTCTGCAATGTCACGCAGTATCAATGGGTGGGTGGTTTCTGAAGCTTTGAAGAAACACAGTGCCTTTGTCTTCAAGAGTGAAGCAGTTCAAAAAGGACTCCTTGACTCTATTTTCTTTCATCAGTCAGTATCTTACAGGTACGGGTAATCCCCATGTTGTAAATTCTTCAATTTGAGTTGGACCTATGTGAAACAGCTGCAGGAAGTGAATGGTGAGAGGATGGACTGAACTTGATCAGAATTACCTTGCCACTTCCCACATCACAAAATTTGCCGCAATTACTAATCTTGTTGACCTTTATTACCCAAAATTTCATGTTCTGAGGCATTTACTCCAATGGAGTTAAAAAAGTCACTCCTGTCATCTAGACTATTCAAAGGTACCAAAATAACAACAATATAAATAAATAGAGAAGCATATATCAAATACACTATATGTGAAACATGCAGCCAGGGAGGTGCTTGCAGAATTGCAGAAGTAACACACAAGGAAGAATCACAAGTGTCTCATATTGCATATATGATATTAAAAGGGTTAGAAATATTTACTCACAATAATGCCATGATACAAATTTTAGCTCTGTGTGCTTAATGCCAGGCTGTAGTCCAGCTTCCCCTCCCACAAACTGACATTAAACCAGGTACAAAGTTCTGTATTATTTGTAGCACAGTCCTTAAAACACATCAGGTTAGGGTAACTTAGAATGTAAAACAACACCGATTGGCCTCTGATGACAGGTTTCTCAGATTTTTAACCAATTTATTCCTCCATTTGAAAGGTACAATGAGCTGAGTGGCTTCAAATTAATTACCCATGCTTTTTAAGGGTGGTTCTGCAATTAAATTCCTTGAACATCACGTCTGTCTTAAGCCCTCAGACATGGTGGATACAGCACAGATAATGAGTAAGGAGTCATGGTAAACAATGAAAATGGTCCTCCAGCCTGGGGGAGTGGCTGTGCACAATCACCACCTCAGCATAAACAAGCTAGTAGGTTACAAAATTTGGTCCAAGTCAGAGCAAATGCCAAAGTCATCCAACCAATCAAAGAGGTAACTAAGGACGGAGGCTTGCATGAGGCTCAAGTCGACATCCCTTGGTCAGCTGCCATTCCTGTCTTTGACACATCGCGGGGCTCATTGACAGACACCCTACATTATAAACGCGGATTACGCTTGCGCTAACGGGTTATAGTCTCGGTTTACGCCCAGGACTTGCAATGCAAAAAGGCTATGGCTCCAGAAGCACACAGTCTTCCTAGTTGAGGGAGGAATACTTTGGCTGGATCGCTCCCTGGGATTTGAACCCAGAGTGACATATACGCGAGTTATAAATGTGCATCTACAAGTGGGCAATTTGGTGAATCCGCCGTGCCCGGGGCGGGGGAATGCGGGCTGTGCCCCGATTTTACAATTATACCCTGGCATTCACCTTACGACTGAGTAAAAATCACGGAAAGGCCAAAGTCATCACTATATGCTATACTAGATGATCTGTAACTACATGGGCATACTTATATACTGCCCCCCACCGCCACCCCCGAGTCCGACACACGTTATAGAACTAAAAACTAGGGCCAGAAATATTACTCTTATTTACCCAGAAATACCACAAGGCACAGTATAACTGCAGACTATGGTGTCACTCCTCTGATTGATGTTTCGATTAGGTTACGCTGGCAACTTCCAGCTGCCCACACACACCAATTTACTGACAAAGTCTTCCTTCCACTAAGCCATTTACTACACTTCCGCATGGGTTCGGGTCCTCATGTCATTTGTCTCTTACCCGCAAAAGTTGTTACTGACCTTTCCGACTTATCGATGTTGTTGTACATGTCACAGGACTTAACAAATTTAATATTTAAATTAGAAAACACTTGAAAATTACTTCCACATGACCGACACGTGAAAACACTTCGACATCACTGGCATTTACCACAATATCTCCGTTTGCCGGACCACGCACACCCCAGTTACGTAACACATCACAGATAACAGCGTCACGACGCAGGCAACTTTACAGAGAAAATGAGCTATGACAAAGAAGCAACTCATCGTTAATCCGTGGACACAATGCAAGGGGACCCCACACACGTACAGTTTTACTTTCAGTTTTAACTGCGCAGGCTAAACTGTGGCAAGTTTGCTCAGTTTGGCCTGCGAGAGGGTTTACAACACACGCCCAGTTAAAGCTGAAGAATCTAGTTTGTAATTTAGATGGGTTCAAAACATCTGGTCGTGTATCTGATGGGGGTGTCTTAGAGTATACAGATTTCTATGACAAGTTGTAGAATGAATGTTTGAAAATACCAGAATCATCTGATGTGAAGGGAAGGAAGCTGCCATATGTCTTCGTTGGCGATGAGGCGTTCAATTTAAGAAGGGACTTTCTGAAGGCTTACAATGTGAAGCAATTGACAGGAGAAAGAAAGATCTTCAATTACCGCCTCACCCGTGCCAGAAGAATAATTGAAAATGTCTTCGGCACTTTGGTAGCAAGATTTGGTATATTTAAAACTCATATTAATATTCAACTGGACAACATTAAAGATGTAGTAATGGCTAGCTGTGCACTGCACAATTTCTTACGCAGAATACCCCCTGATATGTATACGTCATCCGAATGTTTTGACATTGAAGACCTAGAAAATGGTACAGTTACAGTAGGTTTAAGAAGTCACCCATCAAGCATGGCAACACTGAAAAGGGGAAATAACAGGAATCATCAACTGACAGGAAAAGAATTAAGAAGTCAGTTTGTGGAATACTTCAACAATGAAGGGAAAGTGCCGTAGCAAGACAACTGTATATAAAGAAGTAATTTATCAAAAACCTTTACTCTTAATTTACTTTGTGCATACTGTACGCATACTGTATGAATAAGATGTAACAGTAAAGTGAAGTAAAGTAAAAAAATAACAAATTTACCTCACTGTCTTCTTCCTCTTCTTGTATAGTTGACGTTGAACTGTGCGGTGCTTCTTGGTCACACAGAAAAAGAAGTTGATTGTAATACCATAATCTTGGTGCATATATCTCTTTTGCACCGGCACCGGACACTTGTGATTTTAAAACTTTTGTGTGTTCGTTTATAAACGCGCTGCGCAAATTGTTGATTTTTTACAACTGTGTCTCGTGTAGCATCAGGTTCAGCTTCTTGTACTTTTCCGATCAGTGTTCGGTAACGTGCATCTTTCTTTGATCTGTTATAATTTTCGATTTTACTTGCCATAAGCGTTCTTCTGCTCGGAAGAGTTCAATAAACTCGAGAAGAAAATCCTTCAACCAAGTAGCCATACAACGTGATGTTGACAGCAGTAAAAATATAAACGAACTGAGCTTGAGCCTTGAGGACACAACATACACTGCAGTTCAAGGTGAACTGCGCAGTTAAATCTTCTGCCGTGTTGGAAGTTACACAGTCCAGAAATTTTAACTGCACAAACGTACGGAATTTTCAACACACTCTCGATCTAACTGCACAGTTATTAACTGTGAAGTTAAAACTGTACGTGTGTCGGGCCCCCAAGAGGCGTTCTTAAGTGTAAGTGTCGTATGTGGTCCTCATGCATGTTAAGAAGTGGGAAGGTCCGGTGCGTTGTTGAGAGGAGATAGTTGTTTTGTTCTGTTTCCGTTGAGCATGCCACCTGTTGGATGGGGTTGATTTCCAGATTGGGGAGAACTGTCTATTTGTGGGTCCACCCAGCGTCTGATTTAATGAGTACCAGGGTTCTCTACCCGAGAATAAAGCAATCAGGGCATGAACACTATTGGCCTATCCGCTGTGCTGAGGATAAGAAAGAACAAAACGTAACTTTGTTCTGCCTACATGCCTTCATAGCATGGACGTGGATAAATGTACATTTAGCACTTAATTACATAGTTTTACCTATTCCACTATTCGTCTAAATGCCTTTGATTCAAATTCTGCTCAGCATTTTGTCTTAAGTGCGTCAGAATTGAAAGGCCCAACTCCATTAACAGAACTGTACATCACTAAATCCTATCGTAGGCACTTCAATCCATTTAACATGCAAACTGTATGCATAAAATTCACTTTAAAATTATCCTCCCGCTTCTATTTCAGTTTTAGAAGCGTCTGCTTTTTAGCATTCTTTCCTGAAGTGCAATAGGCCTGCATGTTTCTCATATTCCCTGTTCAAGCTGTGTATACCCAACCCACTGCCGCCTTCCTATGTTTCACCGTTGTAGTAACTTCATTCTTCTTAGCTGCTGCTGCAAACTATATGCCCAGACTCTTTCTGTATGAACTTTGTTTTAGACAGTCCATTGTGATACTTGTAACAAAGATTTTATATGAACTGGCAATCACAATATTTAATCTAAAGCTCTTTATAATAATAAAAATGTTCACAGAAAACTATTTGTGTGCCAGCATAACACCTGTATTCAGAACGGTATCTCATGCTTTTGTGTATAGATGGGTATCTTATTAAATTATAATCTCTTATTTCTAGGAATTCTATGGTCGTTAAGAAGGCAAATTTAACACTGGTAATAATTGCTACAACTTTTAATTCATACTGTGAGACTTGTTTCTGTGTCTCAAGATATTATGGAACTGTTAGAAAGTAACAGGATGGCGCATAATATTGGAAAATGAGGCGCTTCTTGATTTTTACTCACCAAATGTTATTAGGGTGATGAAATCCATTAATGTAATAAGTGAGATGTCCAGAAAGTGTCTGTTTCTTTGTTGCTATCATCTTCATATGAGTATTGTTATTGGTGCAGTTGAATAGACGTCCATGTTGAAGGATCATCGAGGCTGATTTTATTGGGCCATCTTAACTAATGTTGACTGCTGTTCTCTTTTTACTACTCATACTGTTCTTGTCTGATTTTGTGTCCGCACCTGTGATGTCTGGAAGGATATCACTCAGCATATACTTTAAAAACTGGCTGTTTGTATTTTCAGTATTGGAGATGGGGAAAAAGGAAGTAAAGATGTAATAATGTACTTTAGTATTGTGTTGTGTTTGTCTAAATTTGTTATGTATGTTTCAGTCACACATACTGATAATTGTGAAAATGATTTACGTATTCATACTCGCTACTTATTTTGATATGGTCATGCCATTCTCAAATGAAATATCTGCCAACGTGACCAAAAAGTATTCTCAATACCATATCCTTCCATTACAATAGTTGGTATAAGATCTTAAATATTTCACATGAGGACAGTACAATCCTACTGACACGAGTGAGTAATCATTGCATGTGACTGGAACATAATAAATAAATAGCTAGACGAATGAATGAATGAATGGATAAATAAAATGTAATATTACAGATGGAATTACACTGTGCTAGCAGCAGTGAGGAGGAAACAGATATGTGGCTTTGACAAGTTTAACAACTACACTCCGCAAATCACGTTTATTGTGATAAATAATATATACGTCTTTTAACAAATGTAAAAGTAATAGACCCCTGCTCATGCAATTCTTCCATTAATTGCATGACATATATTTCACATATATTTCATTCATGTCAAGCTGCAATATTATAATTATCAGAGTCTTTCATGTAGCATGTCTGAGCAATTCACAGAAAGGCAGTAACACGCGAAATGATATTCCCATGAAGTAAAAGTAACAATAAGATTAATCCAGTGTTTTCCGAATTTGATATCTGGTTCTGTCACTCCACTATATACATAATACAGTGCCACTGAAATCAGGCAAACCAGGACAAATGTTTATGAGAAACTGCAACATAACCGCATTTCACTGGAACTGTATTTTATGTGCAACCTCCAGTAAGAAACATGTACTTTTACATACTTTTATTGTCAACAGTTGTGCAGATGTTTTCAAACTTACTGAGCCTCAGAACACAGTGTTGTAATTGAAACACACAAAGGCAGAGCTGTATTGCATATGGACTAATATACATTTGTGTTCTGGCATTCATGCAGTGCACATTGTAACAAAATTTGACTTGCTTGATGATACAGATCATCTAGTTAACAGAGGGCATTACAGATAGGAAAACACTCTACTTCTTCTATGCTTGGTGCTTTTTTTTTTTTTGATTGGTCACATTGTGAAATCATAGAATGGCAGGATAAACAATGTTAAAGGACAGTCTGTCCACACTCATTCCTAATGTGGCTGAGGCCCACCCAAGTTTGAAGGCATTCCATAAACACTAATAATATTCTAATGAGTAACAGTCTAATCCAGGTTTCCTCATCCTATTCAAGAATCAGTGCTGGTTTAAAATATAATGTTGCAAACTACAAAATTCAGATTTCAGATGAAATTACTACTGTTATAAGAAATGTGGAGGTCTCTGGTTCCAGACACAATAAGGTTGATGTGTAGACAGTGGATGTTGCTAATAAAGAGGAATCTTTAGAGTGAAAGAGTTAAATGGTTGTGGCAAATATCCCTTTATGTATAACAAATGTCAGCAACAAATTTTGTTATTCATTTCCTTGCATATGATCAATATAGCAAAACAGAGCCAACTTATGCACAATATTATTGTTTATTATACCATAGTTGTACAAGTGTACTGTATACCAAGCTCCAGTACACTTGTACAATTAAACTACAAAGAATTGCCTACATTTTTGTATTTGACTCTTTTACATCATGCTGTGTGCAAAGGTTGCTAATTTGGTTTTATACCATATTGCATTGGTTGGTTCGCTCATGATGATCTGTTGGGGACTGAATCATATAGGAATATTTTATTTGATTTTACAATAGAAATATCTAAGAAACAACATTGTGCACTTTGTTGGTCTGAACATTGCAAATTAGTTCATTCAGAATGTCTTTGCCTCGCCTAAGTGCACATACTGCACTTAATTTTGCCATGATACGGGTATATTTTAAGTAGAATGTGATTCTGTAAACAGACTTTCAGGCAAAATGACTGACAGCAGCACTGGGTAAAATTTTTAGTTGGATGGACAGAGATGTTATGGTATGGTGCAGAAACACTGTCAGCTTTCACATATGGTGTAATTAAATCTGTAAATGAGTATCTGTAATAGCTTGGTGTTGGAAGACGGGGGAGGATTATGATGGCCATTTCATTTTTCTGTCCTAAGTTACTGTATTATGAAACTAGGACATGGCATTACACCCAGTTCTGTTACGCAGAGTCGTTCTTGAAAAGCTAACAGTCACTTACCAAGGCAAGACATCATCTACATTTTACTGAGTCTGTAGCTACATTACCATGTTCACAAGAAAATGTGAAGTGACAATGTGCGGGGGCACAATTTCTATGACATAATGACGCTATACTATGTCATTATTTATGGTATTATCGTGTATGGGCATCCATATGTCTTTACTCTTACATTGTTGCATAACCCCTTGGAATTCTTGATATATTAGAAATACTGTGTATGTGTAGTTTTAATGACAATACATGAACCATGGAGTAATGTCATTACATTCAGAACCTCAACGTGTAACTGGTATAATATATCTGCTAATACAAAGAACTTCTAAAACATTGACAGTCTACAGTCTCATTTATATCACTGGGGGAATTCATATTGTAGGTTGTTACAAACAGGCAGCCAACAGTGACTGTTTCTGTTGCTTAAACTGGGCTTGTAGAGGAGGTCACAAGTCAGTTACTGGTGACACTGGTTCATGAATGTCTGCTATCACAGTGTACTGTATCAGTATTCAGTGTCATGTCAACTTTCATGTAATTAACAATAATTTATTTTGCTTATATTTCATAAATCTTGATTTATAAAACATTTGATGCAAGGCTTTCAAAAGCATGTTCTGGTATTTTGAACTTAATATTTACTGGCACTGTTATGTCACTTTATTTTTTATCTGTTTTCTTTCTCAATTCAGTATGAAATGATGTCAATTTGTAATGTAATTCAGGGATTAGCAAAAGCTAATATCCCACTATTTTATCACATTAGTCATTATTGAAACCAATTTATCCCTTTGAAACCCCTCCAGTGAGAATTTAAGAGTGCAGAACATATTGCTTAACTAGGCTTATCACAGATTCAAGTGGTTACAAATATAGTGCATTTCTTCCTTTTCTAAGTTTTCAAATAAAGTTTTTGCCAGTGGTACCAGAAAATGTGGCTTCTTTTGTGTGAAATATTAACTAAGAGGAAAAAATGAACAGCACATGGCATTAAAAGTTACCATTATCTTTCACAGGTGCAAAAATGCCCAGGTTCTAATGGCTGGATCAAACATCTGGTGCTGATGGGATTTTTGGGACATGCATTACAGAAAATAACTGTGACAATGTCATACAGCTACTGGAGGGGGAGGAGGGGAATTTTGTGTGGTGCCATGGCATTTGACTAACTGTAAGGAAGGATGGCACGTTCTGAATCGATATTTGCATTATCAAAGCAAAATGTCTTGTAGGAGTATGTGCATCCACTGTCAGAAGTTGAATACACAGTGCAAGCTGTGATGTCAGATGTTGTAAGGTACCAAAAAATTAAGTGCATAATACAGAAGCTTTTCTGTTAAATTTATAGTATTTCATTATTATTACATATAACTTCTGTAACGATGGAAGGACTGAAAAAGTTCTCTTTACATTAATATTTTGAAGTATATACAATGCATTATTTCAAGGAAGATAGGTTATATATGATTTTGAATATTTTGAAATATTTAGTTATTCATTTTTACAATAGATGACTCGCATTTATTCTCATGTTTTCTTGTTTGTTGCTTTTACATTCTTATTTGCACAATCTGATGAATAAAGACCTAACTTTATACCCAGCTCCCTGGGTTGCCTCATTGTAGGTCTTGGGGGAAAAGGGTCAAATTTTGATTTAGATCTTGTTGGGCTGCCAAGATTTGATGTCTTGAGAGGAGGCAAAGAAACATAAATATTCTTACTTTTTGTTGGTGAGAGTGAATTGGAATGTGATATACCTACCTTAGTTGCTGACAAAGATGGAGTGACCAAGGGAGATTCTGTGGATAAGTTGTTAGGGTCAAAATTCTCCTTTCTATATTCTGATTTCATGGGTGATAGTGGTTTATCTTTATCACACCTTGAGTGTGGGAATGATGAATAATTTGGGGGTGACAGATCTTCAGCAGAGTGTTTGGGCTCAGACTCATTTCTTCTAGGTGGCTTGGTAGAATGTCTGTATTCAGCAGTGGCTGGCACTTTCATAGAATTTTCTATTTCATATGTTGGATTATACACTGTAGTTGTGTGTTTATCAAGAGCCTGGGAAGATGAAATGTCAGATTCAGATTTGAAGAAAGGGTGGTGCTCTTGATTAGAGGAATTTGCTGGTGATGACAGGCCTGGTCTTATCCTTGTAAGGTAGCCATCAATGGAACTTGAAGAGTATGATCGATTCAGCACTGTTGTGGAGGCGACATCTGAGATTATAGTTGAATGAGGCCTACTTTGATCTCTTGTGCTTTTTCTGCTAGTCACATCTTGGGTCTCACTGTTCAAGTCAAGGGTTGAAGTTGCATTGGGACGGAAACTATAGTGAAAATCTTCTCTGAATCCTTGTGTAGAAGAATAGGATGATTTTTGTAGGTAATCACCTCTAGGTGATATTTCAGTTCTGTCAGATGATGATGTCAATATAAAGCTATCTGAAGGACGGGTTGTTGAATGTTTAGTATACCATGATGGAAGAGATTCTGTGTGTTTAGTGCTGTTATGTTGAAAGTAATCTGATCTGTCCTCAGTGCACCATGATTTTGTTCTTGCAGGAGAATATTCATGCTCTGAAGTGCTAAAGTCTGATGAGCAAGTCGAATAGCAACTGCTAGGGTATGACAACTTGTGGCTCTCACAGGTAGATTTTGTAGCTGAAGAACCATCTTTTAGTGTACATTTCTCTGTAAACCAAGATGAACTTGATGAGTCACTGGAAGGCTTTGGAAAACTTGTATCAATATGAAACTGAAGGTCACTAGATGTTCTTTCAGTCATAATGAAATTTTTATCAATTCTTATGTCACCATCATCATTATCAGTCCATTTAGCAGATATTATTCCTTCTGCCTGAGTGACTGGTACTATGGGAGGATCTTGAACCTGTAAATTCTCTTTTACAACTTTTGAACTGTATGAGCTGTATGAAGTATGAGTTGTGGCTTGAGGTGAATAATGTTTAGGTAATTTTGAGGAAATATTTCCATCTAAATTGCTGTCCAGTGCTTGCAATCTTTTCCAGTCAAACTGCATTGTTGATGTTTGTTTTCTATCCAACTCTGCTTCTGTAGTTCCATGTGCTCTGCTTTCCATGTGATGAATATTTTCACATAATGGGAATGAAGAATATACAGAGGACCCAGTTAAATTAGACATAGTTGCATCTTCAGACTGTGACAAGGACTGTTTGTCAGAAGGATCGGGCACTTCTATAACATTATCACTGATTTCTGTCTCTGTTTTTAAAATATGAAAACCTGCAGAAAACCGGGGGGGTTTCTCATTTGAAATTTCTTGGGACAGGGATAAACTCCAGTCTGAACCAAGAGACGGTGCATGTTTCTCTTCTTGTTTAGGTTTACAGAACTCATGTTCTTTCAGAAAGTCTACAGGTATGGCAGGAATTGAAGAGCAGTGACTATCAAAATGTTCTGCAGTTGGTTCCTGAACATGCTCCTTTTCAAGGTGAAGCATTTTTGACTCCACAGACACACCTTCTTCTGATTGTGGGTGATCTGTGATGCTTTTAATGGCTTTATCACATTTTGGAAGAGAATGGATAGAGATTGGTAAATTTAAAGAACCTTCACTTGCTAGTTTAACAGAAACATCATCTTTTGGACTCAACACTGTTTGAATGCAGGTGTCACTTGAAACAGTTTTCATTTTGCCACTTACAGCCTGTTGGGAGGGTGTAATATCAGAATTCTCTGGACTGGAAGACGTAGGGATGGATGGGAGATTGGAATCATTGGACTCCTCTTCCGATAGCTTACTTGGACGTCTCACCTGACAATGTAAAATTCGCTGCAGAATTTCTGAATTCTCCTGTATGATCTTTAATGCATTTTCACTATTCCTACGCCCCAGATGAATATTCTGGCTAATTTCTAACACCTCACTCATTTCAGCATTGTGTGTTTCTGTTATCTCCAGATTTGCTATGTTTCTCACTTCACATGCTTGGTCCCCTTCCTTCATCACTTGTTTCCTGTCTTGAAGCGTCAGATTCAATTGAAGTAACTTTGAAATATCTTCATTCTCACCCACACTTACACACCTATCTTCTTCAGACTTCAAAGTCTTCAGTGTATCAGCTTTTTCATCATGATCATTATCTGCAGTACCACATTTTGGCATACTACTGAAAGGCACAACAGACCTGTGGAACTCTGGTAATGATCTTTCTGTACATATGCAATCTATTCTAATGTCTGCCTTTAATTCCTCTGTAGGTTCAACATCACTGTCCTGTATGTCTTCTTTTTCTGCAGTGGTAGGAACATCATCTTGCAACATCCTGATGGGTGCTATTGGAGAGAGGTTACCAGATGGCAGAGATGTAGGTGCAATGTATTGAGTATCCTGCAAATATTGCAGTGTTTCAGTAATAAGATATTTTAATGGTTCTACAGTACCCCAGTGGTTCTGCTGAGTAATTTCTGGTACAGATATACTTTCTTCCTTACAGTTGTCAGTAAATTTGACAAATTTCAGATCTGTAGGTATCTTACTCATTTCTTCTTCCATCTTATTTTCTGGATGCGGTACTTCTGAAGGAGAAGAGTATGTGATATGCTGTTGTGCAAGATGTGTCTTGGATACTGCAATACCACAAATTTCAGATACGTTCTCAACAGACTGTTCTGTGCAAAAGTCACAATTACTGTCATTGCTTTCTTTTGAAATAGTGTCATGATTATTAATGCCTTCACTGGTTATCACTTTTAATTTGGATGTATGGAAAGGTACAAAGAATTCAGAAGAAAATGGAGACTTTTTCTCTGTTGATGAAGACTGTTTGAAGACACATGAAGCATCAATCTTTGCTGCAGACTCGGTCTTCTCTGATGACGTGTGCTTGGCATTATCATCTTCAGGACCCAAATGACTTTCTCTTGAACATGTTACTTGAGAAGTATCCATGGAAAGGGATGACTTAAGAATGTTATCTGCAACATAAAAAGAAATGTCTGTTGTAGGTTTACACATGAATGTTTCATTTGAAGATAACAACATCAAGTCAGACTTTGTGACTGGATGAAAATTCTCCTGCCTGAGATGTAAAGCTAATGTTGTCAGCGGTAACTATTGAGAAATGTGTGCTAAATTCACTATCTCTTCAGGTGGTAAAAACTTCCCTTGTTTCAGGTGGAAGATTTTGGTTTACTTACGCACAAGTAATGGTTGTTGCAATTGTGAAGACTCTGTATGAACAGACTCAGTAGATTTACCTGTGAACTTTTCTGATGGTGGTACTGGTTTACTCTCGAATACGAAACATTCTCTTGACTTTGACGGAGTAAGTGCATTCCTTAAGGACTTTAGTGGTAAAAGATCATTTGCAACAAGTAATGATGTTGATAGACCTGAATTATCTATTGGAGAAGTGGATGGCAATTTTGTAATACTGGCTTCTCCTGTAGACAAGACTTGCACTGATGTTTCACTTATACTTGTTGGCTCCTCAGAATCAAAGTCACTAAGCTGGCCTGGCTCATCACACAGTTCAGTTGACGTACTGCTTTTACTGTCATCACTCTCAGTATCATTTTCAGTTGTTAGCTCTAGTTCTTTATTTAAAGGTACCTCTCTGCTCATTGTAGTCTTATGTCTGATACCTAGAAAACAAAATAATTTCATTGATAACAATATACAAACTAGACTCCATTATTCTCTTTCATAATGGCATGACCATAAACATAAATAACTTACATTACCTTCTTTTGTTCATGTGCTTCAGCCTGCATGATCAATTTGACAGTCGAGCTGGGAAGTAAAGGGAAAACCATGCGAAATCTCAGGATGGTCAGCATCCCAGCTGGCATGCAAACTGAGCACATTCTAAGTACAACTCAGAAGTGTTATTGCTTGAGCCAACTGGCCCACTTTCGTTTACTACTGCTAAGTGTGACTACAATAACGAGAACGAGATTGGTGGGACACGTAGAAGAATTGCGAACTAAGGAAAGGTTACAAAAGTTCAATGGAGGAACCTCATGGTAAAAGGACATATGAGAGACCTAGGCATAAATAAGACGGGAATGTCAAAATGAAACTTAGACAATAGTGTGAGTGTGGGTAGTGGATTGAATATGGCTAATGACCGACTTTTGTGAAAACTGTCATGAAATTACAAGATCTTGACTGGCTAACTAAATGTCAGCTTTTCAGCAAGCTCATGCTTCATAAAGTAGACTGTGTAATAAATTATTTTCTACTGCCATGTGCATACATGTTTGTGTTCATAGTTGTTACCTTGTGTTTTTTCAGCATCTGCTGATGGAGTACTTTGAACAATTGTTGCATCTTGTTTTGATCCTTTGCGCTGCTTCTTCTGTGTGGTGTCCTTCCAGTGCAGTGTCTCTCCACTTAACTTTGCTGCTTGCTGCTGTTGAATCTGGGGTGACACCACTTCAGTATGTGATGCTGTAATAAGTTGTCCTGTTGATAAACAATGAATATCTGAAGATCCACTGTGTTGCTGTCAGACATAAATATCACAGCCACTTTGAAAGGAGGGGATATGTGGTACATTGATTGAGGCATTGTGCTACAAGCTGGAAGATCGTCGGTTTGATTCCTGATGGGGTCTTTGGGATTTTTCATTGACTTCATCCTTCCAGCTACGCTATGGCCTGTAACGGAAATGAGTACCAGGGACATGTCCTGTGGGTACAGGTGTGTAGGACTGGCAACTTTGCCACCTTTATGTGCTAACTGTGTAGAAATTCTGGGAGCCTCAAACTCGTGCAGCCCTAAGGGCCTGTCCAGGCCCGTACAGGGATACCTTTATCTTTTACTTTGAAAGGGATGTTTCATGTTTTACCTCAAGGTGGAAATGGAACTTAACAATCCTAGCTCATGTATTTCTATTATTGTCTCCTGAATTAATTTTAATGAATCTACTAATGTATTCTGAACACAAAGAAAAATGAGATGCTCTTGTGTGAAGGACATCAGATCGCCAGAAGAGGCCCTAAATTATCAAAAGAGAGACAGAGTGACAGAACAGGCAGCATATATCTGACTGAGAAAGAGATGGAGAAGCCAGAATATGCAACAGCCTAACCCTTAATATATGGTGGCAACAAAAGGGTAAGAATATAAAATTTTCATATAAAGACTGTCAAGTACATCACATTCCAACCATATTAAATGGGAAAATACATCATATTCCAACCACATTAAATGGGAAAATAGAAGTAAAGAATACAGAAGCGATGAAAAATGAAAGGAATTATAAGAATGGGAATAATAATACACAAGAATGTAAACAACATAAAGTGATAATGATAGGTGATAGTTTTATTAGGGGAATTAGAGACAATGTGGAAATGTCAATAAGTGATAGGTTCGGCATATACAGTTTTCTGTATCCTGGTGGGAAGTTAGATACTATCCTGCATTCAGCCTACATTGCATCAGAAAACCTAACCAAAAAAGACTTGATCTATGTATGTGGTGGGGCAAATGACTTCATTAGTGATATAGAAGGACCAAATGTTGATAGCATAATAGAGTTTATGCATTCAAACAAGCACACAAACGTTATTTTCGCCAATGTGCCACTCCGATATGATCTATCATACTATTCACAAATAAATGAGAATATAAGATCATACAATAGAAAGATAAGGGAAACCATCCGTGAACACAAGCAAGTGACCTTAATGGAGCTGAACACCGAGAGAAAAAACCACATTCGACATGGCTTACATTTCAATAATTTAGGCAAATGGTGGTTGACACATAAGATACAAAAATCTATATACACAATTCTAGGCGTGAAGTCGGAACAGAACAGGACATTGGAAAGTGAACAGGAGCCCAAAGAAAAAAGAAATAAGGTTGAAGGAAGAGATGCATCTCAAGAATGCAGGGACCACAACAAAAAGGAACAGGGTAGTATAGTGACCCAAATAAATACACCTATTCAAGAAGATAAAAATGGAAGAGGGTACAAAAACAGTGGTAAGAACAGTGGGAATGATGGGGGCAGTCATGACATTGACATTATAGTGACCCAAATAAATACATCTATTCAAAAAGATAAAAATGGAAGAGTGTACAAAAACAGCGGTAAGAACAGTGGGAATGATAGAGGCAGTCTTGACAGTGACATTGAAAGTGTGGTAGTGCAAAATCAGGGAGGCGGTATTGATAAAAATGGTGAAGTAAAGAACAATAGCATGGAACCAGATGCGATACAAGCATCATCCACCAATAATCAAATTGAGGTGGTAAATAATAATATATTAATCCAAAAGAAAAATGAAAGAGTGTGTGAAAATAGTGATAATAAAAAGGCGGGCGTTAGGGCTTGTCAAAACATTGATAGTGGGTTCGTGCAGTCTCAGAAATATGGTGACAAAAAAAATGATGAAAAAAGAAGTAATAGTATGAATCCAGATGTGGATCAAACCTCATCAAAAAACACCAAATGCAAAACTCTAGAAAAGATAGCAGAAACACGGAGGACCTCCACTAGAAATAAAAAAACCCCAAGCTTGAGATATAATGATGATTTTTTACACTAAAGGATAAATATAGCCAAATATCAGTATTGCATCACAATGGGCAAAGCATAAGTAACAAAACAGCAGAATTAGATCTGTTATTAAAGTCAAGTGTGGAAAATATGGATGTGCTATGTTTCACAGAACATTGGATGAAGGATGACTATTTAGAATTAATTCATATTGATCAATATAAATTAGTAAATTATTTCAGTAGAAAAAAATCTGAACATGGTGGATCCTGTATATATGTAAAAAATGATATAAGGACTAGGGAATTAAATTATCTAAGGGATTTGAGTGAGGAGAAGGAATTTGAAATGTTGGCAACGGAGCTAGTAGATTATGAGTTTATTATACTCTGTATTTATAGGCCCCCAAACAGTAATTTCCAAAATTTTTTAAACATATTAGAATCAATAATACAGAAAATACATTCAAAACAGAAAAAAATTTTTATATGCGGTGATTGGAATTTAAATTTTATGGTGGATAATAAAAGGACACTAGACGTAAAAAACTTATTGGAGAGTTATAATCTAATAAACTTAGTAAGACTACCAACAAGAATCACTCCTACGTCAAAATCACTAATAGATGTGGTCATAATAAATAAACAATATTCAGAATCAGAAATATCGATTGTGGAAATGGGGTATTCTGATCATTTAGCACAGGTCACAAATATCATTACAGGTAAGGGAAAAAGAAATAATATTCTGGTGGTAAAAAGACATCTAACAAACAGAAATATAGAAGAATTTATACGATTATTGGCTAAGGAATCATGGAATGAAGTATTGAATAATTCTGACGTAGATGCCTCCCTAAGGGTATTTATGGATAGCTTCCTACATTGCTTTGAAATAGCATTTCCGTATTTGAAAAAAAGAGTAAGAATCTATAAAAATAAAAATTGGCTAACAATGGGCTTAATAACCTCATGTAAAAAAATGAAGTGGTTAAATAGTCTCAAAAAAAGAGTTACCCTTAATAATGAGACCTTAAGATACATAAAGAAATACAACAAGATCTATAAAAAGGTGTTAAAAGAAGCAAAACAGAGAGATAACGATAGGTATGTCACAAGGGCTTCAAATATAACAAAGGCTATGTGGCAGCTAATAAACAGAAAAATTGGAAGAACAACAGAGGATGATAATAAACTAGAACTAAAATTAGGAAATAACCTTATTACAAATCCAAAGGAAATAACAGAAATACTGAATGAGTATTTTACAAATATCACAACTAATTTGACGAAACCGAGCATTGAGCATAATAACATGTTATCCCAAAAAATAAATACTGGTGCAACCTCTGTTTTTATATACCCAGTAACGGAAGACGAAGTAGTCAATATGGCCAAGACTTTGAAAAACAAACATACTGCAGGCCCTGATGATATACCCGAATGCTTGGTAAAAAAATGTATAGGACTGATAAAAAAACCATTAACACATATATATAATCTTTCATTGAGTCTGGGAATTTTCCCAGAAGACTGGAAATTGGCAAAAGTAAAACCAATATATAAAAAAGGTGACAGGCGTGATATGCAGAATTACAGGCCAATTTCAATAATATCAGTATTTTCAAAATTATTGGAAAGATTAATGTGCAAAAGATTGATGTCTTTCGTTCAGGAATATGGGGTATTATCTGACACCCAGCATGGTTTTAGAAAAGGGAAATGTTTAGAAGTAGCAGTTCAGGAATTTATAGAAAAAACCCAGAAGACCTTAGACGATGGAGTGCACTCAGTGGGAATTTTTATTGACTTAACGAAAGCTTACGACACTATAAATCATAATATTTTGTTACAAAAACTATCATCCTGTGGAATAAGGGGTATTATGAATTTGTGGTTTAAATCTTGTTTATCGAATAGAAGTCAGTATATAGAAATAAAACACACTGACCCCAGCACAAACAGCGTAAGCAAAATAAGATCCTCTTATAAGGAAATAAAACTAGGGGTACCTCAGGGATCAGTACTTGGCCCACTGCTGTTTCTGCTTTACATAAATGACCTCCCAGTAAATATCAAACACTCAAACTTAATTATGTATGCAGATGATATTAATATATTAATTATGGATAAGAATGCATCTGCTCTACAAAGGAAAATTGGGGAGGTGATTAATGACTTAGAAGGATGGTGTAATAGTAACGACCTTATAATAAATGTAAAAAAAACAGGAATCATGTCATTCCATAATAGACAAGTGAAGGACCCAATAAGACCCCAGGTCACTCTGAACAACATAACTTTAGACTATGTAGTTGACCTAAAATTCCTGGGTATACATATTACAGAGACATTAAATTGGAATATCCATTTACAAACATTAGCACACACATTGAGTAAAATAGCATTTATGATAAAATCCCTAAATGAGATTTTGAGCCCACACATGATGAGACACATTTATTTCACAAAATTTCAAGCCACCCTTCGCTCAGGAATACTTTTTTGGGGGGGAATAAAGGGGGATTCGAGGATAAAAATAGCTAAAGTGCAGAAGAGGGTGATTAGGATACTTGCTGGAGTAAGCTCGGGAACGTCCTGCAGAAATTTATTTAAGGAATTTAAAATTCTAACGATAGCCTCATTATATATACTCGAAGTGACCTGCTTCATACGCAAGTATTGTAACTCTCTAAAAAAAAAATACCCAAGTACATCAACATGATACACGGAGAAAACTGGATATTCATGTCAAAATGAAAAATACGGAAACATATAAGAAAAGTGTGATAAATATGGGTACAAAAATATACAATAAGCTGCCAGGATTTTTAAAAGAGACAGATGATACTAAGATTTTTCGGAAGAAGTTAAAGTCATTCCTTCTCCTTCACTCATTTTATTCGGTGGAAGAATTTTTTGCCTCTTAGGAGGATATTAAGATATGACTATAAGTAGATACTACTGAACAAATTGTTGTGTATTGCAATTTACTTATTACATCAATGTTGCAAGTTGCCTGTATGTTTTATGTATGACAAGTCTGATATCATGTGAATGATGCATGGACAATAAATAAATAAATCAATCAATCAATCAATATTCAGGTCTAGCATAAATATGTAAATCTAATTTATTAATTCATAGGTATAACTGCAGACTATTTGCTTGTGGTATGTTAAGTTTCATAGTTGATAGCTTTCCTTTAGCTATCATATTCTGTACTTTGCTGGCATAATATATTTATGCTAGATTTATGCAAGATCTGATGATACAGCAACATAAACTACACGGTCTGTTAGGGGTTAGGCTGTCAGCTATTTTTGGCTCCTCCATCTCTTTCTCAGTCATATCAGATACCTACAGCCTTTTTTCCTTTTTCTTTATTTTTTAGATAATTTAGGATCTTTTCTGGCAGCCTTCCATCCATCACACCAGACAGTTACATCTTTCTACATATTCAAAATATATAAGTACTGTACGCCCAATAAAATCAACACAGAACAGGATGATCATGGCCTTTAAATATAAAATTTCTCATGTAATGAACTTTCACCACTTATTTAAATCTGTGACCACAGGACTGTGGGGTTCTCCAGCTGTGTGTGTGAAAGCATTGCTACCAGACCAGCCAGTAACATGTTTTACACAATAAATGTGAAACAAATTCCTATTAATTATTTTCTAATGGTGAAATCTGTACCAGGTAGATAACCTGATGGGATGTCCCACAGTACCTTGAGCAGTGATGTGGAGCTGTTGAGATCTCCTTTGTGGTTTATGAACAGATTTCAAGGCAGTACTTGCTGGAGGTGGCACTGCCCCTGAGGGTGGACCGCTCCTTCTGCCCCTCACACTGAGTAGTGCATTCTTCCCCAGAAGCAGATGGTTCATAGCTATGGGGGTGGGAACTGATGGTCCTAATGGCTGTCTGGCACAGGCTGCTAATGTAAGGAAAAATGGTTTTCAGCATTTTATTGCACACATATAAAAAAGCTGCAACTGAAGCGGCTGAGACATGATGGTTGACAGAACAACCACCTGACACACATCTATGATTGATCAGGTAGCCAAGACGTTTCTTTTTCTGGCAAGTCTAGAGGTTTTCATAGCTGTGTGCCTGAAGACTCTTGTTTTTCTGGAGTATTACACTACATTACTCAGTAATCAGTTTAGATGCTTTGAAGGAACACAGTGCTTTCCTCTTCAAGGGTCTACAATCTGAGAAGAATTCTTCACGGACATCTAGACCATGGACTCTTACTTTAAGATTTATTTTAATATTATCCTCCCATCCACACCCAGGTATTTACAGTCATCTCTTCGCTTCAGACTCAGTCATACCTTATTTCCTGTACTACAGTATCAAGCTCATTACTTCAGATATAAGTATTTCCAAGGCACGTTTATTTTAGAAACACATGAATGGCAACTTAATTGCATATTTATGTTTCACTGAACTGGCCTACTTAAGTAAAACAACATTTGGGTTACAAAATAATTATGCATGCCAACTGAGATATCTTATTAACATTTAAAGAGTTAATAATGCTGTATACAGATTTTTACCAGTCAGAATGATGTGGGCTTGGCGTTGCCGCTCTCGTAACTTGGCATATTGCTGCTTCAGTGCTGATATATCCAGGGCTAGGCGGTCCCTATCAGCTGTAGCAGGGCTGTAACTGATAGCTGATAAGGAAGAAGATGGTGATGGGGCTCGATTCATGGAATCTAGAACCAGATATGTACTTTCAAGGATTAGAGTGAAAAGTAATTGGATATTTAAAGGCTTGACACAAAGGTTGGGTCATTTTATGAATAAATTATATTGTCCACTGTCTAAGGCAGTGTTATTCAAACAATGTTGAGCAATATGCTGGGGTTATGTGTGCAGAGTGCTGGGGTTCCATGAACTTATTTCCTTTATAATGAAAGTGGTAAATAATATTTTGATAATTTGTAATTGCATTTTTTATTTTTCTTCCCACCACTATGCATCAATGTGTTTATTTTTAGTGTAAATCACCGAAAATAAAACTCTGTTTATCATAAACATGCGTAAAATTTTAGGTTTTAAATTAAGGTCAGTATTTTAAAAACATTTATTTCATTTTTGCTCCCCAAAATCACACTTTTACTGTACACAAGTCCAGCAAAAATTCATTCTTTGTGACAGGAATTCCTCAGATACTTGCAGTTCAAAGAACATTGGTCTAGGACATGTCTTGTGGCCTAGTGGTGCGCATACCCTTATTGCCTTAGTATTTACAGAGACATGGGTTTGATTGCAGCTGTCACCACTAAGGGTCGTACTGGTGATATACTGATTACTGTACCACGCTAATATTTAAGAGGTCATAAGTTTGGCCAGAACCATAACCATTAATATTAAAATTTAGGAAGTAATAAATCAGTCAACATATTGACAGTCCATCACAGAAGACACAAGTAAAGTAAAATACCAACATACATTTATATCAAATGTAATTTCAACAATGGACAATGTCCAACAAAATATTTGTATAATGTTACAGTTGTCTAAAGTACAAAACAAATTACTTTTAAGGTCTGGACATTATCTTATGAGGAAGCAGTTCAGACACACCAGATAAAAAATATTATAAGGTAAAATCATCCCTGTTCACGCTATGAAGGCGCATAAGGGGAACAGAGATATAGCTCCACTCATTCTTAACCTTAGCACTGGATGGTGGTGAGTGGTCCACACCATGCCCTGAGAAAGAACTATGGTTCCCATTGAACAGGAGGATTGGTGTGCCTCAGAACTGGACTTGAGATGTTGGAGAAGAGAAAAATCTGTTGCCCCCTGCTGGGATTCGAACACAGGACTGTAGAGCCCATAACTAGTAGCTATACAAACTATGCTATCCTGGCTCCAATAGGTAACATGGTTGTTATTAAATTAGACCCTTCTGTTAGCCTTCTGCCTCTGTAATATTTGTTCTCCAGAGCAGCCTTTAACTTGTAATAAACACCTACTTTTTGTCTGAAGCTGCTGTTTCTCTAATATGTTGTAAGATCCTACGCATACTGATGAAAAAATGAACAACATTGTTATCTGAACGAAGGAAACACTGAAATGGGAAATGCTTTACCTTATTACGCAGCATCATTAACTGTTCATACAAGTTAGAAGAGAAATGCTGCTACTCAAAGAGCCAAGAGAAAATGTGGGATCATCAGCATCATTTATACAATAACAACTTCTAAAACCCTAGAGTATGACAAGACAGAAAGATAACTGAAACTATAGCCCTATACATTTAGTAACTAGAATGTACCTCTTCTTCGTGGGGACCTGAAGACTGCAGATATACCATAGGCTGCTGCAACAGCTATTTTCTCATCATCTTCATCTGTACCATCATCTTCATCGTCATCAGAGTAGAATAACCTAAGACCTCGCCGTGCAGCTGTGGACACAGTTTGTGTCCAGGGTGTGATATTGTACAGATATTTGTCCCTCAGCTCTGGCAACTCAGGAAATGGGAATGGCGCAATTGTCACAATTGTCTGCAAAGCAGCAAATGAATTACAGTTTTTCAAATATATATATATATATATCCTGTACACTACAATTTATCAATTTTGGCTTCATCACATTAATTCCATGGGTTTGCAATTGAAAGTATGGTCCTTTCACGCCTGAAAATACATTTGTGCAGATCATGAGATTATTTATTTCTCTACAAATCCTACGTACCCACATCTGAGTTTCATACTACATAATATCCCATCCCTCCATCCATCAAATTCTCCAGCCATTTATCCATCCATACATCCTTCTATCCATCTACCAGTCAACCCATCTACACAAACAACCATCCAGCTATCAGGTAAAGGTACAGTTCATCCTAGAACAGGCCATGAAGGCCCACAGGGCAGTAGAAGTATAGCTGTACTCTTTCTTTAACCTGGGCGCTGGTTTGGAGGTGGGAGGTCAACGCCACGCCTTGGCCACTTTACCCCCGGAAAAGAGACCTTGTACCCATTGTATAGGAGGCTGGGTGGGCCCCAGGGCCGGTCTGAACAGGTGCAGAAAATCTCACCCCCACGGGGACTTGATCCTCCGACTGTCCAGCCCAAAGCTAGTCACTATACCAACTACATTATCCCGGCCACCATCCATCCTTATATACATCTATTCACCTATCCCTTCATCCATTTATCCATTCATCCATTTACATCATCTCTTTTACTATCCAAACATTTCTCTGTCCTTTTACCCACTCACCCATCCCTTTATCTGTCCATTCATCTATCCATCCATCTACTTACCAATTTATCTACATCTTCATCTCTCCATCTTTCCATCCAGCCACCCACTCATCAACTGATCCATTCATCCATCCATCAAGCATCTATCCACAGAATGATCAGTCATTCGACCCAAGCACCCCCCCATCCATCCATCCATCCATGCATTGACCATTCCATGAATCCATCTATCCAACCAGCCATCCACCTATTGAACTTTCTTTGGAGAGTCATTTAATCTGCAGATATTTTTGTTTCTGTCATCAGGATTGAATGATATTCTTAAAATTTTGTCATCACAATTATATTTATGCCTCTTAAGCTTCATCCTCTTCAAGCACAGATGACAAAATTATTTTTGGAGATTTTGAATAAATTTGAGGCATACCTTGATTAAATTATTTGTATCCATAAGACCAAACTCCAGCATCTCTCGAGTAAGCACACCCATGATGCTGTAAAATTCATCAGCACTATTAACAGCCATGATGCGACTGCAAAAGAAGAAAAGAGAAAATTTTTGGTTTCTGTGGGATACACTCTTTTGATGGTAGTAAAAGCTAAAGAGAGTAGCTAGCTACCAGACTACATAGCACAACATTCCAAAATATAGCATTCATTGTTGTCACTGACGAAAACCTGAAACCTAATAAAATTGGTGACTTACTCTGCCAGCCCATCCCAAATTGCAAGTGCTGTCCTCAGCAATACCTCATTGCCCTCAAGGAATATGAGATCCCACACACGAAGCACCGTTGATTGTGGCAGACAGTTGGAGAACAGTGTAAGGAACCACTGCATTGTGAACACATTGGTTAGAGGAGGTTCATAACTTGTTCCTGAAATGATGCATTTATAAATACCACTACTACCCTTCCACCAGTGCTACTGTTAAAGTCACTACTAGATGTCTGGTCATTGTGCAGTATCTCCTGCCACAAAATGAAAGACTACAGTTCTTTTCAAGATTTTTCAGCAGTGTCCTATAATAATTTTCTTTGAAATTTGAAATCCACTTATTTCTTGAATGTTTCTTTGCAAGGACTATACAGAAACTTGCACTCTCATTCTTTTTAAGTTTTACATCAAATTTTCTCTTAAGTTTGAAACAAATTAATCTCCCTAATATTATTTTTAAAATAAAGAGTGTCATTTGTATAAAAATACTACTTCCTTCCTTACTGTAAAAAATTAATAGAATTGTCCAGTGGGTGGAAAATAATGCACAAGATCCCAGTTTTTTAGTAATTGCTCACCACATAACATACATTGCAGTGAAATATTTAGACCTTCTGCTTCACACACAGAATATTCCGAGTTCAAATATTAGCCTTGAGATTGACTATCCTTAAGTTTCGTTATTTTGCTCAGTCCCTGTTGGCAGATTCTTTGACACTGCGTTAAACAGGTGATGATGGCTTTTGTATCCTTTCCAGTTCATGCTTTGCATACTCATCCCATTATTCAATGCTACAAAACATTTGCAAGCCAGAAATGATTTCTACCTACTACACAACTGAACTCAAATAAAAATCCCCATTACCTACTAAAATGAAACAATATGACATTCACAAAATTCTCACATGTCAGAATTAAAAGTGCTGTAAGAATATTCAATAGATATTATTCTCACATATGTTTCTGCATATTAATTATTTGTCGTGAATGAACACACTTTTCTGCATTTGTTAGAACGAAAATTGTAACTGGACTGGAAGAGTGGTAGTGTATATGACTCGAACTAGGGAGGTGCCCATCTTCAACCTCACCAGTGAAATTCTTATTATAGTAGAGGTCCTTCATGGTTATTATCATTTCTGGCAAGCAATGTCAGAATATTACCTTAATGTCACTACCTGCTTGTATGACATTCCTCCTGTGTCACCATTCACAGTCCTTACTACACATATTTGAAACTTACCCGTAGCACTGTCCCTGGCATCATGCTGGAGTTGCTCAAGGTGTCGGGACAGCGTTGGCAGTCTTAGTCTCAGAAGGTCTCTGAACACAGCCATGTCAACAGACAATCCACGTAGATTGTTTGCAAAGTAGCTTTCTGGCAGAACTCCCTCAATGAGGTAGATCATTACCTGTAAGATAATTAGAAATAAGAGTTTTCATTTGACTGCAGTTTTATATGGCCACAAAATGTGAAGAGGCTGTTACGCCTAAAAATCAACTGGTCACTCATTCAGACATCCACTCAATAAATGGATCAATATTGCCCACCGGTGACAAAGCACAAGGGCAAAGGGGAGGGGGGGGGGGGCTTAAGCCATCCTCACTACAACTATTAGTAAATGAACCCTCTTTTACAAACTTAGTAGATAATGGACACAGCAACATGCTCATAATAGGCAACATGGAATGGAATGAGGTTCTCTTCTAGCATCAAAATTCCTTTACTAATTAATTAATCAATCATAAATAAGTTAATTAAATATTTAACTTATTTATTACTTATTCAATGATTCCATCTGTAGTGTGGACCATGCAACATCGAATGATTATTGCCTGATTACCTGGGTGGGATGTGGAAGGAAGTGGTATTTGTATCCTGACAGACTGGGTACAAGGGGCTCTCTCCACGGGGCTAAAGGGACTGAGGAGTGAAGCTGAACACCTATCTCTGTTTAATGCTGAGATTAAGAAGGAGTGGAATTATACCTTCATTCTCCCATATGCCTTAATGCTGGCAACAAGAAGTTACCTTTTACTTTTGTCAGCGAAAACTAAGGGATCATTATGTCTAGGAATACGAAATTTTGCATGAAGAAAAGAAATAAATTTACTACTGTGCAAATTATATAGGAAATATTGTATATAGGAAACAACTACAAAGATGGCAACGCTGAGAAACTTGGAGCTTTTAGCCGGCAAATTTATGTATGTAGACTCTCAGAGCTGCGAACATATTCAAAGTAAAACACACATTTTAACCCAATAAATATCTCCTGCAGGTTTTAAGGTTACTGAGCCAATTAGACCAGAAGGACTGAAGGTGCCAAAACTGCTACATTATGTCAAAATTTCCCAACTTACTTATTTCTGGTATGTTAAATCTGTAACCAATCTTACTCTCCTCCTTTTTTCCAGCATCAGAAGTTCTGCGTTAGAGAGAAGAGGAGAAAATAGCTTTCACACTTCGGGGCCCATTTTGTTTGGTATGACGTCACTAAGAAATAAGACTAGCAGAGGCATTAATGCGGAAGACGGCACGTACCTGCGATATACTAACAGTCTCAGCTGTATTAGTAATTTTTCAGAGGAAGTTAGCTGGTAGTGCCCATACATCATGGTAATTCCACAGGAAGATAGAGACGGTACAAGGTTCTCACTGAGCTGTAATATGGGGAGGTTAATGGAGAACACCTTTTCATAAGAATCTGACACAAAATGAGTCCTGAAGTACGGTATGATGACACAGCAGCTCGCTCCACGTAAAGTGACGTCTGTAGACATTGGTGAAAAGGCCATTCCACTAAGCTCACTTCCTGCAGAAACACTCTGGAAAGCGTTCTCGCCCTGTTCTTCAAATCTATATTTGTCAATGTTAACTTTCACAGAGAAAATGTATTTAGAATCATTTAAGAAACATAATTTTACCTTGGTAACCCCCATCATTTCATACTATGTCATTCAGCTTAAGAAATTTGGGTGCTCAATTTTACTTCATGTTCAGTAATTTGTGGACTAGTAAGTTGAGGAATTTGAAGTTGTCAGATCGGTGTTGATGATGGTCTGTTTCTTCTGGGATGTTACGCCACGTGGACTTGTAAATATTTGGCGACGTTTTTGTGGAGCGTACTGCCTTTATCTTCTTCGATTGCTAGACCCTAAAGATGAACAATATGCTCCTCCAAAACGCAGATAACTATTTACCATTTGACACAGCACAATATCTCAGAATACTTGAAACTTCGACCCGTAAGATGTCTTACTTTACACGAAATTAACATTCATTATTTATAAATGTGGCACATGTGTGCAGGTACCACAGTTCTACTCCCCTCTACCTAGCGCCGAGGTTTAGAATGGGTGGAGCCATACCTTTGCCCCTCCTATATACCTTCGTCGCGTGGAGAGGCACAACGTTACCTTAATGCTTTCTTACCATTTAATGCTAAATGGTCGTGATACTATTGTGATGTTTTGTCAGGTTATTCTTCCGTTAGACAGACAAAAATACGGGCTGCGTATCCATTTCCAGGTACAGCACAAGTATATTTCCTGTGTGGTGTCTGCATTACACAGCATGCAGCTAGAGATTATTTCTACGAACTGGAGAAGATGAGAAGCGAACTTTACCAACATATACAAAGAGGTTATAAGCCAGAGGAACACACCAAGAAATCTATGAAATGAGATACAGGGGTGGGAAACAACACATAATAATGCTGAAATAAATCAGACTTCTCACCTACTGAAACACTTTCGCTCCTCTTGGCCAAGTCTATGATTAACACGTTTAATTCTATCTCGTTATGGACATCTATTGCGAGTACTACTAATTATTTGCATGTTTTTAGAAACTGCAGGGTTTAATATATCTTTGTTTTACTTGATTACTAATTTCATTCAACTTTATTTTAGTGGGGTGACACAGGGCCAGCTTCATTTTGTGCGCCTCCGTAAAATATTTACGTGCCCGTCAGTTCTCTCAGGTCAGGACTTCGTGTGCCTAAGCACTGCGACTAATGTACTCAGCAATAAATCCTAATGGAACAAAACTGAGTTCAATGCGCGCCAGTTGAAATCAGTGTATCCTACATTAGCAGAACATTTGCTTTTCTCTTTCTTCAGACCCCTTTCCTTACGTCTTTTAGGCAGAATTTCTTTCTTTTTTCTTTATATTCAACTTTTCTTTCTTCTCCTCTTTCTTTCTTTATTCTCATCATTCACTCTTCCCCTTCTTTGATGCTTTGTATCTACCACCCTTTAGTAAATTAAACCCGGCCGGAAATATTCGCTTGTACTCGTTCTACTGAAAGTTGGATGTCACAACATTTCCCAGGCTTTACTGAGGGTTTTCTGACTTTATTTTGCTTAAGTCTAAGAAAAGTGTTATAAAACTCTGTTTGCGTAGTCTAACCTGCAGTTACACTTCTCATAAATTTAAAACGCAGAAGGTGTAAACGACACAACCCACTGCTCTCGCTACGGAAACTTTCTCATATTAAAAAATTCCTCCCAGAGACATGCAGGTTTCATTAAGAAAATACGGAAGTCCTCACAGCTCTTTAATATTTGTTTCTTCTACTCGACGCCATAAACAGCCCTACCTGCCACACAAACAGCTAATTAGCGAAGGGCGACAAAAAGTACTCATCTAACCAGAAAAGTTCGAGCGGCCGCTAAGAGGAATTCAAAATTTAGAATGGCTTTGACAGGTTCAGGAACGTATCTAAAGACTTTGCTTCTATGATAGCGGCGCTTTCTTTGGGTGTCAAGCGGACAAATACCGACGTTTAAGGATGTGTGGGACTTCGCCCGTATGCCTCTAATGGAGGGACACTAATTTACAGGGGCAACTGTATATTTATTTTATGGTAAAAAAGAATGAATGTAGATTATTCTATTACAAAATTTAACACTTGCATGAAGCCCAAAAGCGAAATAAACTATTTGGGACCATGTTTCAATTTTCACGTGTAACCAAGAAACCAACAAATCAGACAGACAACTAGCTAATTTACTGTCTAAGTAGATATCAGGTAGCTAGGTAACACGCAATTCATAGGAACACTAACACAAGAAGATGTAAAACATGATCAGAAGCATTTTATTCTTTGCAAACGAAACTTGGACAACGTCCAAGAAGGTGGAAAGGATCCTTGAACGAAAAATACGTAGAATATATGGGCCAATACAGGAAAATTCTCGGCTATAATAATGAAATCTATGGTTAACATAAGGATGTAAATGTGGTAACACATATTAAACCCAGAAGAGTGAAATTGGCTGAATACATCTGCAGGATGGATGGATGGATGGATGAATCAAAAACACCAAGCAACTTCTAAGGAGGAAAAATATATGTTAGTCGATAGAGCTTACAATACCGCAAACCCGGGATCCCAGTCATTTTTTTCCGGTATTCAAATGCTGGTATTGTTACAAAAATATCGGTCTTTCGGTACTAATTTAAAAAATAACTGTTTGTGATTTATTCATATAAACGTTATAAAATCGGCAACAATAAATCACTAACATTACTGAATTTGCAACTGAGGGATTGTTACACAGAGCACAAACGTAACGGAAACCTGAAAAGTCATGAAACTCAGATCTGGTTTATAGACACTGTTGCACACAAAAGGCAAAGTCAATATTGCAGGTTAATGAATAATTTAAGAGGCTGTTGTATTATAAAAATCTAAAAATATTTTGATTTAAAATATGGATTCAAGTAATTACTTGTCTGTTCCTTACGTCATTGCACCTGTCATAAAAATTTAAGAAAAATGTTTGTTTTTGGAATACCGGTATTAATAACAGTATCCCGGTTTCATAAATTAAAAATACCGAAATACCAGTATTAAAATTTTGACCGGTATTGTGAGCCCTAGTAGTCGACCAGTACGAAAGACGAAGGACAGGTGGATAGTTACAGTGATCACAGACGACAGAAAACTGCTACAGACTGCTGTATGGAAAAGATCAGCATCAGACTGGAACATTTTGGGAAGCAAAACTGAGCAGGCTAGGGCGCGAAATTGGGCTGCCACGCTGTAGCACTAGTAGGCCTATTAGTAGTAGTAGTAGTATTAGCAGCAGTAGTATTAGTAGTTGAATTAACTAAAACTCGGTAGCAGGAACCAAGTTGTTAGCATTTCTAAAACCACTGGGCAGCATCTAACGTACTAATTCAGTAATTACCTCTTACCTCATTAAGTAAATAACCAAACGACTACAGCCGTGCCCGAAAGTCTGTAGCAACGATTAGTTCACCATAAGACTACATTAACCCTTTAAAGACGAAGCGTGTCTGTTTTAAATAAGGACTCAGGGCGTACCGCGCTGTAAACACTCTCCACTTCGGTTATAAAAACCAGTCTCTTAATGTTTTATAAGGCAAAAGTTGCTGTTTGTTCTGAGATCCGTACAAAACACATGAACGCAATGTGGGCACCACGTAGAATTTTTTAATGTTAAACCTGGTGGTACGTAAAGTTACCGCTAGACTTTAAAAGGTTAACATGTCCATTCTGTGAGGCATACGAGGAAACTGATGCAATCTATGGCCCAGAACAACAGATCACTAGTCAGTCAACAGACGCCAGACGATAGGTCCGTACAGCCCCCCCTGCTACAAGACACGAAGTAACTGGAAATGTAATGTGCCTTGTGACATATTTTTCCCAGTTGGTTCTTTGGTCTTGTCCCTTCTCACGGGCTACATTCTTTTCAATCAAGCTTTAGGCTCTAACTTCAGTACTACCGTTTTGAGGTCTATGATTATCTTTAATTTATGAGTCACTTTCTCATCCTACATCCCATTTTCAGTATGAGACATTTTGATAGGCTTACATCCTTCCAGAACTAGTGCTGCAAGAGTATAGCGATCAGCTGGATCTAATGGACCCCGGAGAATGCGCTTCAGATTACACCTTTTTTCTGATGACGGACGCAAACCCAGCCTCCACAAGACAAAGTAAAACTGCCTCTTACAGTGGAGTGATTGCCTCCCTGATGAACATTGCCTTATGGAGAGAGCGCCTCAATGGGGTTAGTGCAGTGGTTTTGGAACTTCAGGTGTTCGCGTCACACTTGGAATATTCACTTTTTCGCAGGACAGGAGAACTGGAACGGAGAACTAAAAATTTCAATAAAAGTGCGGCTTTAAATCTATTCACTTCTAACCGTGTACTGGGATCATAATACACATCAGGTTGTGTACACCACGTGCATATTATATCTCCGAAATATTACAGTCGCAACCGACCAGCTTCTGGGAGATCGTTAAATACACTGATAAAAATAAAAGCTCGTTACATTTAATACGTATTCATTATTAAACCACGTTAAATACACCCCTAACTATTCCTCAGTTTACAAACCAGTGTTTGCTTCTATTCTTTAAATGAAGTTAAACATGTTCTTATACAGACAATTTCAGTAACCTCTCCAAAGTTTACTAATGTGTTATTTAACCCTTTACATATGAAATGTGATCTGGTTTATTTAAAGACCCGGATTGTACCGCACAGTAAACATTCTCCATCTCGCTTATGCTCGTACAAACCAATCAGTTAATGCTGTAGATGGGAAAAGTAGCTGTTTGTTCTGACACACATAGTAAACACATAAATACACTGTGTGGGCAGAACGTAGAATTTTTTAATGTTAAAACCTGGTGGCACACGAGGTCACGGATAGGGTTTAAAGGTTTAAGTATATGGTTGTGTATTATGCCACGTATTCATACCGTATTCCAACCGTATTCATGCATTGTTATTAGCCTTAGACTTTTTTATGTTTCCGTCACTAATAAAACTTAACCAAAAGCCTGGTTTGTACAGGACGACAGTGTGATCATTTTGCTTGTCACTGACGTTCATCAGGGCATTTACCTGGATTTTATACATATTAACTTAACCTTACGGCTATTATAGTGAATCGGTGTGCGATATTTGAGGCAGGCCTTTATGAAGTCAGAGTTTCTCGATTCCCTTCAATACAAGGCTGTCTGTATAGCAGCCACACAAATGTCCACATGAACGTCAATAACAAACAAAATTATCACACTCTCGTCCTCTACAAACAAGACTGTCAGTTAATATTAATACTGTAAAGGAACTATGTTAGAAAAGTGACGATTAATCATTGTGAATAAAAAAGGCTGGACCCGGTTCTTTGTGTTTCCCACCCCCCTGTGTGCGTGCAGAACCATCTCCAGTCTGTACTGACAAGCTCAACACAACTCTTTGTTTCCCACCTCTTTATTACTAATACCGCTACATGTTTCGGGCGCACAGGGCGTCCATCATCAGGCAAAATACAGTTTCCAGGAAAAAGTGTAAAAGCGGAGGCCTCCCCTTTTTACATGAGAAACTACAAGACTAGCAAACCTACAAGTCCACCACACATAATTCTCCACGGAGACTTACTGAAACGTTGCGACCTCCGACCATAGATACACCGAAATTTTCCATGACGTACATAAAGTTTATTTTATTATTTCAGTTGGAAATAATAAACCACTATATTTTATGATTTCTATAATTTTACATATTTTAAGGAGAAATTTTATTGTAACATAATGTAATGTAAGAAGGAGAGACCGCTTTTACACTTTTTCCTGGAAATTGTATTTTGCCTGATGATGGACGCCCTGTGCGCCCGAAACATGTAGCAGTATTAGTAATAAAGAGCTGGGAAACAAAGAGTTGTGTTGAGCTTGTCGGTACAGACTGGAGATGGACACAGTTCACCTTAACCTTGATTCGTTTATCAATCTCGAAGTGCTAACTTCCAGATTCTAAATAACTCCTGACAATGTTTCTCCATACGCGACAAAGCACTTGTCTTGAAATATTACAAATCATTTCTTCGGAAATTACTCCTCGATTCTTGCACAGAAACTGAATTTTTTACATACTCTCTTCTTCTGTTAATTTCCAGAATAACTGTGGAAAATAAATTCAGTCTAATTGTCGGAACTTATTTCTTGGAAAAATGTACGCCCTACGGCTTTATGCGCCCCCCTCCCCCCCAACTGCAAAACATACTCCCACTCTAAGATCATGCAAGGGAATTTCATAAACTTCAAGATTTTTGGAATGCCAGTGGCATTTTTTTTCATTATTACGTTCTTACGTAACGTAAACCTTAGCTCATCCGAGAAAAACAGAAGTTTTTGTATTTTACTTTTGTAGAGTAACGAATGTCTTTCGAAGTTAGTCCACTGTTCTGAGACACTGTTCTTTTACACGGCACTGCTGACGCGGGATATCTTTTACAAAATTTTCGGCAACATTTTTTTTTTTCATGACACATAAGATACTTTTAAAAATTGTTGCAAAATTAAGATGGTCTGTTCAACAGTCCACAGTTCTCACATGCTGTAAGCACCTTCTCCCTGTTTCTCACACATTATCGAGCGCCCGTCTGACGTTCTAACGCCGATGGCAGGGGGAATAGGGCAGTCGACTTCCTTGAGCAAGCCAGCATCGTATTTTCCTACGCTCGGGGAAAGGATTAAAGGATCTCTCTGTAGTATGACATGTGAATGGACCTGACTAAAAATCATGTCCAGTGACGGGCTGTGGTTTATCGGCGCTAAGCCTTCATATGCCACTACTATGAAGCTATGTAGTTAATATATTTGAGCCAGGCACGTGTATGACTGACACTGCAGATACAGCGGTTTATTCTTGCTTCGTATTCTGGCAGTAATCGGTTTAAATTTGGGCTCGAAGTTTTCTTGGTTCTGCTCAGCTTGTCTAGGCAAATAATTGATAAGTTCGGTGCCGTGGGAATTCTTTAGTTTTGTTTACGAAGGTGCCCGGTTCGAATTTCGTCCGCTTACTGGCTACTGCATTTGAAGTTTTCGAAAATTTCGTCACATTGTCCAGGTGAATTTCGGGAAATTACACAGAAGTAGGCATCAGCATTCTTCTTTCAAATTCTACTCTCTTACCCCCAATTTTCATTCCATTTTCTATGGATGAAATTAGAGGTAGAAGATACAGTCCCCATCTATGTAATGGACGTATGTGGGGGGAGCAGATGTATAATTCAACTCATTCCTAACCTCAGAAATTGGAGGTGGGTAATGAGCTTCACACACCAGTCGCTTAACCCTCGAAGAAGGGGCCTCAGGACATACTGAAAAAGAAATTTGGTGGGCCTCACAGCCGGTCCGGACGCTTTAGGAAGTGACACACCACGTACCTCTGTCGGAAATCGAACCCCAATTCCTCTACAGTCCACCCCGTAGCCTACTCACTATACCGACTATCATCTCATGTAGTTGAGTAATCGAAGAATCAATAAACCAATAAATCTATTCCAATCAGAACACAGTCTTTCTGGCTCGTAATATCTCGCATTTAAGAAGCTTTCAGCCTTAAAATCTGTACCGTCTTCTTGTGATAATAACATTTTAGATGCTATATAATTGTAACAAAATGTAATAGCATTTTCCTATGGAGACCAAGCGAAGAACAATACAAAGACCAGAGACATTAACCCACTTTATAATGCTGTGTGCGATAAAATCAATGGGGGTTTATACGACTGTGTAAAATACGCATTATCAAAATCGAGGTCTGCGTTATTAAAAGTCAGTACGGCGCCCCCAGCATTAAATCAATAAATTAAATTTTCAGAGCAACTGCATCAGTTGCATGTTATGGCGTTGTGACTAAGAGAAGTTACAGACAAAACAGTGCTTTAAACACTATCAGATGGTTACCAATAAGCGTCAACATAAATTCTAGACAGAATGTTAAATACTGAATTACAAATAAAAAAGAACAGGCATACTCCAATTGTAGATCGCAAGCAGATGCTAAAATAATACTTTGATCTTAAATGCAGTTACACCTCGAAAATCCTTTTGTTTTGAAGATGACAAATTTTGGCGGCCAAAGATTCGATGAACGTTGTCCGGAAACGGATTAACGCTTGTTTTCCCGGGTATTTTAATTCGTGCGTATTTAATTAATTTTTATGGACAACGTGCTCCATTGTAAGTTCTTTCGCCCTAAAGTACGATCTTCAGGAACGTAACTCCCAACGTTAAATAACGTCCTACTCTAATATTTTTCGAATATTAGCAGAGAAACCGAAAATTATTACAATTTGCATGCTTGTATTACCCTCAGTATGCGTACTAAACGTCATTTCCATCTCAGATATCTTCTCGTAATTTCCACTACGAGTTATATCAGCTTCTGTATTAGAACGCTGCAAAGACGTTGGGAAATGTTAGGACAGTACGCATGGCATTAAATAGTTGTTTCAACTTATGACGTAAGTTTTCGCAATGATCTTAGGCAAAAATTACAATTTGCAGAATTTTAGTCTGATAAAAAATTATAATACATATTACAATGAAAATCTTCTCGGACTGACAGCCGCGTCAGGAATTAAGAGAAATACGTCATGTCCAAACAACTGAAACAGCAAGGGGACTTCAAGGTAAGTCCAGCGCGGCAACCCATAACCAAATTACTAAAACAGGGAAACGACGTGCAAAGCACAGCAATCTGTTCACTCCACCCTCGCGTCCTTTCACGACCACCGACTTGCTACTGCTACATATTCCGGACAGCCTGTATGTCCAGTCATAACAAGACCCATGACTATGGAGACAGAATCTGTCTCTGAAACGTTGGCCGATTTAAAACCTGAGACGGCTGTCAGCCCGAGAAGATATCACTGCATTTCTTCGCTGCGAAAGCTTCAAGACATACATAAAATATATTATCCAATTACACAGATTTATATTTTTCAAATACACATATTACTATTACTACCACTGTTATTTGTATTTAAATTCATTTTTGTAACTAAGTACATTGTCGGATATAGTCTCAAAGTTTCGCACGGTCGCCATGTTTATAATTATTCACTGAAAAAAAACCTTATATAAATTGTAAGTGTATTTACGGATATCTTAAATTTGCACGTCTTTAGAGACAGTGGTCGGTTCGTTATCGACATAATACCGAAAGTTAAAGACATTAATCCCGCGGCTTCATTATTGCTATTTTACACTCTACAAAAATATTACCTTACCAAACCCTGTATACCTAATGCGTATCTATAACTATACGTAATTTTATAATCCCACATAAAGTGTCGCGTCCATCTCACGTGTTCGCGCGTCCTCCATTTTGTTATTATACACTGCAAGAAATTACGAAGTACGACGCTGGAGTGGCTTTCATTGAGAACAACAGTTAGGCATATCAAATTTAATGAAAATCGGCCACTTCGTGCAGAAGGTGAAATACAGGCACACAAAGTCTCTCTCTCTCTCTCTCTCTCACACACACACACACACACACACACACACACACACAGAAGTGACCGTCAAAAAAGGAAACGGGCAAAGAAAGAAATTAAATGATGTAAACAAATAAATATGGAACTACGTCGAACCCTTCGTTGCCGAGTTTCATTGACGAACAATGCCGTCTGTTTTATAGAAAATTAGGCAGGCCTGTTATTTTCAAGGTCGTGATGACTCACTTGCATAATCGGAAGCACCACAGAAATGATTAGAGAAGTATACTTTCACCATTGTACGTGACAGCATACTTACAGCACATGACCAGCGGCTGTGGTATAATTCATCCATAATACAAAATGATTTATTGCATTCATTAATCTTGCGGTGACAAGACGCAAATTTTTTACTCTTTATTTCAGGACAGTAATTTTGCATTTTATTTCCTACTATACCAACGGACTTGTTTTGTTGTTTTTTTGAAATTCGCTGTCAGTAACAGTAGTGGCTAGTCGACAAAACTTGACGTTAATACGCACATAGCATACCAGTAACGGCAGAAAAAGTAAATTTGTCCATTTTTACGCCATGAAGCCTTATAGGGAGAGTGGAATTACAGTTCCACTGATGCTTAAACTCGGCACTAGATGAAAGTGATTGGACAGTCTCACGTCCCGGCCGCTTTAACTCATGCGATAGAGCCGCCAGTACCCATTGAACAGGAAGTTCGGTGAACTTCAGAGCCGGTCTGGACTTAAAAAAAAAAAGAGTTGAATTTTTGAACCTGCTGGGGTTCAAACACCGGATCGTTCAGCCCCTAGCCTAGTCAATATGCTAAGCTAGCAAAACAAAATGTGGCCTAAATCAATGACCAATCAATGAACCAGTCACTAGATCAACAAACATAATTTCCATGGTATAACTCAAGTATTGTGAATTACGTCTAGGCAAGAATGAATACTTTGTTTCTGGTTCTGTTAACATTCAGGCTTCACCCTCATCAAGGAGTGACAAATGTGTTCTCGTAGCAGATTCCCTCTTGAGTTGTGCCGTACCTGAGTCACGGTTCTTATATTCTAGCAATGTGAGTTTATATTATACCCCGCTTCATCAGACAAGCAAGCTTCATGTTCACTTGGTTCAACAGCCATGAAGAGCAGCGAAATATTTATTGGTTGTGCTTGGTATATCTGACAATGCTTTTCAATCTTTCCAAGTACTCACATTTAACGTGCATGGCGTCACCAAATGATACTATGATTAGTGAATAATGAAGGAAGCGTTATTGGCCTTTATTATGGGGAAAAAGACCACAGTTGTGATACGCCTCAGATTAGAGAGTTATTTTCCTCAAACTAGAGTAGAGCAAACCAAGAAATAATGCAATAATCCAGCGAGGAGACGTGCAAACCCTTAGACAGAGACAAGAAAAGAGAAATCTCTGTAATATTCACACTATGCTTAATTTCCTAATTCGTTTCTTTCCTTTTTACTTTGCTTTTCATGCCTTAAAATACTGAAATCTTGTCCGAAAGCTATTTAAAACACGCGGAATTAAAGGCTGAGTGCTAGGTATCATGTTTCATCTATATCACTGCAACGGAAGGCGAGATACATAAGAAAAGCTACTTCGGCCCCCAAGTAAAGTGCCCTTTATTATTGACCGAGTTCAACCAAACTTGCACTGTTTACAGGGCATGCGATATGAGTGCTGCATGTGATGTTTCAGTTATATCAATGCAATGGAAGGCGAGAGAAAGTCGAAAAACTACTTCGGCCTCCAAGTAGAGTGCCCTTCATTACTGACCAATTTCAACGTAACTTGCAATGTTTCTAGCGCGTGCGGTGTAAGTGCCAGGTAGGATGTTTCGGGTACATGACTGCAATGGAAGGCGAGATAAAGCCGAAAAACTACTTCGGCCTCCAAGTCAAGTGCCCTTCTCAGTCATCAATTTCAACCCAACTTGCACTCGGCCAGAGGAAGATATCGTCAAGGGAACAAATATTTGTATTGTATTTGCGGTACCACTTATTAACAGTCACTTTCATAATTGAAATACATAGCCATAGTTAACAATTCTTCCCTCAAACAAAAGAAAAGTTCCGTGTCTGGTTGGTACCGCATTAAGTGCACCAGGCAGAAATGCAGGCATTAAGACTTTTGCATCACTGAGTTGTGATAAGCAAATTTTGATATAAATTTGTCGCTAGCCCCGCCTTACACCCGTGACGCATATGTCGGCGTTCCTGGAGGTAACGTGCAAGCAAGACTTAGACGGTTTTCGGGAGACGTAGTAGTTTATCAGTAAACTTCTTAACAAAGCGATACTTTGCCAAACCCAGGTTTACTTTCTTGAAAAGCGTAGCAGGTAGCAAAACTTCAGTTGCCAAGACCAAGGCATTGTAGGTAGGAAAGAGACAGATACAGGAGGAGTGGCCATCCTTAGCACTCACCAATACTTCGTCCACCATTAATGATACGAAATACGTCACAGTACACCCATCAGTATCAGAGTTTATTTAGATAATTCGGCGTCTTTTATCGCCACATTCAAAGACTGGACATTCTATTGTTTCATCTACCTCCCAACTTTTCTTATTCGTTTTGGCTTATGCGAAATATGGGTTATACAAGCATAAAAATATAACCCACAATATGGACCAACAGATGTATCACAACGAAAATCTGGAGGTCAGAAAACTGGTTTCGGTTGCCATTACAGCCACGCCGCTAGAAAATGTGGCTCTTTTGATGCGGGAAGTTAGAGATTGTTTCCATGAGTACACAAGTTGAAAACTGCGGATACATAAAGCCAAATATGGTCATTGGTAAAACTAGATATAAATGGATATATATAGTCAAGGGGAAGAGTAATATCCTACATACAATAAGAAGAAGGAAGGCTAACTAAATTGGTCACAGCTTGGGTAAGAACTGCCTTCTAAAACACGTTATTGAAGGAAAGATAGAGGGAAAAGTAGAAGTGAAAGAAAGATGAGGATGAAGACGTAAGCAGCTACTGGATGACCTTAGGAACAGAAAGAATACTGGAAACTGAAAGAGGAAGCACTAGATCGCACTCTGTGCAGAATTCGCTTTGGAAGTGACTGTGGACCTGTCCTAGGACAGACTGCAGAATGAATGAATGAATGAATGAATGAATGATTGAATGCAATACTTGAAATCCGTGGTTGGTGAGTAAGGTTTCGTTACTTGCCTTGACAGAGTCACTCTCCGAGCGGTCCATTACTTGCAGGATGAGAGCTGCCAGCATGTTGAAACCCTGGCAGTAACCAACTGCCTTGTTCCAGCGTGCATAAGCCAGAAGCACTCGTTTGAGTAGCGCCTGGTTCTCTTCAGCGGCTGCCCCGCAAAACAAAGAACAGCCTGTCCGATGGAGGTCCTGAGAAACAGAAGTTGAATCCATGTTACCATAATGCAGTGTAACCAGTGCCTCACAGTGTACTAGGATCCCTTGAGAGTTGTCACTAGAAGCAATCCATGTTACCATAATGCAGTGTAACCAGTGCTTCACAGTGTACTAGGATCCCTTGAGAGTTGTCACTAGAAGCAAGCCTCGGAAAACTTCATGCCAGTGACGTTCGATTGTTAATTTCCTCAAATCTAACGGGTTGGAGTAGCGGTAGGTTTGGGCTCGTACTTATAGAAGCCTGGTTCCACGTAGGTTCGCTCATCCTCTATCATAATTGGAACACTTTCTTGATTTTCCTCAGCTTTTTCAAGCAAATCCTGGCATTGAATCTCAGGCCACAACAGCTTTCTTCAATATACTTTCCAACTCATCCTTCAACAGTCATCATAGCATTGTAGCCAATACAGTCCGAGCTGTTGACAGCATCATGAAATAAACCACAAAAGGCCTTTATTCTAAGCAGTTGAAAATTAAAGCCACAATTTTTCGCAGGCATAATGCATTTTTGTCACAACAAACCAGGCCAACGGCCGATTCGCTCTCCTTCCAAAATGTTTTTCTTCTTTATTTTGCCCCCACTCTTCCTTTGTACTGACTATTATCGTAATTAGTAGCCAATGCTTCATTTGAAATTAATTACTATTCATCATAATATCTGCCTTGTACACTATTTATTTACGAAACTTACTCTTTGCGATATACTTAGAGATTGTATTCTTTGTACCTAAGATGGAGAACACAAGAGGAAAATGGACCATATTTCTTAATAAGGACCTTACAATCTTCACTTCCACTAAATATTATTAAGGCGATCAAATCAAGGAAGCTGAGATGGGAGAAGACACGTAGTTCTTCCTTAATGCCAGGGACGAAGTTTCACGCCTATACAAAACGTTCTGAACAGATTTGCATTCCCCGGATTTTTCTCAGTTTTTTCTTCAATGCCCTTTTGATTCCTTAGGGCCTGTTTGTCAGTCCAAACAATACGAACTTGACCATATATTCTACAGAGTGATTACATTTATATTGTGATTTTGTTCTAGCCGCTGCAACTGCTACAAACACGACATGAGAGATTCTTGTACTTTACTACGTGAAAATAAAATGTTAGGAAAACGACGCTGAAACACTTCCTTCGTGTCTTCTAGATAGGAGTAAGTAAAGCTGTAAAAGAATCATTGAAATTTATTCACTATTAACCCATAGGACTGCATTCATGAAAAGGTTATGCGCCTATTAAATTCGGATATGTTTACTACAACTTCGTTTAGAAACTTGTATCTCTCTTCTGCCTTCTAAAATCGTCAGAATCACAACATAAAAAATTAAAATTTCACCCGAAGTTGTGTACGGGTGTGAAACTTGTTTCTTTTTTAAACCGGATGAGGTTTCTTGCAAAGGGATAGCCGAGAAAAATGTCGGTACCTACAGAAGAATAGCGTGAAGAAAACAATACAAAGATAATCTTCGTAGATTGAACTTTGCACCAAACATTATTAGAGCGAGAAGACCAAGGAGAATGAGACTGGGGAGTCACGAAGCAAGAATGGGACAAATGAGATAAACAAATATATATATATTTATATATATGTTTATATTCATACCTGAAAGGAAGAGATCTCTTAAAAGTTTTACGCGTAGAAGTGAGGATAATATTAAAAGAGATAATGAAGAAAGAGAATAAAGAACTGTAGACTGGATTCATCTAGTCGACGATAAGAAAACATGAACGATTCTTTGGAATACGGTAACGTAACTTCGGGTTCTAAAAATGCGAGAAATATCTTGAGTAGCTGACAGACTATTTATTAGCTTCTCAAGACCGACTCTGCCATCCAGTTAGCTACACCAGATGGCTCTGAGAATGCTTGCTCGAATCTTGAAACACATCAAAGGATATCTGCGAAATTGAGCAGTTACCAGCTTAAAGAACTGGAAGACACTATGCTTAAGCTGTTATTTCCTGATACGGTTATTTAAAAGGTCATTAAATTCTGAAGTGTCAACTTCACAAAGATATGACCTATGAACTTTATTTAATGTTACACAGCTTTTGTTATGTGACAAGCCTAACGCGTGTTAACTATGCTCTGACAGAAATATTCGGTAAATCCTACTGATTGGAACTGAGACACGTTTGTGAAACAGAGTGGCGTTACGTTTACGTGTTGCTTTAAATGAGAAAGGACTCCGGCAGAAGTCGGACACGCCTCCCGCAAAGTTGGTCCGACCCACAAAGCATACATTCTTCTTCACTGTACAAAACTCTTAATATTTTTATCGAAGAGGGATGTAAACTACAGAATGGGAATGGTGGACATTACGTAATGGCACTCGTATGTGATTTATATTTACAGCCCACTTTGTTTGGTGTGCGTCAGTTCAGGACGAGAAAGGTGTGTGCCTTGCATGGGAGTAACATTCAGTTACTCATTTCTAACACCTAGAGATACACGTAGTTATTAGAACTGATCTTAGCGAAAACATGTTGGGAAGCTACGCTATACACGTAATTTAACGGGCTCAGAATTTTCAATTGGAGATTCTCACAGCGGCGTTGCTGAAAACTCAAATATTATGAATCAAAATCTTGTCAATCGTAGGATTTGGTGTTAGCGATATTTATGGGCTTTCGAGTTTTACTGCCCGAGTTACTTGTGAGATGTTTGTGTCAGTATTTGGCCTACTCATTTGTTTGAAAGCGGTATTAACACCCTTGCCAAGAACTTGTAAAAATGTAAATATTTCGGCCATTGTCGGTATATTAGGATTATAATTTTCTTTAAGGCGCAAATTAGCATTCGCTTTTAACTCTTAACATAAAGGTAAAAATCGTAAGGCGATGAAAAGTTTCTCAGAAATTCGAAAGATTTACGTCACGTATAGTAACGCTACATTTTGGGTCTGGCAAATCATCTCCATCTAATGTGTATATCCAAAATGCGTGCAGCTTTACATGCACAAAAGCTACACGTATGCAATAAGTGCCCCGAACTCTATTTGACTAAGTCACACGAACTTAGCCTGAACACTGACATATGCATTCGATTTAATTGCCAAGCCGTGGAGTCCTTCCTTAGAATTTCGTAGACCACGCCCACAACCTGTTGCTTTTTAGCGCCTGGCTGTAATCGTCATTTTTCAGAGGCCCTTAGTGTGGAAACCGCAGGGAAAGAAACCCAGGCTATACCAGTCACGTGCAAAACTTCTCAACGCATTGGACAGAAGGTAGCCTTGGCGGTGTTGGCTACGTTAGGATGTGCGGTGTAGCTGAAGACTGAATTAACCCTTTAAAGACGAAGCGTATCTGTTTTACATAAGGACTCAGTGCGTATCGCGCTGTAAACACTCTCCACTTCGGTTATAAAAACCAGTCTCTTGATGTTTTATAAGGCAAAAGTTGCTGTTTGTTCTGAGATCCGTACAAAACACATAAACACAATGTGGACACGACGTAGAATTTTTTAATGTTAAACCTGGTCGTATGTAAAGTTACCGCTAGGCTTTAAAAGGTTAAATAACTTCATGAAACTCACTTCTTTAAACCCTTACAGCCATTAGGAAAAAAGGTAGGGCAATCCCTGTACAGGTCTGAACTGGTCCTTAAGAGTTCCAGGAGGTTGAGGCCCCCACATTTCAAGACAATCGGCACACGAAGGTGGTAAGGTTGTCAGCCCTACACACCGACCGCCTTTACCCCCCAGAAACTACCCCTGCTCTTCTTTTCTGTTAGAGGCTGAGTCGACCCCAGGGCCATGGTGAGGCCGGAAGGATTATGTCAATGAAGAATTCCACTGACACCGTCGAGAATCGAACTCCCGACCTTCCGGCTTGTAGCGCAGTGCCTGAACCAACTGCGCCACCGCGTACAGCCATTTAGCTGTCACAAAATTCCTCAGCTTTTTAAGCTCATTGCCGTGTTCATCAGACTCCGCGCCTAGACCATATCCTTAAGGCAATTAATCCACTGCACATCCTCACAACCTATTTCTTAAAATTCGATTCAGTGTTAGGTCCCTTTCCAATCACAAGCCCCCGAAGTGGTGCAGGGCCTCTACGCTTCAGAGTTTCCGACTAAAATGTTCTCTTAATTTCTTCCATGCATGTTATATGTCCCGTCCACCTTACTTGTCTTGACTTGTTCACCATAACAATACCTATTGATGTAGCCTATGTAGGCACTACGAATCTCGTAATTATGCAGTTTTCGAAATCTGCTACCACTTTCTGTTACTCAGCTTCAAATATTATTTTCCTATTGACCCTTCACTTCATTGAAGTCTAAATAACGACTCATTGTAACTGCAGGGTTTATACAGCGCCAGTGAGATAGGAAGGCAGGCAAGAGACCGTCACGGCCTGTTTCAATGTACTGTCCCAACATTCGCCTGTAGAGAACAAGGAACACCAGAAAAGGCTGAATAAATCAGCTCTGAATCTCCGAATGAGATTCGAACCTGGGACCACCCGACTACAGGTCAAGAAGTGTTGGCACTACACCAGTTTTCTCAGTCTTTTAGGCACGGTACACAGGTAAGGTAGCGGCACGCGGTGACGCAGTTGGTTGAGGCACTGCGCTACAAACCGGCAGGAACCGATTCCCGATGGTGTCATAGGAATTTTTCATTGACATAATCCTTCCGGTCGCACTATGGCCCTGGGGTCGACTCAACCTCTACCAGAAATGAGTACCAGGAATATTTCCTGGGGGGTAAAGACGGCCGGTGTGTACGGCTGACAACCTTACCACTTTCATGTGCCGACTGTCTACAAATCTGGGAGCCTCAACCTCCTGGAACCCTAAGGGCCTGTCCAGGCCTGTAATGGGATTGCTTTACCTTTACCTTTACCTTTACTTAGGTAGGGTAGCACTGTCAACATAGTTAATAATTATGGACTGGACTACCGGCGTTCGAATCCCTGCAGGAACAGGGATTGTTCTTTTGTTGCCGGACCTGAACTCCATTCGCGACAATTCTCCGCGGTGTGATGCTTCAGTACTTGAGCTTAGGCAGCAGGTACAAGATTTCTTCTCTTCTCGAAAGCCTCAAGCTTCTGGGACCCACGAAGCCTCCTATTCAGTGTGTACCAGGGGCAAATTCTCCGCGTGTGAAGCCGCCGGGGGTTGAAGCTAAACACTCACCTTCACCTAGTGCCGAAGTTAAGAGTGAGTGAAGCTATCCCTTACTGCGTAGTTCTTAATTAAGTGCGGGGACAATTTTTAGATGAAAATTTTACCCTTACGTGCCTTGATTGGAGATATTTAGGTAACATTTTACGAAAAACTAGATTTGTTTCTATGACATAGTAATCATATGTGTTCAGAGAGCCTTTAACCTTGAAGCGTGATGTTTATCCACTTAATATTTAAAAATCCAATATATGCTCCACAGAAAACACACTGCTGTCAATTTTAAACCACTTGTTAATGTTGGTTACGGAAGTAATCGCTGTTTATTGTGAAAAATACGCGAAACACATAAATATAACGTGCGATCAAAATGGAGATTTTTTAAAATGTCAAGGCATGCGGGACATTTAGTTATCACTACTTTAAAGGCTTACCGATTAAGTTTCTAAAGTAGAGATTAGCTCTGACACATGTGCCAGCTACCGGGCGTTCTAATGTGTCACGTTCATGTCTGGCTCTATTTCATGTATATTAGTCAACATATCGGAATATACAGGCAATGTACAAAATGTCAGAACTGCTGTGACACTGGCACAATGCTTTATACAAGATGACACACACGCGAGTGGATTATCTGACGTGGCGCTGTATCCGCTTGAGTTTATAGGAGGGCTACTGCCAAAGGGTCCGCGGCGACTGTCACTACCAGAGATATATCGTAGCAAGAGTTCTTTCTGTGACCGTATGTGGTAAACGTTTTACATATAAAAGAAAAATGAATTTTACATTCATTAAGTAGCACAATTAATGGACATATTTAATATGACGTAACACACCAGCTCAGACTTCCATCTCCTTGACAGTCTTCACAGTCGACTAGCCCACTGCATGCCCACCGTAGCCCAATACAATTTAAATTTTATTTTCCGTTCCGAGGCCACCTCTCTTTCTCGAACAATTCTTTTAAGTCTTATGTTTAAACAAATATTTATTTAAACAAAAACACTGTCCAACTTTACAATCACTACATAATATTTGAGATGCAAAACACTAAAGTTAAAAAGAAAATAATATTGAAGCCGGAAAATAACGAGGAGAAACATAAGAAGAATGTGGGTTGTATTAAGTAAACGTAAGAAAATAGACCAAATATGGAACAACAAGTACAAAATAACAATGACTGTGATCGATATTCTGATATTCATACGAAATAATTTATCTATTCGATGGAAAAATGCAGTGTTGTTTGTTTATGCACGTGGCACATGCATTAACACTGTGCTTCAAAGGTAAAACAATTATTGTTCGAAGACTCAGTAACAGTCTCTGTGAAAACAGGCAATGAAGGAAAACTTGTGGATTTAAACGAGAAGTAAAAGGAGGCTGACGATTTTTGTGTCTGAGGTTTGAAGTTCTCATGTCAGTGACAATAAAATTACTCTTCAGGAACTCTATAATTTGTAGGCCTACTCTTCAGCTGATATAAAAGAACAATCGAGACAAGGAAGAGTATATCAATGTGACATATAGCACGCATGGGATTGATGATAAATATAAAACTTACAGTGTTCTAGTCGAAAAACGTGAAGGGAAAGGAGAACTTGTAAGCCATAAGCATAGATGACAGAATACTATCAAATGCTGGCCTATCTTGAGGAACATGGGCGGGATTTATTTGGTTCGTGGTAGTTCTCAGTGGAGAGTTCTTGCAAATAAGACAATTTTTGTATTCCTTAAAAGAAGAGGGACTTCTTTACTAGCTGATCAACCGTCAGCTGTCAAGCACTCTGCTTATGATTTGGGAATAGGGAAAATCTGTAAGACAAAATGTGCAAAAGAGTAATCCGTGAACTACAACTGACGGTTTTTTATGGTGGCAATGAAAGATTTTAACTGTCTTCATAACTTCTCATATTATAAAATTCAGCAATACACAACATATGCAAAATAGGCACGTTAATAAGCATGAAGGTTCCATAGCGTTTTTGTCATATATTGTTAATAGAAACTAGGAACAGAGTGGTACAAGAGTCATAAGAAGGTGTTAATTAAAATCAGCCATGACTTTAACATACCGTGCTTTACTGCAAATTCCGTCATCCTTAAATAAGAGTGATTGCATGTGAGTGGCATTTATTAGTCATATGCAATGGATGGTTTTGAAAAGTGATTTTAGATTTGACCTATTTTGAAAATGAAAGATACTCGAGTTTCTATATCCCTAGACGATAGGTCGCCAAACTTTAGCAGGCGAAAGGAAACCTGAAGAATCTTATTAATTTATAAAATGCACAGAATGAATCAACCGAAAGTAAAGACACGAGCTGAAATAATGAGAAGAGCAGGGCTTTAAAAATTGTGTTCTCGCGCCAAAATATTTCCCCAAGCATTGCTTTGGTCTATTCCGCCTGACAAAAAAATTGGACAATAATAAGTCGTTTCCTGAGGAAATGTCTCATGTGTTTACAGTTTATTTCAATAATCTGTCAGTAACACACACTCTAGGGGATAAAGTGGTCATCTAGTGGTGCATAATGATTTGGAAATAACATGACATGGAAGCTGTCGTGATCCAATTTGAAGTAGTGTTCTGATCTTTGCCTGTTGAGTCTAAGACAGTGCCGTAGATAACCGGTCGGGGGCAACTAGTAACCCGATAATCGGCGGCCCCATATAATTATTAGCGAAGTTATTCCCAGGTCCCGTAACAGGGTCCCAGAATGCTGCCAGAAGAATCGAAGTCAGTCCGAAGGAAACCACAATATTTAGGCCCTGTAGTATTTTGAACGTCTTGAGCACCTACAAACAAGGGCCTCCCGGTGTAGCAGGGACTGCGGGAACCTTGCCTACACCACTGGAGCAAGGAAAATCAGGGACTATCTCAGAGAAGATAGTCGAAGTCCCGGCCACAGTTAGAACCCGCCACCTTCCTCATATAAGTAAAGAACATTATCGGTTGCGCCAAACTACTTAGCATAGTATGTCTGTTATTACTTATTTCTTATATTCAAACCCCTCAATCAGTGCGACGCAAAAGCCAGTATAAGAATTAGAACTTCTCAACTCAGCACTGACATTTGGTAGGGCCTACAGACAGCGAAAGTCACAATGTGCTATGCGACTGGCTGCGAGGAATTGAGAAATTACTACATTTTGAAGTCCTCGTGGGCGCCAAGAACTAAATCCTCTCTGGAACACGGCTGGCGATCTGCCCTTTTGTAATCCCCGTAAATGCTTAGAATGTTACAACTCAATCATGCTGATACACACAAGCAACAACAGTGTTTGATGACAGACCTACAAAGCATCGATATGTACATTTATTACAGGTTAATACAGGCCAGTGATTATGTAGGATACAGACGGAAGGAAGTAATATGGCATCAGAAAATGCCAGTCGTATCGTGTGTGACACTGAATCTGCTTTGTTGCAGTTCTATGCAAAGTTATAGCGTCATGTTGAAATGCTGAAGTACAAACCACGAGCAATGCTTTCCGAAGTTTCACTTTCCTGCTGTCGAAAAAACACGGTTAATTATTTTACTTTAATTATACAGCATATACGCTATAAAAGAGCCCTTTACAACTTCGAACAGATGGAAACTAAGTCAATTGTCAACAAACTTTTTAACCATAATTACATCAAGTGGAAATGGGAAGTAGAGAAAACAGTGCGGACAGTGTTTTTGCATTTAGGCCACGCTCTAATGCCACTCGGAGCGCATGCTACATATCACAAACTCTGAAATTGATACGACGGCAAAAAAGCGTAAAATTTAGTGCTTTACTACCACAGATACTAGCAATTACAATGCTGTTTTAGTTTTCACGTCAATGGATTAGATCTGAGGCCTTCTTTTGTCTGGGATGTTCAAGAAGAACGGACTGCTAGACTCTTAAAAGATGCGACCTCCAGGTTGTCCGAAGCGTTGGTAACGACTGCCAGCCTACACCGCGTAACATCCCACAGCAGTTAAGGACTCAACTACATTGCAGCGGCAGTCCCATGCCTCGCACAGATTAGACTTGTTTTCAGGGCAAACAGTCTCTGCCACACTACAGACGTAAGTACCACAGCAGAGTGTCAAAATGTATTCTTTCCTTAGGCAGCCAGAGGATGCGTGATTTCAGGCTTCCACTGCGAAGTTGATGAGATCTGCGCTCCTCTGGGGTGTTACGCAGCGTCGAGTGGTAATCCTTTACCGACGTTTCGGTACAACGTATCGACCCAATCTTCAAGGGTCAAGAAGTCCAATGAAACTTAATTGGACTTCTTGACCCTTGAAGATTGGGTCGATACGTTGTCCCGAAACGTCGGTAAAGGATTACCACTCGACGCTGCGCAACATCGCAGAAGAACGCAGATCTCAACCACAATATGATTCTTATGTATGTCACTGAAAGGGACATGAATTCGTGCACATGAAAGACACCCAGTGAAATCCATTTTCTGGGAAGTTGCAATGAAATAAAGAAATAAAAGTGAAAACACGTAAAATCCTTGAGGCTACAAACGTGTGAAATACACAGAAACAATATTTTGCTACACACTGAAGCTGTTGTAACGTTTCGTATTACAGGGAAGTCACCATTTTCAGGATGAATAGGGAGGGAGGAGAAGAGCATGGATATACACGTAGGTTACGCTGTGGAACTGCAGGGGTATGGGACATGGTGCTGTCCTTAGAAAGAGGCTGTTTGACGTACGTAACAATTTATGTTGACAAACCCTTCAAACAGTCTTGCAACACGGACTTACTTAATCGGTTAAAATGCTTATGTGGAGGCGTTATTTGAACGAAGTTCATAAAACGAAATCAACATAGTCTGCACCTATGATTTCCGAGAATATTGAATACATTTTGATGAAATTTTATAATGTGGATCTACAACAAACGATATAGCTCAAATTTAATTCATATCGGTCCAATACAACATTTATATTACATGAAGATCAACTATAAATTATCTGTTGGGGCAAAAACTCTGATTATGAAATATGAATTTCCCAGCTATACAACTTTCATTCATTATATATATATATTTTTTTGAAATGGTGAATAAGAAAATAAGTTCTAACTTAGTGACATGTACTTGTGCTGTAACTTAACACACCCGCACCTACGGCAAGTAACATTAAGGCCAACGTCGAATGCAAGGTCGCAAAGAACCCAAATGGAACTTTACACTGTTTCTTGCCGCGAAGTATGATGTTCTCTTGGTTGTTGTGTTAAACTCTCCGGCAAAGCAGCAGCCATGAAACATTTCTACACTGTAAACGTTTTGTGCTTTTAAAGTGCCTTTAAAAAGAACTTTTAAGCCAACGTCGTGTACGGATCTAACGACGTAAATTTTTGAAGCAATTATTATCTTTAAATATAAATACGAACAGACTTTGACATAATAAAGAAGTTAACGCGAAAACAATTCACTAGCTAGGACAAAAGAATGTTATAAACTTTTCGATTTAGAGTATAACCTGATGACAGATTTTCCGCGAAAATGGAGAAAAGTAATATGGATGCTTACGCTCACACATGCCTACGAAGAAGAAGGGCGTTAATTACTCTCAATATTTTATAGCATTATCGCTGGAAAGCAGGGAGCGTAATTTACAGCTTCGAACTCGCCCTAATCCTTTGAAATCGCAATTATCCATAAAATTTAAAATGTTAAAAAAAAGAAGACGAGAAACGAATGTCAAACGCTAATTATAGATCAAATATCCTACCGTTATTCGTAATGTAACTAGCCTATGACAACGATTATAATAATAACGCACAAAAAGATTAAAGTACACAGAAATATACCTTTGCGTGTTGTTTTATAGGTGTGTGGAACTTGGTCTGTCACAATGAGGAAAGAACACAGGCTGAGGGTTTGTGAGGAAGATATTTGTGCCTAAGAGGGTCGAGGTAACAGGAGACTGCAGGAAAATGTTGCTTTCCCTAGCAAATATGATTCGAGTGATGGAGTCAAGAAGAATGCGATGCACGTGGGATGTGGTGTATACGGGGGACAGGTGACATGTTTCCAGAGTTTTGGTGGGAAAGCCTGACAGATGAAGATGACGTGGAAGACGAGGCGTGGATAGAAGAATAATATTAAAAGTGGACTTCGAGAAATAGGATGGGTGACTGGCCTGGGTGGACCTGCCTCATGGCAGGGACAATTGGTAGGCTCTTGTGATCACAGTAATTAACATTCGGGTTCCACAAAATGCAGGGAATTTCTTGATTAGTTGAGAAACTATCAGCTTCTCAAGAAGGGCACTGCTCCATACGGAGACTTACTGTTGCCGCTGTTGAGGAATATCCACGTTTACAATTATTTTGCAAGTTTCCTCCCTTGAAATATGAGGTGTAAGTGGCAAATGTCTGAAACCAGTGCATCTGTAAAATGAATACAGGCTTCAGATTTGAGCGCGTTCACAAATTTGCGAAAGGCGACTGCAAGCATCGTCACATCTATTCTTCTGTATGCATGGAACAACTCGGCTCCCGCTGGACGGATTTTTGTAAAATTTCGTATGAGGTAATTTATTAATCGGTCGAGAATATTCGCTTCCTTTGAAACTGGACAAAAATAATACAGACACTTTTTACGAAGACGTAAGCGCACGCATGACTGACTACTCCGGTGACTAGCGCCACCACGGTTGCTGTCGGTAGTTATCTACAAAAAGAATAATCGATAATAATCGACAATGATGGATAATAATCCACGTTAATATGCCTTATTTCTCCATTCGATTTACATAAGGTTTAGGAATATGAAATTTGGTACAGAAATAATTATAAATACACCTACAAATTATATAGAAACTATTGTTTTTTTTTTTCAGAAATTACAAAATATTTAGAACGGGTGAACATTTGAGGTACTGCATAACCGATATATTTAAAAAGATCAGGTAGACATATAAATAACAAGTTCTGCAAAGCCGGGATAATTAATAAAAGCGCAGTTATATTACTAATATTCTATAATATATGCCATCTGAAAAGTGTCCTGCATGCAAACATCCGAAAGCGCCTCCATGTTACCTTATTACATAATACTCCTAATATTTCCTATTTTGACTGTCGAAACAAATTACGCCGTATGCCTATACGCGCAGGAGAAGGAAAGCTTTGGTACGACCACTGAAGAGATGGTGTGAGATCGCAAGAGGCTGTGTGCCTTAATAAGTAACACAATTATACCACTGCTTATTATGAAGACGAGGCCTTTTAATGCCGACAAAGAGAGTTTTGATCTATTGTGTTCCACTGCCTCAACTAAGATTTCGGCTTCTTCCCTGTCCATCAGTAGTAAGCCTCATACACTCTGTGCCGCAGTTAAGGAATTTCCGGATGATTATTGCCAAATACCTAACTCTTCAGACCGAGACGTGTCGACAGATTTTCTTTTAAAAGCACACTCAGGAGACTTAATATCTGTACCGAGTAATCCGAAATTTTATTTCCATTAAGGCTTAATTTGTGACCGCGTCTTGAGCCTGGTTAAAAATTTACCTTCCTATTCAAATTCACATTTTTCTAATTGAAGCGCCTGACGTCAGAGATAGACTGTACTCGTTTGGTCGAGTGTGGGTTGCTGCAGCTAGCTGGAAGCGAAAAGTTCGGATGAGTGGTCGCGAAAATGTGGATGGAAGGAAAGACCGAGCTGTGTTTGTAGCCTAACAAAGAAGGGAGAGGCAGCTGCAGGCGGTGGAGATAATTAAATAGAACACGCAGTGACGCTAACCGCCTTTGCTGACACAAGACTTTGTCCTAGTGCTGTGAACAATGTAGCATCTTATGCATTTAGCTGATAGTTTTCTGACTTTTTCGTGTATATGACAGCGACACGATATAGTACCCTTTTACAAACAATAAATTCAAAGTAACTTACAACAAGTGGGTCTCTGACAGTACCTGCCTACAATCGAACAACCACTGTTGCAAAAATATTACCTGTTTACAGTACAAAATGTAGGCAAACTACAAGCAAACGTGATGATTCCATACTTTCAAGAATTCCTGTAATTTAGCACTTAATTATCAATCGATCAAAATAATTATAAAGGTAATTATCACTGTGCCCAAACCAACTTAAACATTAATATTAAATATTGTACGCCTCTGTTAATCAAAGACATAGATAACCGGTCTTCGTCCACCCCCCCCCCCCCCCCCCGCTTGTAATTATTAGAGAAGGCACTCGCAGATCTCTCAGAGTACCGATTTCTGCCATAAGAATGAAATCCAGGCCGAAAGAACCGAAAGAAATGGCCAGTACGGTTAAACAGAACTTGGCTAAAGACAAAAGCAAATTGTCCCTGTACACGTCATGAAGGCATATAGAAGGAGTGGAGGTATAGCGCCACTGATTCTTACACTCGGCAGTAGATGGAGATAAGTGGTCGACTTCTCGAACCGACCGCTTTACCCCCGGGGGAAGAACGCCCAGTAGCCATTGCACAGTGGGCTGGTTGGGCCGCACAGACAGTGCGGGTATTCTGGAGGACAGACAATGTCTCGCTTCTGCTGGAATTCGAACCCCGGATAGTCCAGCAGTTAGCGCAGTTAGTACGCCGACTACGCTACCCCGGCTCCAAACAGAACTCGTAGAAAAACAAACTTTATACTGTACACTTCAAGGTGGATTAAGCCTCGCAGTTAAGAAGAGGGGAAGGGGGGGGGGTGTCGGGAGACAAGACGATATGATGGGTATCGAAACACTGGGGCTATGTTTCGTGAAGGTATGATAAAGCAAATAAAGTCCTTGATACACGTTTAATTTATTGTTATTGAAGGTTCATCAATCATAACTGTCGGAGTAAAGTATACATGGGCTCTTTCCATAGGCTTTATTACCCGTCTACGATATTCTTCCTTTTAAGAAAGGAAAGCAAGCTAAGTTTGCATCTTTATGAAATGCTACACAACAAGGCTTCGGACTTGAACATGATCTTTGAAACCATTTCTTTACTTGCTATACTTAAATATAATTCGGTAGATAACACTGACATCTTAAAATATAGTGGCTGCTGCATGGAATGCCTATTTTAGCACTAACAGTCTTTTACACATTTTTTTACAGGAAGAACGCGTGTTTTTTACACAATTATAATAATAATGTGCGACCATTTCGCCTAGTGACAAAATAACCTGCTGGCGTCCAATGGGGGATGCAGCGTGTTTACTCTGAAGTACACACTAAGTCTCTGTATACTGATTAGACTAAATTTAAGGTTCGTAGGACTAAAATGGGTATCGAAGAAGGCAGAAGACAACGTGAAATGCAGCCAAATGGCTCACAGGGAAGAACTGCTGGCTCTTGTGAACACAGCAACGAATTTTCGCCTTCCATCAACACAGGATAACGTTTTAAGTAGCCGAGTGACAATTGGCTTATGATTGACGGTTGTCGTTAATGTACTTATATTTGTGACTTGTGTTGTCTAACTTACCTCATTTAGTAACATTTTCACATGGACTCAATTTCAGGAGTTTAAGAAATCCTTGGAGCCGAAAGAAGTTTGTAATTGTCAGTGAGCTGAATGCGTTGTATTGATGTATGCATTCGCCACATTATTAGAGTAAAATAACTTAACATATTTCATTACCTCAATTAGGCACACTCCCATTGTAAAATGTCGGTTTACGTAACTGCTTTCGACACACAAGTTTCCAGGTGCTGGTTTACTTATGAAATAAGATAAACTCATATGGTGGTAAGCAAACATTGTTTGATGGGACAAATTTAACAATACCTAAGATGTTGACCTCACCCAATATAACGGCCTAGTAATAATGATTCAGTCAGCTTAACGTACTTATGCAGTGGCTATGGCTAAGGTTTGACGGCATGGCAAATTGTTTACATTACCTTCAAACTACCGCTAACTAAGATCAATAGAGAAAAAACAGTTCTGCAAAGTCACTTGGCAATGTAAAAGCAATCAAAAGGACTCACCTTGACAATCTGCACCCCCAGTTCATCGTCATCGGGGTTGCTCCACTCGTTGAAACAGAGCCGCTCCGCGTGACTCCAATCTACACCCCGGGACTGCAGATGTTTCTCGGCTACTGTCAGCCACAACTGCAGAAGAAAAAAAAGCAAGCTCATGGTTTTAAATTATTCTGTTATTCATTTGTTTGTTTAATGGTTTATTTATTTATTTATTTATTTACTGTTTATTTAAACACGCTGTCATCACAGGCTATTATTATATAGTCGAGTCTTTCGTATTCACCCAAACAGGGGATGTCTGTTACGTCTCTTCGTCCGTCCGTCCGTATGATTTATATTAGATACTACTCAAAGAATTTCGATGCGACTTCCTGATTGAGGTACATACATTGAATTGTGTTAGCAAATTCTATTTGGTTGATATCTCTACAGCATAATCCCTGCTTGAGACAGACTAAAGCAATTAGAAATTTTTATATAAAGCAGCTGAACTAAATGCAGTGTTAATGCTTCTCCTAAAACAAACAGTCCTATTTTCTGCCAAAGAGTTGAAAATACGGTACTATTTTTGGCAAAGATTTAATTTGTCGTTTTTAACGGAAAATAAATTACTGAAACAACATTAAATATTTAATTTTTACCTTAACTTCCATTAGTTACTCGAACTTACGAACAAATTTCTGTAACCGTTGTTAAAATGAAGCCTACAAGAAGTAAAGCTCGCGCCGAAGTTCACACTGATCAATCAGTTGCAATTATAGGGTGTTAAAACTAAGTCACTCCTCTTTACTGTACCTCACAATCAAGACAACGCCGACAGACTGGTCAAAGCTCCTTTTTCCCTTGACATCCACGGGAATCCCTTTTGCAGAAAGAAAGTATTTCTATACCGAGCGTAACAGATTTCGTTTCGAAAGCAGAATTATGGAAATTGTAACCAGGGTGGAAAGATAAACATACAGGAGATTGCCTGCTTATTTCTTTCAAAACATAATGCACACAGTCGGCGATATTGTAGGTACCTGCACTTGTTAGAAAAGCCACTCTATTGTTAATGTCGAACAAAGTGATGTAGAATAGATGTCTGGTAATGTTTCGGATATTTCAAACTGGGTCCTTAATCCACAATTTAGTAACGGCCATAATATCCAAGGGGTAACAATTAAGAAAGAAAATACAAAGCTTGTGTTAAACGAAAACTTACATCATTAGCAAGATTTTTGTGTCCTGAGAATATACAGTAAGTGCTATTATGAATTTGCCTCTCGTAAGTGGGAACGGTATAATGTGGCAACACAAGTCTTAGCAAAGATTTTACAGAAAACATTCCACTCCAATATGTATTGAGTTGTATTCCTATCATATTGTTTGTAACTGTTTCCTGAAATTCATTTTTGAAAGAAAGCTCTTGTTATAATTTCGAACATTTATGCCTGCCCCTCGACAAAATGTAAGTAAAATAGCTTAAAAAGTCATGTAAGCTGATCCCAGTGGCCGTGCGGTCTAAGGCGTAGGTCTGCGGCCGAGCGCTTGCTGGGATCGTGGGTTCGAATCCCACCCACCGGGTGCATGGATGTTTGTCTCTTGTGAGTGTGTTGTCAGGTAGAGGTCTCTGCGATGGGCCGATCCCTTGTCCAGAGGAGTCCTACCGACTGTGATGTGTGTCTGAGTGTGATCAAGTGAAGATAAACACCCTCGACACATAATGTGAGTAGGTAGCAGAGGTAAGACTACGAAGTCATGTAAAATTAAACACAAAAGAAAAAAAAATTTCAATAATCAATAATGTAAGCAAATGTTAGTTTAAAATATTCTTTTTAGAATCAATATGCATTCTGTATTACTATGGAAGTATTCACATCAGATGAGGGAGGATGGCACAAATATCTGAATTTTGTAACTTATGTCGTAGTTTGTGATCAGTAGGTTACAGTAAATTCTAATTCACTTAAACGCCCTTGATTACTTCCGACGTTGTAATTACTACCGTCAGCGTCTAAGTGTAATTCTACTGGGAAAGCTGTAAGCCTGGGGAACCTGTCACCTCGTCTCAAGTTTCCAGCGAGGATACGTAGAAGGCAGAAGATGTAAATGGTCCTTTACGTGAAACACCAGTTCACTTAAGACGTGAGGATATGAAACATAATCGGAGTTTAGCATACACTTAGAAAATAAATAATAATAATAATTATTATTCTTCTTATTAGTTGAAGGAAGCAACATTATAGGCTATATCAGGATCCCATAACATAAGTGTCAGAAGAGATGTACAGGTGATTACGGAGTGTGTATGGACACAGTTTAAAAATGAATGACGTTCTGCTTCACGTAAGAATAATACCTCAACGCACATGAAAGAAGACCATGGTGACAAAGAGTTTTGCTTCGTCATTTTGACATTTTCGCAATTTAGCTCCGTTTCAGACAGAAAGGTACAGCAAAACAATAAACTCTAAAATGCTTCTCAGTAACCACGTATGTATTTTTTGTTCTAGCCCAATGAAATAATAAAAAAGGTACAGATTTAATAAATTCAATTTCAGATGTTTCAGTTCCCCATTAGTTTGCCACACAGAAGGTTCTAAAGCAAAATGAAATAGAAGTGGGATTGTAAAATTGTGTTGGCTCAGTGAACATCGTACAATCATTCCCCTGCACTACGCATTTTAATTAAATTATCTTATTCAGTATTCAATTAAATATGCTTTGAATCTACAAATAAACGAAGTACTGTTTCATTCAACTCATACTTTTTCCTTTAATAGGTCGAGTACAAAATAAATCTAATCAATAGCTGTCCTAGTATCGTTGCTGTTGCGTTTCGAGTCCCCATCGTATCATGGGCTTTTGTCCGCTTACTGCTGTATTTTGTCCGCTTACTGTTGTATTTTGTCCGCTTACTGCTGTATTTTGTCCGCTTACTGCTGTATTTTTCTATCATGGCTGAAGGACTGTCAGGCTGACTACTAAGCCTCCTCTGCCGCGTGCAGAAATTATTCGTTGCCTCAGAATTAATTTTCAGGTGGGACAAGCTAGAATAAATACACGGCATGTCTGTTAAAGGAAAGAAGAAGAAGGAAAAGAAGAAGGAGTAGAGGAAGCCATATTTTGTTGGAATGTAAACCGTCACACGTACTTGTACTGAGTAACTCTAAAACCTTGTTAGAGAAAATGTTGTAAGGACCCAGAGCGTGACATTTGTCGAAAAATTTTATAGGTATTTCGTCTCCTCTCACAAAAAGAAAATACAACTAACAAAATATACGCTACCATTCCTCACAGGCTGAAAGGTCCAAATATATGCTTGGACCTTCCTATCCTTAAAAACGAGGCCATTACGTTGCCTCGAGACGTTGTTATCCGATCATCCACTGACTCGACCTCGTGTCTCAGAAGAACGGAACCGTGCATGTAAATTTCTGGGATATAAACTCAAGGGCCAGTAACTTCGTTACATTTACGTTCGAATTTGTGAAATATAAATGACATTACTAATAGTGCCACACCCTGTAAAACAAGTTGTGAAAGAGTAAAGGCAAGACAAGTGCAATGAGTAAATATTAGAGGCAAGTCAACAACAAAAAACAATCAGTTAAAACAAAGGCAAATAAATAATGAAAAACTGTACTTGTCTGAGTGATAGCTAATAACACAAAACACTTTACCCCTTTGATATACTTGACTCAGAATGATCCATACTTATTAAAACAAACCACAAACACGTGCCTTTTAAGACCATAATAATAACAAAAATATAACAAACCTTCTTGGCCACAAAAGCAGGTAAGGCGCCTGGTAACTTCTCTTCACTAATACCAAATAATTATTTTGAAGAAGAGCCGAGACCAAATTCCGAAAAGCTTCCAGCTCGGGTCTGAAGCATAGAGCAACGTAGCAAGACAGGTGCTAAAACCCGTCGGGTTCCAAAAGACAAAACATGCTTATGATCTAATGGTTCATTACCGTCAGGTCAAGAAATGCCAGTGTCATGTGTTTAAGAAGGTAAGCGATCGAAGAGCGTTGTATTACTGGAATAAAATTTCAGTCTGTGGTTGGGTGCGGTTCCGAGTTTTCTTTTTAGAAACGAACCTCCATTAAAATACACTGACAAACTGTACAAAAGCAAGTCAATACAAGCGATAGAGATTGCCTACATCTGTGCTAAAATAACAAACGGAATCTATCACTGAAACACAAACAAACAAACAAACAAACAAACAAACAAACAACGGAATTTCGTTCTCTAGTGCTGGCAGCACTGTTGAACACTGCCGATATCACACAACGGTGGTGCCTTAACTTTCAATAATATCGGACTTCTGGACTTGATATGACGAGCCATTTTCCTGGGAAATAGAACACGCCTACATGTTCTGTCATTTAGTTTGGGATTAAGCTTAGCTTCAGTGACAGTACAAACATCAACCGAAAATCCGACAACAGTTGCTCGCCGATCGCTTCTCTGCAGTCCGCTTTCACAAGCATCCAATTTGGTGGATTCATTACACCGTGCTTACAGACGTCACTGAGACTAAAATGCCCACCGCTATTGTCCGAGTGGCTGCATATCGTGCACCGAACTATTTGAAATGGAACAGATACAGTACTCAAACACCGAACCTCACATGGAGTTCTGCGCCATTATATAATTCGACACGCAAATATCCAACTCTGTAGACGTCTATAACATTATCTGTATGTTTCTAATAAGTACACTTTGCATACTTCCACATTAGAGATTCCATCACGCAGTCACTTAAAGTGTTCTTACAAACACAGAACTGCTCCCGCAGCTAACCATGAAAAAAGAAGGTATATAGGATTTTCGGATGTAAATAAAATAATACAGTTTAAAACCACCAGCCACGTTTGATTAGCAGTTTTCCAGGTAGAGTCGAACCCGGTTACAACGACATCGGTTTATGCGACACCTCGTCTATAACGTCAGATTTTCTGTGGTACCAACTAATTCCTCACTGTTAATCATAACGTTATAGTCCTCGGTTATAACAACACTCGTTTATAACAACAAAAGATATTCAGTCCCTTACATAACGTCATAACCGAGTTCAACTTTAATTCAGTAAGGATTATCAGCTTTAAACATTATTTAGCGTTAAGCAATAAAAAAGGATGGTAACTTAATAATAATAATAATAATAATAATAATAATAATAATAACAATAACAATAATGTCTTTTCGTTCTTGTGACTACCTTTCGATTAAATGCGGGCTCTCACCGTGGCGGCCCGTTCTCCATTACGGATGGTTATGTACTGTACATTTCATTAGGGACGTACGAGTGCCTTAGGCCTATAGCCTGACCCCGACATTTCACAGGACGGAATTTGTAAAACCATGAGGTATTGCAGTCTAGATAGGTGGTGTTACTGTCGATGAATAATGGAACCGAAAATAGCTAGAGGCGCTTCCGCTGTGCCAACTTCATAGGTTAACGCAATGTTTATTTCATTAAAGAAAAGACTACTATATCGTGAAAGGGTGAAAGGCAAACAGCTGTCGACTGTTTTAACACTGATGAGTTTGGTTACTCTTACCGAACAAAGGGAAGAAATACCTGACGGCACACAATTGTTATCCTTTAAGCACATATAAACAGACTTTATTGTTTACAATGAGAGAACTGAAACAAATATTTCCTGCGCTGCGAAAACCTTACTCTCATTGTTTTCCTTCATCCTCTTACGTAGAAACCAGACGTTGTGAAAGGAATATACTAAACGTGTTTTCCCCACTCTTCCTGCATAAAGTGCAAATGTTTCAAAATATCAAAAGGCAACATAGAAGACGCATCGATTGCAAATGTAAGCGACTGTCCTCCTATTATTTCATAATTTAATGAAAGGCTAAAGGTCACAGCGTGGTAAAACTCCAGCCCACCTCTCTGTATCTTTCTCGAAGCCCCATACTGATAAGCTTCCAAATATCTGCCCTTCCGTCATGTTACATTACCGCAACGCGCAAACGTCTCTCCCAGTTTATCATAACATCACACATGTGGTGAAATTTCTAATCCGAAGTTCTGTTTGCTGAGAGTGTGGGTGGAAACTAGGATATCCGTAAGCAGGTCACTGATACTTTACGTGATTCGCTGATTCAGATATCCTATAATATCCTGCTGCGAACCCCTGGCTAATGAAATGAGATGCCTGGTTTAAGGACGACCTTTGCAAAACAACAGCGAAATACAGAACACAAACATACGCACGTATTTACATGTATACACATACACAAGTAACAATTGAACAGAACACGTTGAGTTTGAAGGCTGAAATATGTGTCTTGTTAACAATATTTTGTTGAACGTACGATTTAGCATGTAGTCTGCGTTAGAGTAGAGGGCTAACAAGGAAACCACTATGTGGGCCTACTGTGCCATTGGCGTATATCTCAATTCTTTCCTAACCTTCGGAAATACATAAGGTGACTGAAAAGCGCCATGTCTCAGTAGCTCATTCCGTCGGGAAAGAGCCTTTGGTAACACTTGGATTTCAGGCTGGGAGGGACCAGAGACGGTCAGGATGCGTCGACCAAGAAAAGTCCGCTCTTGTCGGGAATCGAATTTAAGTCATCCGGTCGTCCAGCCCGCAGCCTAGCCCCCATACTGGCTACCACACCTGATCCGCGTTATAGTGTGTACGATCATACCGCACTGCTGTAGATTAACACTCAATTTTGGATCCTCCCCTTTCCACGTTTTAGTCGATCTGCTTATTTACATGACATAATAGTACATAAGGTAGAACAGACTTCCTGTTCAAACCGCCTTGCATATTTTTCCGCCATTCGCCTCGTCAAGATATTGCAAAATTCTTTTTGTTTTTGGCATCACACGAGTGCCTTACGTGCAAGATATTTTGGTGAGACCTCCCCAAGATTTAATTAAAGCGTGACTCAGGTAAAAGTAGAGTAACTTCTATTACTAGGACAAGGAGGTGTGCCTGTACACAGGATTGGAGGTAAAGCTCCATGTGTTATGTATTAGTTGGAGGCAATGTTAAACTTCATGTTCTGACGACTTTTGGCTTTCGATACCCGTGTAACGGGAGGCCGTATGGTCCTTGGAACCTTCTAGATGAAACTAGCTAACCAACTAACTGACCAACCAAATAACTAACTCCATGGGACACAGTCCTTCTTGAGAAACTAACAGTTCCTCAGCTAGTCCAGAAATTCCCCGCATTTTATGGAACCCGAAGGTTCATTACCTTACTCAAAAGCGCGTGCCACTTGTTTCTGTTCTCAGCCAGATCTTGGCTAGGCAAGCAATGATCGGAAATGTCCTACCTCTATTACAAAAAAAGAAAAAGAACTCGACCTGTCCCGTCTGTATCCTGTCTTTTCATTCTTAAAGAAATAGATGGCATGGAAAACTAATATCAGCATTTTAAAGCAGTGTGGTTACTTCATAAACTGCCAGGTGTAATATTCAAGAATCCTACTTTCTGCCCACAGAATGTACGTTTTTGTGTTCTCATGCGTGTCAAAACAATCACAGGTCACTTGCCTCTACGGCATTAACTGGAGACGTGGTGTGCTTACTATACGGTACTAAATGAATCTTCAGATACAGGGGCATTGTTTTATCTGACAACTGTCGCTAGTCACTTTCTGGCAGCTCGCTTGACTTGCAAAACTTCAACATACATGAAAAACGTGTTTGTTGGATGGGATGCGCGTCTGCGAGCTGAAAGAAAACATGGCGAGTAAAGAAAAAAAAATCTAATATTAACTGCTGTTCAGTGAACTAAAATGCGTAGACCGCGACTCACGGCAAATTGAAGTAGCGGCGAGCACTGTCTTGTCTGCCGTCAAGTAAAACGTTCCGAGTGAAGTAGCGATGGCAGTTGTCAGATAAATCAATATCCCTATATAATTTAGGTTAACTTTTATCTTCAAAGGATTAAGCGCGTAAATTGGAAGGTAAATGACTAAACGTAAGTAAAAATTATGATATACTTACCTCACCTTACAACTAGAAGAGATCTTAAGCCAGTTTATAAGTAAATACTGGGACCCATTAATTGACATTAATGGATGACGTAAGAAAATCATTAGGAAAACAAACAACAGTTAGTAGCCTATAACCCATATACATTTGCCCTTAAGGCGTCATGTTTTATACGCGGCCGTAATTCAGATGCTTACCCAGCAATATTGCCTGCAATGGGTGACTAGGTTTTACGTCTCCTTACACATTATTGTGTTTGAAAGTGAAATTGGGAATAATGATTCCGTAAATTATGATCAAGAGCTCATTATGAATAAATATAAAACCAGTTTAAGGAAAAGATACAGGTTACGACAACCATGTGATTTAAATAGTTTAAATCAGGTTTCACGTTCTTTTTGTCAGCGTATATAAATAAAGACTGATATGTATGATCAATCGAAATCAAAGTAAAAACTGCATTAATAATAAGAAATGTGAATGCCTAAAATATTAATTACAGTACTATGGGGAATGCTACGGTCCGAACATCGATAAAATCTATAACTCAGCCTGCTGATTGCCCTACACCCACAACTATCTCGCGTCTTGACCCTTTATCCACATTATTCTCAAGACAGCCTACGATTGCAAGGCGAGGTTATGGTGGTTGTAAAATTGCAACAATTTACAGAATGTGAACGAAGTGGCTATAACTTGAGACGCTGCGACACTACAGAACTGTTCGAAATTATGTCTCTATATTTGGCACAGAAGACTTACTGCGATGAGAGATTTGTGCACTTTGCAGTTACAAGTAAACACACTCGAAGTAAAGTTACTCGGTTTTATATCATTTTAGGGTATTAAGAATAGCGGATTTGGACGTTTCTTTTTCGTTTTCTGTTCGCCTTCTGTAATATTATATGAGTGTGTACAGAGGGAAGGTAGTTTCTCTCCACATTTAAAATAATTTACCGACTTGTTTATCAAAGAGAAGACTGCCAAAGACGATGGTCTCCCCTCCAGTTATCTAACCGCTCTGTACACAAAATTACGACGGCACTGACCACGTCAAGCCTTCTCAGGAAGTCTTCAATACGATCAAATCCTTTGAAAGGAAAGCCCAGAAAAGTATTACGGCCTACACAGGCGAACAGAGTGTGGAGAATTAGGTACAGTGACGAGATGTTTACAACTTGTAGGCCGACGTGGCAGTTTAAATATTTTTACGCCTGAAGAGACTCAAGTTGGCTAACCACATAGCATGGATAGATAATTCTCCTGTACCCACCAAAGTAATTGGACGCTGTTTTGGAAAAAGAAGGGCCATGGGAAAACCTTGAGGTACATGGGAGGATGCTGTTTGGAGGGACGCCGTAGATTTGGTACAGACGCGGAACTCTAGGGCGGCAGCAAAAGGGAGATAGGGTCGGGAGTAAGAGATCGGGGAGGCCATGACCGAAAACGCGCCGAAGGGCCACAGAAGCACATAATCACGTTAAAACCCTTTGGACAAGCGCTTTGTGCTGGTTGGCGTATCACATGATAGTGGGGAGGGAAATACATAGCAGTACGAAGTGAAGGGAAAGCGTCGAACGTCGTCAACCCTACTATCCTTGGGGCTTCCTTCCATGAGCTCAATATACTTCTACATACCCTTCTCCTGAACTCCTGAGGGATGCCTCCCGGTAACCGTGCCACCATCTTCATAGCGTCGTGCCATTGTGTGAATCCACTGTCACCCGGGTAGGGCATTACACTGAAGCGAATTCGTGTGTCCTGACCTGCAGGAACAAAGAAGAAAATAAGACTTCCGTACACAGCAGGTTTATTGCCCGTGCTAGACGGGTAGGCCGTTACAGTGCAGGACTTGGGCAGAGGTCGAGTTACGCCTGAGGACATCTGAAGCTGGAGACAATACTTACGCGCACTTGTGCAAGTTTGTCTCCCGCTGTATCCACTCCCACTCCCCTAAGATAAAACAACTTATGCTCGAATCCTCACTTCGTAATACACAAATTTTCCTGTTAAGGGCACGTACGTTTCAGGGAGAAAACTGCAAGTATGTTTATTGATAACAAATCGCATAATTCGAGATTTCAGCGGAGGTTAAGGTTCAGTGTACCTTGAAGATGAAGGCAGTATGTTCTAGCGAACGTTCATGACCACCTACCAGAGTACATTATGCCATAACTAAGAAAATTACAATATTTTTTAGGTGTTTAGCCCTTTTAATGTGTGCTGAGCAAAAAAGTGTTTTAACTCACACTGTCAAATTTCTTTTTATTTTAGCAACAAATTTACCATAGATCATCGTCAAGGTATCGTAGGCGGGGAGATTTATACTTGATATTTCTTAAACGTGAACATTCGATGTTTTAAATCGATCATGCTCGATGCTCAACCGTTTCTTCAGTCTCAGATCGTACCTCGCATAGAAAACCGCCTCTATTATGAAGATCAATGACGGTGTGAGATCGTAAATGTGCAGAAGACTTCATGAAATTGTTAGTTATATCTGAATGATTTTAACCAGAGTCGGGAAGTGTCGACAGGTTTCAGTCAAAAAAAAATAAAAAATTTCCAACATGCGCAAATGAATCTCTCAGCTGTACTTTACTTTGAACGTGCAGTTATCTTTGTTTGTGGAGGCGAAATCTCTTGGCATATTATACTCCTTACAAATTTAATTCCTTTTCATGACAGTTTGTTGTATGTATGAGTCACTGAAAGGAAAAGTGGTTTACGTTAGTTTTTCAATAAAAAATGAGATACGTGCCTCACACCATTGCGATTTAATAATAGGCAAATTTCTGTAAGTTAAAGTTATAAATTTACCCCTCCGATCATAGAGTGTAACGAAGTAAGTCGGTAATCATCCAATGTCGTTGACAGGCAAAACAAGTTGCGTTAATTTCTCCAAATGAAGAAAACATGACTTGCACCGCTTTGTCTTTCAGCTGTTCATGTATAGAGATAGTAAAGCGTTACCTTAGGCAATTAAACTACAGCAAAAACGCATGTTTAAGCCTGCATTTATCACAACCATCCAGGGTTTAAGAATCACATTCAGAACTGCGTTCCATCCACGCGAGCGGTTTCTTTGCCTTCCGCGAATGGACGTGACAGTGACACAGCAGATGTCACGTTAGTGTGCGAGCAACAAACGCGAAGGAGAGAGGAATTCGCACGCCATTATTCTTAAATAGGAACTTCATAAGAAGGAAGAGAAAAGTTCACGATTTGTGGTTGGAAGGCTTCAAAGGTGGAGACCATTTGGGAGAGTTCAGTGTAAATTGATGGATAATATTAAAGTGGTTTTTCGATAGTTTAGAAAAGTGCGGATTGGATCGCCAAATTTTAGGATAAGGCAAAATGGCAATACAGTATTTTGTGAACAATGGAAATTATAAGATCTGTGCTCTTCTGTGACATTACGCAGCGTCGAGTGGTAATCCTTTAGCGATGCTTCGGGACAACGTATCGGTCCCATCTTCAAGGGACAAGAAGTCCACGAAGACGATGCGTAATAACCCAGAAGACCACAGATCTCGTCAACATCGCGGCAAAAGCCTGAAATCACAGACAAGACAAATTATAAGCTTCCGCGTGTTGAAATTTCTACAGAAACATCTCCTAAATTGTATTCTTGGAATTTCATCGAAAAGCGCTGTTAACTCCCTTTGCTGAGGTTCAACAGCGGCGAAAGAGATGTGACAAATGATTATGAACGATAATTTGACAGACCTGAGATAAAAAATGTAGGCGTTTCGAAAACACATCCCGAATATTAGCCTGGAGGTGCTGCAAAGAAGCTTAAGTTTAGATCCAGAGATTTCTGAAATACAAAGGCAGGAGTATTAAATACTAAATCATGACATTCGTTAAATGTATTTAAGGAATACAAGTATTTAATAAATGTTACAGAAATATTAAATCTGAAATAAAGCATTCTAAAAAAAAAAGGTCATAGAAGATCATACCGCAGCTTAGGAGTTTTGGCTTAGAATTTTCCTATGGAAACGCTGTTTCAGTCCAAGACGAAATGTTATGTTCCGTGGCATAGGAACATAGATTTATCCCCAAAAACTTCGTACTTGACCTGCCAATTAATATTCCACCAATGTTTCACGTTCATATAACTCCTATCGGCAGCCTGGCCCTGTGCGTTTTCATAACACCGGTGTTTAAATGGGGCTTCGTCCCTGATCCCGCATTTGCCAAGACTCAATGTAAAGAAGAATACGTTGGGTCTGTGCAAAATATGTGACGAACTAAAAGCCTCTGAGCCGAATTCCAGTCGCGGGCTGCATTTAGTGTACTTTACATATGCTTAACTCGTTTTACATGATGATCTCTGTGTTTGACATTTTGAAAGCATCATTAGTCAGTTGGTATTCACTGAGAAATATTGAAGGCAATAACCCAGATACGGGAGCCAGAAATACGCTAACTTCCTGCTCATTCGATCACACCACCTGCAGGAATTCAATAACCCACAAATACAGCCTTTTATAACACACCATTCTTGCAGGGTACACAAATTTCTTTTGACTTATGTGAGCCATCAGTAACTTTTCTTATTTTTTACCTACTGTCTGAATCCAAGCCAATGTTTATATGGTCAATTTAAAATACAGATATATACTATGGAGTAAAAAACATTTAATCTTAAATGATCAATTTTAAGTCTTAATATTTAAACATACTAAAATGCATTTTACTTTATTACAGTTTGATATCGAGTGTAGTTGTCTCATTTATATTTTAATTATTGAAATTTAAGACCTGTGAGTATAAATGATTTTTATGTCTTGTCTTTCCCATAAAGCATTAGCTTGTGATAAATGCAGGTAAGAAATCAAAAGGCATTGACAATAAATTATATAAGTCAAAATGCTCCTATCTGGTACAAAAGATGTGCAATAACACGGCTATATTTAGGGATTACTGGAATTGCTGTAACACAACTGCACGAAATGCAAAAATTATAAAATCAACAACTGTTCTCAAGATCTACGGCTATGAGGCAAATAAAATTATATTTTTATATTATTTACATTTACTGCAATAATTTTTACTTACATATCCGTCTTTCTTGCAGCTTTCAATGAAAACACTGCGGTTACTTCGTTGTACCTTCAACCGGTGTACAGGCTCCTGTCGTGTGCATGCGCGATCCCATGCTTTGACCTTTACTAACTCTAAACCGAAATACAATACATGGAGAGCGTTTCTCAGAAGCTACTTTAGGAAAAACACAAGAGCGTATATATTGGTTAAATGCCAGCCATACAATATGGCAAGGAAACCTGTATTAAGAACCCAAGAACGTGCAGAATAAGGGGCTCTTACATGAGAGTCCTTTGACGAACTTTATAAATTACATTCAAAGTGAGAATTGAGAATGTAAGAGAAAGGTTACAAATAGGGGCATAACCTATCGATGCACAGGTGGGCATTATTAACATCATCAGTTTATCTTTCCTTATGAGTCAAGAAAGTAGGTTTAGAAGGGGGCTTGCATTCAAAGCGTTGTTGTGCGAAAAACTAAAGGTCACTATCATGTCCGGATAATGTGGTGGCCGGTACAGGCCATTATGTTCCTTTTTGGATGACTGACGTGTAGATACTCGTACATGCTGATTTTACCTACAGAAAGTGGCCATGTAAGGGTTCAGAAGTCAAAATCAAAATTCCCTTCGACAGAGACATAAAGTCTCGTACCAGTGATGAGGGGACGAAAAGGGGGTTATGAATCGATAAAAAATTGTGTGGTGGGTCACACGGACGCCGGGGCTTGAGAAGATTGGCGAGTCGCCAAGCTGCCTGGGGCTGCTGTGACATACATTACAATCAGCCAAGGGCTAGCGGCTGAGAATATTTCACTGCCTACACACTGGAATGAAAATATTTTATCTAAAAGGTTATTTACTGTATTATTTAACGATGCTCTCTAATGCTAAGATTATATAGGAGTGATGATACACGAAAGAATGAGTATGTGGCATTAACGGAATAATACTGACAGAGGGAAACCCGAATTACTAAGAGAAAAACCTGTCCAAGTGCCACTTTGACCACTGATCCCACATGAAATGCGCCTCTGCGATGAAAGACCAGCGATTAACCGTCTGAGCTATGGCACGGGCCGATTAATGGTTCATGGGATTGCAGACACAAAGGACGTTGCATATTGTCTGCGTTATTTTATACGCTATTTCTAATGTGTTTAGGATATATCGGCAAGTTTGGTCTTCCAAAGCACATCAAAGATTTCGATTAAATATGGTATTGGAACGCTACACTAAAGTTGTAGGGTGAATTTAATTTTGTTTCCTTTTCTCTCCAAAGAACCTCAACCCTATATGAAATTCAAATCTAAGATCAGTTCTCTCGACAAGCGCTCGCCGTACAAAATATAAATGGAAATCACATTCAGACGTACAATTTCCATTTAAGAGCTTTTCGATTCGCTGAATACTTAATATAAAGCATGGGGGGGAGGGGGACTTTACTTATTAGTGACTTTGCAAGCGTGCATAAAAACACACACAGCTTTGCCACATTTCCGAATGACGTTAGGTATTTTCGCCATTTACTGCTTGAAGCAAGGCAATGGGCCCTTGAAACATCAGACAGGCATTACACACACCTCATCCAATACTTATTACTTCAGGTAGCAGGCTAAACAAACACAAATACGTCAGGATAGCACTCTGAGCCACTCAATAGCCTCATTGTGAGATGTTCCACGCCCTCACGGTTATTTTCATGTAGAGCCTCTCAACGGTCTGTAACAATATTTGACTCATTTATCGAATGCAGGCTCGGCAGAAGATTCGGATACTGCCCGTTAAGTCGTGCCGAAACTTAAATAGTAAGTTCGGTTCAGAAGTGCGCTCCGTGTATGCAATAAACAAAAAGTACAGCTAATCAGGTAGGTCAAAGCTAGGAATAATGCAATTGAAAGGCATTTGTACTGAGACTAAAGTACGTCCTATACAATTCCACTCTTCTTTTATAGGACAATATACGATACATTTTTCTCTTCTTGGTACATCCGTACGTACATGCATACATACATACATTCCATGGATCCATAAGTTTGTCACAAAACTACAGGATATGGAACAAGTCATAAACATACAAAAGATACAGAATATACGGAATTTTAAAGTGCAAAATATTATAAAAATTTTATAGTCTTATAGTTAGGTATTACGGGTCTTCTGTACACATAAAAATTCGTCTACAGAGTAAAAGGAGTGTGCATTTAAGTATCTTCTTAGTGCTACTTTAAATTGTGCCTTTCCATTCTTACGATTTGTGAGAATACGTGGTAAACTGCTGAAAATTCTGATGCCAGAAAGGAATTCACTTTTCTCAAAACCAGATAGGTTGGCAATTGGTCTGTGAAGATGGTGCGTGTTCCTTCTATTAATACTGTGCACTGATTAATGCGTTTGGAAGTTTTCTTGATCATTAACAAAGAAGTTCATTAATGAACATGTATATTGGCATGGAATAGGTAATATATCTGATTTTTTAAATAGACTTCATTGAGATCCAGGACGTGCGCCAACCATAATTTACAGGTAGTCTTACATATAGACAAAATGGCGGCTCAATGCCTTGCTCTTGATGCACGTTGCACCACCTGCAATGGCAACGCTCTCTTTTTGAAGAGGACATCAAATGAGACTTCACAACGTAACAGGTCTCACTCAAATTAAGTAGGTACTTATTTAGAATTATGATTGGAGAGCTTCAGCATAGGTTTCCTTAGTCTATCCAACAGAATTCCGTGACAGTGCTTAAACTACGACACTATGGCACAAAAAATAAACAATCGGAAAATATCCTGTAGAACTTATTAGGAATAAAATATTTATGAATTGTTCAATTTTTCTGACATTGTTAATAAACACGCGTTCTTTTCTTTACAGGGGCTGGGACAGCGTAGTCAGTATACTGGCTGAAGGGTTCGGAGTTCGAAACTCAGTGAGTCCAAGAGGTTTTCTCTTTTCCACACCCGTGCAGACCGGCCCTGGGGCCCACCCAGCCTCCTGTACGATGGGCATTGGGTTTTTACCCGGGGCCCAGGGGTAAAGCGTCTGAAGCGTGGCGTTGACCATTCACCCCCACCTAGCGCCAAGGTAAAACATCGGTACAGATATACACTACTCCCTCTCTGTACCTCCAATGGTATGCTACGGGGCGAACGTTATCTTTACCTTCTTGTACATGAGCAGACGGAAATTACTGAAACTCACCAGAAATAAAGACGGAAGCCGGAATTACCTTCAGATGCGCTACAAGCGGCAATAAATATTCAGACTAGTCGAGGAATAATTTCTACGCCAATTTGAATTGACATGGGCCGTTCCTGAACATTTGGCCCCTACTTAATGTAGGCGTCGCTAGAACGGCGGCGGCGGTGGTGGTAGTAGTAGTTGCAGCATCACTGGGGAGAAGCGCATTAGCTACGTAGGATTTTTCGGCTTAAACTTATAAAATATAATTACTACCAGATGACAGGTATTAAAAGACTGGTAATGTGAAATTATGCCTATCAGACAAAACGAATGCAGTTCTAGCAAGAATAAAACCTTAAATTTAAAACACGTAAATGTGCGGCAGAGAAACGAGAAAATGTGAAGATTGAAAAGAAAGTTCGTGGCCTGTATAAAGGCTCACATAGCACAAAGAAGGAACATCAGAACGGCGTAAAATGTACAGTTTATGCAAATATAATAACAAATAAGCACCCAAGAACGTCGTTGAAGATACAACGCAATTAAAACAAGAGGCAAAGAAGAAGAATTATAGAAATAAAGGGAAAGTAATAAACCATAACTAAAACCTTCGTTGGTTGTAAAGAAGTTGACAACAGGCACTCACAAACACACTAACAGACCTATTGAGGACAAAAAGGATAAGAAAACTTTCCCCTGAAGTATGGAAGAAAGTAGTTATGAAACTTTGTTCCCCTAATTGCTTGAAGAGTGATGTAAGACTTTCAGTCTTCTAGATATCCTGTTACGTTTCTTATCCTATCGTCTATCTCCTGATCAAAATATCTGTCGTCTGTGAAGACTCGTGGCGGAGGGAAAGTGGTGAGTTTCAAAGAAATACACTACAGCTGCTATTGTCACAAGGTGGAGCAATTATATTGCTCCACCTTTTGACATTCTCTTCCTCCACTTCCTATACGCACTTCCCATTTCAGATGCTCTGGCATGTGAACATCAAAAGATGTAATGGTCCAACACCGAGCGTTTCTCTTATATACTACGTACTAGGAAGGAGGGTGTGACAAGGAAGTTACAGCATCTTCCACACAGGGTAGTTGGGCCATGTCCCACTGGATCTGTCTCGTCAAAGGCTACTGCCGAGATCTGATTTCGACGTGGACTCCGATTCCACAGATGGTATAGCTTTAGTGGAACAGCTACGCACGGTACGGTATGATCTCGACACCCTTGCTGTCTGGGACAATCTCGATTCCTGTACTGTACCAAGCAAGAGGTCGGGTGATGCATCGCATCTCGTGTGCGCGCGCGACAGTGTCAAAGACCGCCTCCTTGAAGACAGTAAACTTGATATCCGTCTACATGACCCGCATGTAGAAGCTTATAGCCGTCTATTCTTAGATTCCTGAAAATGTCTTCTTGCCTGGAAATGTACGAATATTTCACGCGAAATTCCCGATTTCTTAAATCCCAAATAAACAGGAACTATTTCGATGTGTATTGATAAAGACTACACATTTAGCAGCTCTGGTACATAGCCCCTCACCGTGAGCTTTCTCAGCACACTTTGCACAGATCACATAAATTTCAGCTCCGGTGGCTGTGGCCAAATATTTGACCTTTGAAACAAAATAAGGATGAACAGGGAAGATCGTGCTAAAAATGGACATACCACAGAGCAACAAAAGACGCATGTTTTTGAAGCAATTTTCCTATGCATAAGGACGCACTTGAATAGGAAGTATGAAAGCGAAAATTTGGAAACCAACGCACATGAAAGCAATTAAAGACCACAATAATACATTATATACTAAATGCAGGCCCACATTTTTAATGCAAATGGCATAAAGGTCTGATAATGTTTTATCAACTAGTCATTCACGTTCATTTGCCGAAGTATAAGATGTCACTGTTTGTTTGAATTGAAAGTAGAATATTGTAATATAAGATGGTAATTGAAATGTAAACCCTACATTGTCATTCTGAGAGCCTCTCATGTACGCCTTTATAAAGTACAATGGTCTTAGGATAGAAAGTTGATGCAACAATTTCAGAAGTGTATGTATATCTTCATAGCTGTATTTATTCAAACCGTTGGACATACACAGATGGTAGTGGTGATGATGTTGATGATGATGATGATGATGATAATAATAATAATAATAAAAATACAACGTTATGAACTTAAAACTTCAAATGGATTGAGGGGGCTGAGTAGAAGAATATTTCGGGCTAGCAGCCGGTAAGATGGACAAAGAAGCGTAATGGAAAGCTTAAAACGTCACACAGCCGTCGACTCTGACACGCCTTTAAACCTAATTACATTGGCCTTAAAATTTGCACTTTACATCAGATGCCGTACTTAACCCAATATGAGAACACAAGTGTTTCCTAATTTATTACCTACAAAACGATGGGGCGCCATATACGTAATCGCATTCAAAATTTACCATCTTCTGTATATGAGTATTTCCTTGAAAATTGAAGGTCGTGAAAGGAGGACAGTTTTATATGCAGGGTCGCCATATATTCGGGTATATGGGTATTACAGTGATCAAGTTACGGCTGATAAGATGGGAGGGCACGTAGCAAGCGTGGGAGATAATTCGTACGATATCTTCGTACTGAATCTGAATGAGACCAAGCACAGACGAGAAGAAAATAAAATGGATTGGAGAATGTAGAATGGATCTATTTAGCTCCGTACACAGACCAATAGCGGATGTTGCTAACTTGGTAAAGAACTTTAAGAAATGAAGAGTGTAAATACAGAAGAAAAGGAAGAAATGAGTAGAATGAGTAGACAAATAAAATCTATTGTACAAAGATGATGCGGTAGGTGTTTAGCTTGCAAAGGGCACCAGTAAGGAAGGAGAAAGAGATGACAAAGAAATAACAGACAAAGAACGAAAGCGATGGGGGACATGATGGGGGGGGGGGAAGTTGAAGAACCCTTCTGCATCTCCCTTAAGGGCATGGGCCACTCTACGCAGAACAATAACATTACAATGATTCTTACAAAATATACAATGTGAGGTTTGGATTGAGCTAAACAAGCACAAAGAAGGATCAGCTGCTTTTTTTAAGAAGGCGATAAATTTTCACGCTCCATAAAAGTCGGCGGGCTGTTAATTTTCAAAGGACAATATCATTCCAAGGATTTATGAGTTGAGATTTTTAATACCTAAATATCAACAAAAAACTATAAAGTAAAATCAGCATACCAAATTCTCCAGACAGAAATGTACATAAACATCAGTGATGCCTCTCCATGGATCTGAGTCTTGCAACATTTGCATTTTAACAATCAAACTTGTCTGTACTTTGAAAGGAGAAATTTATCCTTCTAAGGAATGAAACTATTTACACTCACAGCCTTAAGTAAGACAGTATTATTGATGCAAAACAAAACAAGAAATTATGATAATAAATTATCACCTACTTCGATTCTTTCAATAGATTTGATGAGGCTAGCAGGAACAACAAATTAATACTTCGAAAATATAGAACCATATATGTACAAACTCGACTTAATATTCATCCAAACTGTATAAAATTTTAAATGACTTCAACCGTAGCACCGTCGTCATTTTTAGGCGCCTTCGCATAGTTGTGAAAAGAGCCTATTAAAGTCATGTCCATCTGTCTGTCCGTCTGTCAGCATTTATTAGAGCACCTCCCACTGGAAGGATTTACGTGAAATTTAATATTGGGACTTTGATGAAAATCTGTTGAGAAAATCCTAATTTTTTAAAATCGGACAAAAATATTGAGAACTTTACACGAAGACCTAAGTACGTTTTTTTGCCGGTGACATAGATTCGCCGCAAAAGCATTTCTGTGTTACACTGAATATTTTTATATTGTTGACGGTGACATGCAACTCAACAATAAATACAGAACGCATCCTTGCAGTAGAATAATAATAATAATAATAATAATAATAATAATAATAATCAGCATCACGTGAAGTTCCTTTATACAGTCTACAGGCTTATGTTTTAACCTCATAGCAAATTTACAATTTTATGGCCCAGCTATCGCCAGAAAGAAAGCTAAACAAGAGAGGGACTGTACGTATAATGTAATATTGAGGTGCGTTCGCGTAACGATTGTTGCCGCTGAAAAGCAATAAGTAGGCCTATTACGTATTGTGAATGTGTCTGTAGCCTTAGATATCCAGCATGCAAAGCGAATGTGCCGTATTATATTGTCATTTTTCCACATTATCTCATAAATGGCGCCGATTTTTGAAAAAAAAAAGGTTATTGAACATAAAATGTGTGTTTAGATTTCTCTGCAACTTTTGTCTGAAACATTTCTCACTATTAGAAGAATTCAGCGAGATACTATCATAAATATATCTAGGTCTTCATGCAGGTATCCTTTATTGTTGTCAGATTTTAAATAAATTTGAAATTTCTCGACAGGTTTTGGAAAAATCCACAAATATCAAATTTCATGAAAATCCGTCCAGTGGGAGCCGAGTTGTTCCACGCGGAGGGACAGACAGACGGACAGACATGAAGCTAATAGTCACTTTTCGCAATTTTGCGAAAGCGCCTCATATACGTATATTTCCTTGGGTAGATATGTTTTCACATTAAATTATTCCGAAGCATTAGAATTAATTTCAAAAGTTGAGTTACATGCTTTGAACTATATATTATAACACTAAAATACCAGAACCTTACATTAAGTGGCCTTACTCTCGAGTCAACTTTTTAAGTTTAGACGGCCGCGATTTTAATGGTTACTGAGAGGACAAAACTGAAAATTACGAAGGTTGAGCGCTCATCAGCGATGTGCCATTCGTAAGCATATTCATAACTGCCGTATTCGTCACATGATTAAACTCACTTGAGGTTGGGCGAAAGTTCCTTTCTCCACGAATAAAGTGCTCAGGATTAAAGCTGACCACTCACAACACATTAGTACCGAGGTTTAGAATGAGTGGAGGTACAACTCCACCCCCACATGTTTCCATGACTTGATGCTTAATTAAACACTGTGACACATTTTCCCTAACCCAATTATGAATTATTAGGAGAGGTATACAATTTGAGCAAAATGATGCACATCAAGTTGCGGAAGCTGGCCTGGTTGGACCTTTAGTCCTACATGATTAACGCCACATGTGGTACATAATTCTTTTACCCTCTGGTGATCAAAGCTTGTGACGTAGTTCACTGATGCCACAAAATTTTAAATTGACAACTTGAACAAAGTGTCGCTATTGGACCTCATGATCGATGTACAAGTGACGGCATTAGAATCAATTAAAATTTCGAAGCGAGAGAAAGGCACTTAATATAAAAACGCAAATTCAAGAGGAAAACACCCCGTACACTACGACAAACACTTCCTTGACCATGGTTGTGTGTAAAAATATACTTGCGACTTAACACACATATGGACGCGAAACTTGTGCAAAGACGTAAAAAACTCGCAAAATTCAAAGAACGAAAAAAGTTTTTACAGTTGTGCGCTTATTACATCAGGCAAAGTCAAGATGAGCTATGTGTGAAAACTTTAATCTTGCTTTCCTATAGCACAGACTTCAGTCCCACAAATCATATTTTCTTGGTCACATTTAGGTGGTTTAATCCAATTAACGAAAGATAAAATAAAATTACCCTAAGCTATTCCCAACCACCTCTAATCTTCAAACCCTAGGTCTCTAAGATGCATCTGACCGTAAGACCGAACTCTGTGTGTGTTTACTTAAACGATACACATCAAAATTCTAACTTAACGGGAATGGATGTGTAATTATAAAAATTCAAGAAATAAAGTAGATATTTGGATGCAACAATATACGTAGTGTACTACACCCTTATACACAGGAATTATAATTGAACACACAGTTGTCAACATTTTAATTTTCAAGTCTCAATCAACATTTTATATTGTATACATAATACATGTTACTTGTTGATATGCCTTGTACATGCATAAGCTACGCATGCTAGTGAGGACATACATCAGTGTTTTCATGCGTGTTCTCTCTTGTCCTTGATTCTCCCTGACTATGAATCAAATAAGCCAAAACATGTAAGAGAAAATAATGTGTAACAATAAAATACGCAAATTAACTCCAAGTGCATTTTTTTGGCCTAACAAATATAAGCCCGGCAAACAAATGCGTATCACAAATATGAAATTTAACCTAAGTGAATTCAGTACACGCAGACTCACACAGACAGAGGCCCTTCTTATTATACATTATTGCCATAAAGGTCGTGTTAGAAACCCATAAAAGCTAATTTAGGATTTCTCGTTAACCTGTCCTTGCGATAGCAACAGACTGGCACGGACACGATTGGAATGGCCTTATCTTTCATGTACAAGCCAGAGGTTTATGACTGCGCTACTTTAGCAGAAGCAATTATTCATCAGCTATCGTTCTAGCATACATACTTTATGTTAAGTTTGCTAAACAAGACGCACTGTTAAAATTATATTTCAAAACAAGATAAAATCGACACAAGCGTAGTTTCAACACGTGGTGTCAATGACCTCAAACAAGCCATCCAATTTAAGAATGGGAACCTTTCGTCTAATCTTTAACCCTGTAAATACGAAATTTAACGCGATTAAATTTAAATACTAAGTTCGAACCGCGTAGTAAAACTCAGCTCCTCGGACATAAAAGCCAGTCACTTAAAGGTCTACAGGGAAATACTCGCTGTTTTTTCTCAGATCCACTCAAAACGCACAAACACGCTGTGTGGGCAGAAGACAGAACTTATAGGCACTTTCGCAAAATTGCGAAAAGGGACTATTGCTTGGCCACGTCTGTCTGTCTGTCTGTCTGGCTGGCTGGCTGGCTAGCTGGCTGCGTGGAACAACTCTGCTCTCAATGGACGGATTTTCAGGAGATTTTATATTTGAGTATTTTTCGAAAACCTGTCAAGAAATTTCAAGTTCTTTCAAATCTGACAAGAATAACGGGTACATCACGTGAAGACCTAGGTATATTTGTGATAGTATCTCGCTGAATTATTCTTAGAATGAGAAATGTTTCAGACGAAGGTCGTAGAGAAAATAAAAACACATATTTTATGCTTCATGACTTTTTCCGAAAATTATGCCATTTATGAAATAATGCAGAACACTATGGTAGTGCCATACAGGCCGTAGATGACACAGTATAATACGGTGCAGAAAAGATGAGATTTGCATGCCGGATAACTCAGGCAAGAATACAGAAACACACACTCATAATGTTTAAAACTTATTATTGTTAACAGCAGGACGAACTAATTTGTAGCTCGACAACAAGGCAAAGGATATTCATTGTTGCACCTCCATAGCAGCAACAAATATTTTTATGTTGTTGACAGCTATCTACGCCAACAACAATAAAAAGGAAACGTACTGTTGCCCTTCCATGGCAACAATGTTTAGGCGAAGGCGCCACAATATAACGTTGTACTATATTGTCTATCTTCTTTAAAGCTGAAGCTGATGGTACGTATATTAACCACAACGCGTCAAAGGATTAATAATCCTAGAAAGCGACATCGTCACAATTTTCCTCGAAGCCAACCACGGGCACTTCCACTTGATACCAAAAAATAAGTCGTTAAATCCAACAAAAATGTCAAACCACTCTACAATGGCAGTGATTACCCTTGATGCAAAATCACTTCAGTTACCTCTAAACGCATTTGCGATACACGCAGTATGATAACTTGACTACAACTGACATGCCTACTTTCCTGCCAGTGCATTGCTTTATGTGCTACTGCCAGTTACAATTAAATCAAAGCAAATGTTACCGCTTAACATACACCCCAGAGCGCTATTGTCTTCGACTGCGAATAAACATTTAAAATTGTAATTTTTGGTACTTAAAAAAGTCCTATTCGGCATTTTTATCCGAACTTCGGTCATTCGATATTCAATCTTACCCAACAGGCCGTGGCGTCAGAAGTCGACATCAGTACATTAATGTTCACCGTAACACTTCATTATATTTTACGAAAATCAGGTCAGGGTGCAACGAATGAATTACTCTTGCCACCACGTTCAAGTGCCTACATTCTAATTGTCTGCGTTTATGTGTTCAAATTGTTTATTGTCCACGTTCTACGGAAGTATTCGTTGGTATTCGCTTTAATGCACATTCGTTACTGGTTTCGAGTGCAGGAGTTCAGTTGTGCTTTAATTTGTTGATGGAAGTTTATAATTTATTACAAAGTCGTGTTTTTTCATTAGTATGTCATTTAGAAAGCAAACTTGTTGTTTCCAACAAAAAAAAACTTGAAGCATTACGAACACTAAAGAAAGGCTAAACTGTGCAAAAAAGTGGTAGAATAACGTGGCTTTGGCCGTGTTACCGTTTGAGATTGGAAGCGGTACAAAAGCGAATTTAAAAACTGGTATTCTGCTACAAATGCAAATGAACACCTAACAGGAAGACAATGAACACAATTTGAATATGGAGAGATGAACAAAGCTTTATTTTCGTGGTTCAAACAACAAAGAGACAAACCGCGTACTGATTTTTTCCCAAGGTGCTTAATGAAGAAGAAGTCAGACTTCACAGCTAGTACAGGCTGGATAGATCGCTGCGGGGGGGTGGGGGGGTTACGGAGTGAGGCACTTCAAATTTTGTGCAGAAATCGGCAGATAATTAATAATTCTAAAAATTGAGAGAAGAGCTTCAGTCACTCATAAAGAAAAAAGGTTCACCATACGAACTGCTCTACAACTGTGACGAAATCGGCATAAATTACTTGCGCAAAATAAATAAAATGAAGTCAGTAGTAGGGAAACCATGTCGATCTCTCAGTTCGCGAGTCTTTTCGGTTTGGTAAAGGAAACTCGTAGTAAATTTTAACATAACTGGTTTTGAAAAATAAAGTGTATTATACTCGTACATAGAGCGACTTAGCAAGATTGGACAAACACTAGAAAGCATACAGCCCCAAAATTAAAGTAACCTGTGAGCATCAGCGCCTGAGGATACACGGCGTAATTAGTCTGTCCCGGTTAAAAGGCCTTTATCACTTCAAAGGCTATTATTAACCTAAATTATATTAAAAGATTCAGTCTGTACCGCAAATAAACCCACTCCGTCTCGGTTATACAAACCAATCAGCTGATGTTTTACAAACATATAAACGTTTTTTGTTCTGAGAATTATACTAAGCACAGAAATACACTCTGAAGACACAATTCAGGATAATTAAATGTTAAACTTGGCTGTGCACGAAGTAACTGCTGGGCTTTAAGGGTTTAACACTTTTCATTTCTGAGCTCTACTTCTGTCAGCGGGATAACTCTTCCTTTTTTCCTCCCGTGGCTTGTCATACGTATTAGGCCTATCACTGTAAATACTCCTGAAGGAAGTAGCAGAATCTATGACTTGAAAAAATTTAGATATGACAAAATATCTATAAGATATATAATTTTGATTCTGCAGTGTCAAATTTTAGAAAAACTGTATTCAACTAGCATACTACGAGTAAAAACAAGGATGACAGTCTATTGCTCAGTACGTCTAGTCTGTGAGTCAATATTTTATCAACACGACATGAAATAGCAAGAATACCCCACACAAGCTTTTAGCGTTCCCTGAAACTATGTACATAATAAAAACCAATTTTAAAGATTTATAATATTTGCCAGGTTTATGTAATATTTACTGTAAAGTAAGAGCAGTGTTATCTTCCATATTGTCCAGAGACAAATGGCAGTAACGATAGGACAACGTACCGCACATTCCAACCTTCTTATGAATTTCTGCATTTTACATGCAAATTACCCTGACTCATTTCGTAGGGGAAGAACTGCATGGCCGCATAAATAATCAGCTAGGCTTATGAATGTTTCTTTAAGCAACGCCTCTTTCTGTGTCTTAGGATATTTCTTGATTACAAAGCTTGTCCTATACACACATTTTGCTATGAATATACTCTTAGAAAACTTCACTTTCCCCACGAAAATTGACTTCTGTGTAGTATGCCCAAAATCATTAATAGCTGTATGATTGTAGAAATAAATGTAGGAAAAGAAGAAACACAGCGACGTTAAAAGCACACGAAATATGTTGCTGACATGGTGAATTGCCACAGACAGGGTACACAGTGTGTATCTACAATGTTTGGACAATCTTCAGGAGTGAATTCCCACATCAGAACATGGAAAAATTTCATACCCATATACGCCCCCAGATGCTTAGTTTTCGAGGTACAGTTCAACCATGTGTTGACCTCAGTCCTTCAGAGTTTAAACTGTGGAGACACTTCAAAACTATAGCGTATTCAGCTCCAATTGAAAAGTAAGAGACATTTCACTAACGAATTCTTATGCTGTCAAACGACGCGCAACCACCGCAGGACCTTTGAAGGGTGCGACATACGATGATTAGACGTGTTCATGCGTGCACTGAATCAGGTAAAGGGCATTTTGAGCAATGAAACCAGATTGTGCATTCTACCATTGTAGTGAGAGAATAAGCAAACAAGTACTAGAACATCAACTGCAACACTAAGTGCGATAAATTATTTTATTTTAATTTCAGTCCTACGTGTTTTAGTCCTAGGACCATCAGTGAGAACAATACACAAGAATTAGCCAGCTACTGAAGTTTAGGTAAAACTGTATAGATTTAATTTTTCATCATTACTTGTTCTCCTTACTTAAACCAACAACCTGACACGCTATAAAATTATCTGCAGTACCCCTGTCATCAATTTAAAATCCGGCAAAGTGACTTCTGATATTTATTTTCAAACAAATGAGGAAAAAGCATGATTAAAAACCAACAATGCTAAAGAAAATGCAATGAGGAAAGCTTATGCAAATTGTTATAACCTCGCTGAAAGCTCTTACGTTTATGGAATACCTGTTCCATACATAGTAAAAATATATATATAAAAGAATCTAACGTACTGTATAATTTAACAGACGGTGTATTGCTGGATATTAAACCGCTAAAATATGTACAAGATATTTTAATAGTACAAATATTTGTTTCAATTAAAGACCACACAAGAAACACAAAAAAGAAAATTCATCCAATTTTATTTCAATTTCACTGTGTCATGTGAATGGCCTTGATGATGGTTCTAGAACAGACAAATATCGGGATAAAATTAAAACATAATAACGTAAGTCAGCTGGTGCTTTATTTGATGATCTTACATTTATTAAGGGCAATAAACCTTCGGGTTCTGGAGGAAGCTCATACTTTCTAATCACCTATCGGCTTCTGAACACAGGCTGTACTCCACGCAGTTAGTTGATGTCTACAATCAAAGATAATTCTGCGTAGTTGTTATAAACCAGACCTATCCAAGGGTAAAGTAACTTACAATCACAAAAAGAGGTCAGGGCTCAGTTGGAGTTCCTTTCTCACAAAGATGTTACGCACGTCAATACAGAGTTTTACACGGGGGTTTCTTTCTTATTGAATTCCAGCTGCTTCTGAATGACCTGAACTTAGGATTAACTTGATAGGACACCGGTAAGAGTTCTTCAACTAGAAATGCAGTTGCAGTAACAAGTGTAAGCGGCAGAAGGCAAGATGAGAATATCTGATCAAACGAAACAGGGCTTCAAGGGAAGCCATTATAAATAACTTGGTATTCTGAGGAACTGAAAAGGACAGAGGAGGAATAGTTTGTTGCCTCTTTTAAGTTTGGAAATCAGTATAACTGGAGTCTTGCAGAAATTAGAAGCCGGTAACCCCCCATATGAAGAAGGGCTCATGTTTAGCTTATGTTATCATGTTTTGCGTCGTACTGTTAGTGTGATCGGACTGCTTAGTGTACAACATTTAAAAAATTAACACGGAAGAAAATAAACATAACTACTAGAAACATAAATCCCCTAGACTGAATGTCCTGAAAAATTGTGTCCTCTTACTTGAGTTACAGTACTCTTATCTACTTCAATAATGGGACAAACCTACGAGTTTTGTGCGTCTCATTGAAAGTTGAGGCTTTGACTTACGTTCTGTCATCTGAAGGGTTGAAACTAAATTTCAAATACCTCGGACAGGTAACAATACTGACGCTCGTTCCACTAATGTGTTATTTGGTATCGAAGATCGCCTATTTCGTATCCATAGATGACAAGACAGTTTACAAACTAAGTGAAAAGGAAAACATCGTGGAAACTTCTTGCGACAAGACTTCGTCTTCACGAAGCAACACTACGAATGGTAACACTTAAACCCGGAAGAATCTAGAGGACGCACATGGCGAATGTATAGACTACATACTAAACTGTGGGTTGAAAAGGCACTGGTAAGATTGGAGTGGTATCACAATCAAGAACAGTGTACTCTGCGATTTGACGCCTTGACGTTTGGTAGAAATTTATGAAAGCTTCTTAGGATTGCCTACATCTGCAGGGGAGAAGAGTAGGGTAATCTTCAACAGACTTACACAACATCACATTCCAGAAGACGACAAATATCCCTGCGTCTTACACACGAGAACCTCAATCTCAGTGTCAGGGCAGGCTGTAGCGAAATTATTTGTAAGTGTATCAAATCAGCAGTATTAACCGAGATAGGTTTCCATTCTCTACGTGTACAATGATTAAATGACATGTTCCATAAAAGCAGGGAAACTCCTGATAGGTTAGATTATAATCACGCAGGAATGACCTGTAAATTCGAGATAATTCGATTGAAGAAATAAATTGTATACTTTTGCGTCATGGATTGTGGCACAGTATATCACTAGCAGGCACAAGAACAACACACACAACCACAAGACTGAAGAATTGCGCCTATCTCACAACCAACTGGCAAGTAACGAGTCTACAACCATATAAGTGTGAAGCCCTGTATCGACATTATTTACATTAAGGCACGCTGAAAAATAGAGAAAAATTACTGGTCACTAAAAATAGAAAGAGAAAGAAGTAACTGTTACAATTACCAAAAATTTTGACTAATATATATTGATATATCGTCCACAAATCAAAAGATGTGACACATTTGATAATCGTTCGTCGTTATAATTCATTTCCTTTAACTTTTATTGTACAATATACTTGTGTATGCGTGCAAGAGTATACTTATAATTTATGGCCTACTTAATTAAAAAGAAGAGAAAAATGCCTGTGACGTAAAGAATCTGTGGCCCCTGCGACGAACGAATCACTCTTTCAGAGGAGTTTTACCGGGTGGGCGTCTAATTGTGTGTGATCTAAACACCTCAAAAGAGACGGCACAGGCCCAGTTTGAGCTGCAGCGCCACAGAAAAAGTGATGTCAAACACATTTATATGATAGCATATATGCTAAAGATAGTAAAGACGGCATCGAGGATCACACAAATCAAGAGATCAAAGTTGACTATCTTGCAGAGAAGCATAAAATCCAATGCAGTTTGTACACCGGAACTCTTAACGCGTTCGAATACTCCTATAATCCGGAGCACAGTCCTGCATATTGGGTAAATACCATGCAGGATTTCAACAGATTAACTGCGTAATTACATTCGATTTAAACAAAACATGCTTTAACAAAGCAGATTACTTCCGTTGAACGCACGTCAGTACAAGACTCTTCAGAATAAATCCAATTCTCAAACGAGTTTACATCACTGACCCTTCAGTATGCAATATGTTACCACAAATAACAAATGCGGTGTAACTCAAATAGCGGTTCTCGAAATTTCTGTTGCTCGCGATACATCTGGGATATTTGTCTCTTCACCACACACTATAATTAGAATAAAGAACCACAATTATAATAAGACTAAATCTATTTTTAAGCAACTTCTTTTCTTGTATATAATATAAAGCCGTCGTCGAGGAGAAAGATGGAGCTTTTATATAAAAATATAAACTTCAAAACTTAAGTAAGTAGAGGGGATTCTAAACTTTATATATTTACTTAATGTTGTCCTACCAGATTAAAAGACTTCCTCAGAACCCTACCGGCCTTAACCTGTGTGTGTGTGTGTGTGTGTGTGTGTGTGTGTGTGTGTGTGTGTGTGTGTGTGTGTNTGTGTGTGTGTGTGTGTGTGTGTGTGTGTGTGTGTGTGTGTGTGTGTGGGTGGGTGGGTGTGTAAGGAATAATTCTGGAGTTACTCAGACTCAAACGTAGACATCTACTGTTCTCAGCAGACTGTGTCAAAAATGGAGGGGAGCGAAGTACTTTCACAGCCACTGTCCTAACACCAACATAAATACGATCTACTACTTCACTGCTAATAATTTTTGCTTCCATGTTTCAAACAGAAGTTGTTTTGCCATAAAGTGGAAAAATAATTACTTGATTTAAGTGTCCGCATTTGATTTTACATAACCTTTCTTCTATTCAAAGTCTCGCAGCAATGGACTAAACTTTGAGGCTGGCAACGGAGTAAAACCACTGACAAATTTTATTACAGGCGCACATTGTGAGTAAATCAGAATCAAAACTGGACAACGTCTAAACAAAAGCTTGTGAAATGCCGTTAAATTTTCTAACTCTCAACTTGGGTCATAGTAAGCGGTGTAGCTCAATAGCAAGCCAAACTAGACTGCACAATTCAGATTTTCATTTATGCAACTTCTACTATCGTGTCTGTAAGTTTTAATTGACGACGTTCAGATATGGGTTGTGCGTTATACAGCAAGTAGGCTATATGTTACTGTGACCCTCATCACGACAGCTGTCACGTACTATCGCACCGGACGCCTGCATGCGCCGGGAAATTAGATCCTGTCTTTCAGCAGCAGCGTTTCATAGGTAAGTCTCGAAATACCGACCTCTAACTTCTAAGCGGCCTCAAACAAATGCGTATCCGCAAACACTGGGCCCCTGTCTTGATACATTTGACATTTCTCTTCAAATAATATATTTAAATTGGTGCAAAGAAAGTGGATTTTTCACATAACTCTGTCCTTGCTGGCCCCCCCCCCCCCCAAAGTAATAGTATGTATTTAATGTAGATATCCAGAAAGAAACAATTCGCAATTTATCAACCGTTTCAAAATTTAATTTTGTACATCTCCCGTGCAATATATATATATATATATGAGTACATTTTGATGCCAACTCATTGCCGTAATTTAATTACCAAGGTAACTCCTATGAGTTATAACTATATACATTTGTGTAATGTGTACTCCCTGCAGATGGCCATGGAAGATGACCGAAACATGTAGAAGTAACCTTTATAATTAAATTAGTGCAATAATTTGGATGTAACACCTGGTTATCAACATTTCTCCAAATATCAATTATAATCCAGTCACTGTAAAAATGGTTCGTGAAATAAAGGTATGTGCTGTTTCTGTCACGGCTCTGAAGAACTGAGTCACAGTTATTTTAACGCAACTGTCGTAGTTAATTCTTTTCTTCACAAAACACGGGCTCCGTTACTTTGCGCGCACGCATTGCACACCGTGCTCCTATTTAAATTCAAGCAACGTAACTTCACCAACTGCGCGGTAATTTTTGGAACAAGAGTATTTCTTATTCTGGCTATTTACTTTACTACTTACTGTAAACTATACCTCATCCATGAAATACCTTTGTTTATTTTAATTATTTCCAACATTCCAACATTGAAATTGTAGTTAGACATCTTTCCACTAATTCTATCCTCGTCGTTAGGGAACTGACTCAGTTCGCTGATGACGAGGACAGAGATGGTTATTGAAACGTTGGTTTAATAGCAATTCAACCATCTGACGCGGATGCTAGCTCCAGAATATTTTATTAAATTCAGTCGCCGTGAATGCCTTAAATTATACGTACATATCTGCCCACTATTCCGTATATTGTTCTAGTACACGGCAGTGTTGATGAGCGTACTTTTTTCTACAACTGCTAACGATTAACGTGAAGGTCTTGTACTTCTTTGTTCTGAATAACTCCATGATGATGACACCTCGATGCCGAAACATGTAGGAGTTTTACACTTGCTTCTGGATGTATATTATGAAGTGCATCAGCTGGTTAATGTACCAGTTAGCTGATATTTGCGTCGACTGAGATATAGAAATGACCATGGCTGGTGAAAATTTAAGGAAGGGAGAGGAGCCAGTCGTAGCCTGTTTCGAGATAAAATACCCTGAAAAGACAGCTGATATTCAGGCTAACATTTGAAATGGGTACCTTCAGAATAAAAGTTTACTTCGTTGCCCTTACACCAATTTGTTTGTTAATTTTTACATAATAACTAATGGTATCAGAAAACAGTAAGTTTTTCCTGAAAATAAATAGCAGAAATTTTTTCAATCACCGATGTGAGACACAAGAGTTTAAGGGAAAACGCATAAACAAAAATATTTACTAAGCAAGAGGGGAAATAGGAAAGAAATTTTCCGGTTGCAATATATTTTTATATTATTTTCTTGGCCTTTTTGTATCTGAAAATAAAACTTCTAGAAAGGTCAAAATAAATGGCATGAGGATAAACTTCTCAGCGAGCGTTCCGAAAATCCAAAAGTTTTGTACATCAGACCAGGGGTATGCCCACAATGGTGAACAACCTTCGATGTTAAAACAACATGCGAAGTTTCTACACATGTTACATTGATCAGAAATTATTTTCAAATTGCAGGGAAAAACATGACAGACTCTGAACTGTGAAGGTTGAATTGCCTTATATCCTAAACAGCCTGATGATAATTCCACGCAAGATAGCTAGCTGGTATCCCGTCAGAGCCTCCGGACCGAGATCTCTTTAATAAGAAGCAAAGTTATAAATATTCAGTGGCAGATACCGGTATTCTCTTTTGCATAGAGTGCATAGAACCCATTGGTAGAAGGTCAGGTCTGCGACTTGCGCAAATTTAATCTGCGATACTACTTAATAAAATTAATTGTTGTCTGCCCTGATAAATGGGTCCAGCTTTGAAAGGTTTACGTAAGGCTATTAACACTGTTGTTTTATAGAAAGTCTCATTATTTATCAGTTTTAGCCGTGTTTCCCCGAAGTACTGTACATGATTACTTCAAAATGATTTGCCCTACGTAATAATATGCTGGTGCAGTCTATTCGAATGTTAGCTTACGATATAGTTTCTTTTACATTAAATTATTTTACACAAGCGCTAATAGTTACATTAATAACTAAAATTCTTTCTTACTGGAAGTCTGCAGTAAATTACAGACCTTACTCAAATATTTTTTTATTCTTTCAACTACAAACGATGCAGCAATAATGTAATTTATCAGACCAAATGTATGCCATTGCTGAAATATTCGTTTCGTGTACAACATATGAAGAACAAACGCACACAGATCCATTAGTACATAACTGAAATACGACATATATAGGCCTACCCAAAGTACATTCATTTTTTAAATAAATTTTTGACCTTCACCGAAAAATTCCACAGAATTTATTGTCTCTACAGGAAGCACGATAAATATGGGATACCAATTACAATGTTAACTCCACCATCATTTATACTAGGTTAGAAGTGTTAAATTGTGATTGGCATTTCATATTTGTTGCACTTTCTCTAACAAAATTCTGCTACGTATGAAATGCAAGCAATATATATTTAAGACTCGAAAAAATTTCAATTATTTCACCATTTTCAACACAGCCAAGTATGTAAATATATAAATCGTGTTTTCATTTACTGTGGGTTTATAAACTCACGTTACATGAATATAATATAATAATATTTGCCGAACCGAAAGTCTGAGCAATTGGAATTAGCTTTACGAAATCGGCTCTTGCTCCTTGCTATTTCATAAATCGTTGCAAGTAACCATAAGAAGTCCCATGAGGCACGAAGCTTGAACAAAAGAAGTACACAAAATTACTTGGAGGAGAGTAAATATTAATTCTATGGCAGTTAATTGAACAGTGAGTCGGAGAGGATATTAGTTCACTGCTTGGAGCTAGTGAGCAAATGGCTGTCTGCCTTTCAATTTCCTGTTATCGACCACACTTCCCTCACATTTTTACCTTTTTTTCCGATATACGGATAAAGCGTGTTCGTCTTCTGTTACAGGCAAAGGTAAATTTGTCCCTGTCTACGCAATGAAGGCATACAGCGAAGGCAGATAATATATAGCTCCACTCATTCTTAACCTCGGCACTAGATGGGCGTGGGTGCCTAACTTCACGCTCCAGCCGATTTAACTCTGGAAAGCATAGCAGTACCCACTGCATAGGAACTGGGTGGTCTCCAGAGGAGGTGTAAACTATTTTTGGAGAAGAGAAAATCTCATGCCCCTAACGGGTTTCGAACCCCTTGACCGTCTAGCCCGTACCATAGTTACATTTCAAAACGTCACAGACTCCCATAGTAAAGAACCACATATTGAAATATAGGCTATGCCAAAAGTATTGGAATATACACAAAGCACAATAAAACAAATTACCACACGACTGACAGCAATTTACACTATTTTAGAGTTTTACCACGAGTTCAATACCATGTTTTTAAGTTAATAATATTTCATAAAGTTTTAATGAGCCTGTGAAATATGTTTCTGGAGGTTTATAAACAAGTTCCGAGCAAGAAGGAATCCACCGGATCTCCAGTGCTGCGCGTGAAAATTTCAAGAAAGGAAATTGTTTGGATTCTAGTCATAAAGGCTGCCGTGTTGGTGTAGAAACGTCGAAATGTTAGTAATATTAAAGTAAAACAGAAAAAGTTTTCTCATTCATAAGTTTACATCTAGGAAATTAAAAAATATAACATTTAGCGTCACAAGCTCCTTGTATTTGATAATTTAAAAAAGTAGAAAAGATTCACTGAGTTTTTAAATTTACTCACGACTGAAGTATAGCCTTATTATCAAATTTAAGTCCTTCTATATTGTGTTTCGTTTCACCTTCAGTCGATTATTAATAAGCTCTTTGTTCAGGCACTCTTAAGATATTTGATTGTTTTGTTCCAGGCTCCCCTCACATGATGTAGCATGTGACATTAAAACTCTGTCTGTGGGTATACAGGAATTTTCATTATCACGACTTTCAACAGTAAAATATTCGAGCACGCTTCCACATATTTATAGAATTAAGTACTCCTGAAAGACATATGCGGAACACAAAATATTAAATACAAGATTGAAAAATAAAAGAAAGTCAGAATTCAAATACCTTACTAATTTCCTAAATTTAAAGTAAAGCTGTGAGGTACGTTGACAGACCTACCGCAACATACCCTGATCATAAAACTGATTGGACCTATGTTTGCACCTTTATCTCATGCGACCTCAAAAGGCTGCAATGAACCGTTAGCATGGGTTTTGACGCATGCACGCCACTGACAGACGGAAACGTTCCAGCGGTACGTTTTCACTCATACGTAAACACTCCCAATGCTTATTTGAACTCGAAGAGATTTATGATTTTGGCCTTACAAATGCAACTTTAATGCCTAAACAGGATCAAGTGTGTATTAAAATTTTAAATGACATCGAATTTTACTGAATGTCGATTTTTGGGATGTACCAGTCCTACTTCGTATTCAGAAGACCTTGGTGTCAAATCTGTCTTTGTTTACCAGATATCCTGACAGGATGTCAGGCAAATTCCAGTTTAGTGGACCTACGTCATGGCCCTTTCTTACCACGTCCCGCCGAAATCATTGTTTAGTAACATCTTTTGACACTACATGAAAAATTACATTGAAAGTATCTTTAAGTAACTGAAAAAAAAACGAATACTGCGAATTTGTAAAGTACGCATACGTGTTAGTTCTACAAGCACATCATTCATTTCAGACCCATTTATCCCAGACGCGGATGAATTATCCGTGCCTTGACAGAGGACTTAACTGCGGCACACGTGTATACTCACAAATGTGCCTGTTAGTTTTAGATTTAAATTGAATTTAGTATGCACACATATTTCATTAATCATCATAGGAGAAGGGTTGTTAAAATTGTACGGAATTATAGGAAGTTTAGACTCACAGTATTATCGAGAAAACAAGCACAATGATATATGTGATCTTCCACATAAACCTATAGTGTCATCACAGCTCACAGAACTTTAACCTTTTAAAGCCTAGCGGTAACTTTACGTACCACCAGGTTTAATATTAAAAAATTCTACGTGGTGCCTACATTGCGTTTATGTGTTTTGTACGGATCTCAGAACAAACAGCAACTTTTGCCTCATTAAACATTAAGATACTGGTTTTTATAACCGAAGTGGAGAGTGTTTACAGCGCGGTACGCACTGAGTCCTTATATAAAACAGATACGCTTCGTCTTTAAAAGGTTAATCAAATAGTGCCAACTTTTAAAATACTATTCGAAACCAGACACTTTCATAGACCCACACAAGCCTGTATTTTATGAGGGAAAACATTAAACGTATTTTTAGGCCAATAACAATAAATACAATAGACGTAGCCGTCTAAAGCCCCTGAAAGCATCTCAACCAATGTTCATAAAATCGGAAACATTTTTGACAGGTCCCTTCAGACAGTAATTTGCCGAATGTCGAAGGCAGAGGCCTGTAACAAATCACCTGAACAACGCAATTGTCAGAGCGCTGTCAAATAAAGAAAGGACCAATTACTAAAATTGCCCGACCTTGTCAGGTCATACGAACTTTATTCTGCATCGACATGAAACAAAACACAAAACGACTGCAAGTGCGTGTGACGTTATCATTTTCTTACTGATGCACGACACAACACTGGCTTTGCTATATCACACCACTAACAAAACACGAGAGCTTTTATTCACATAAAACACATGAAGTACGGAATTTTTACGCAACCATTATCATTTTTAGGAAGCTGACGTTTCTAACCAACGCAGCAAGTATTTTGTAGTGACGTTTGGCACATACGAGTAAGTGACGATTTCTGCCCTCTTTTCCTCTATCTGCATAGTAATATCACTAACCGATAATAAACTGAAAAGTGTTATTCTGTAGCGTTACTATAGACAAAATTGGCCATGGCAAACGGCTTCTAAATGTATTTTTTCGATTTGCTCAAAATGTGGTCAGTGGTGGATTCTGTGAACAAAGTAATGTATTTTCGGCTTTCACATACGCAAGGAATGAACTGAAAATGCAAAATTAACAATCGTTTAAAGAAAGCCATGTATAATAAATTTAGTCTGCTAATCTTCGGAATAAAAAAATAACAGACTCCTGAATGCAAGCATTATAAACTATGTTATGCCTACCGTTATTTAACTGCAGTTCTATGTTAGTGGATCTAGTTGTGTAAAAGTGATATTGTGGACGATTCATTAAGAAAGCATCAACTTCATATTGCCACATTATTATTTTCATTTTTCAACTTACTTAAAATTATATTTACGGTAGCAATTTTGTTTACATTACAATGACATGTGTAATGACGAGCCTGTTCCATCAGATAAGAGGGTATATTCTGGTAATATTGCAGCATTATAGATTCTGAATAGGGCAGCTGCGTGCAAAACGGGCTTTGGCTTATTTTGAAGATCTACTCGACTGTAGGAACTGAAGGAGATTAGGACGTCAGGCTATACGTCCAAATCAACCTTCCCTTAAATTCCAGTAGGTCTCTGTGTTAATTTACAAACAAATAAGCATTCATTTCTTTAAAGCCGCTCTTCACTCTACGATATAGTGGTGAATGGTAAATAACTTGTAAATTATGAATCGAAATAGATATGGGACGAAATTACCTTGGACTGTTTTAAGAAACCGTGTCGGAATTTGCCTGGAAGGACTGAATAAAACCACTACATCTCTCAGACACTGGTTCTCTGGGCCCAATATCTGAACCAAGGACCTGTTCGCATAGGAAACGGAGGGGTTATCCACTCAACCATGACCGTCAATGACAATAAAATGGCCTAGGCCAGTATCACAATAGAATAATTGTATAAATGTTTCTGTAATATAGCAGAAAATATGAAAAATGTGAGCATACGGATTTGGTAGTGTTGCTCTTAATTGGCTGGAGCGATATGCTCTGGGTCTTTTATCTGCTCGATTTCGATGACGCTCTCAGCCAGTAAAAGCTGGACGCATTTATCATCTGGCCTGCATGCTCTGTTTCGTGACTGCAGATACAATGAAAAGACAGGCTGTAAATAGTACATACAGATCGTTAAGGCAGGTCAGTGCGCATCGTTACCCATTAGGCCTGGCTAGAAATGTTAAGCCCTAAACCTACTATGTTGAATTTATTTCGCTGAAACAATAAAACTGATCTACTGTCTGACTTCACTCATTTAAGATTATTTCATATAGTGTCCGAATTTACAAAAATTACTGCATCTAGTGTCCAGCTTTGATCATACAAGATTATTTTATCTAATGCCCGACTTTAACCATGAATGATTACTACACCTAGTGTTCGACCGTAATTATATAAGATTATTTCACCTAGCATCCGAATTCAGTCACAAAAAAATTACTGCATCTAGTGTCCAAATTTAATCACACAAGATTCCTCATTCAGATCTCGACTTTAATCATACAATATTATTTGACCTGGTTTCAAGCTTTAACCACACAAAAGTATTTTATCTAGTGTCTGCCTTTAATCATACAAATCACTTCTTCTACGGCCCGATTGTAATCATAAAATATTATTTCACCTAGTGTCCAAATCTGATCATACGAAATTATTGCATTTAGTGTCCAGCTTTAATCACACAAGATTGTGTCCGACTTTAATCATAAAATATTACTTCATCTAGTATCCAGCCCAAATCATAAGGATTACTGTATCCAGTGTCCGACTGTAATCATACAAGAGTACTTTACTTAGGGTCTGAACTGAATCATACAAAACTACTTGATCGAGTGCCTGACGTTAGTAATATAACATTACTTCATCTAGTGTCCGAATTTAATGCATATATATTATCGAAGATAAAACACGAGTACGTAAGACGAAAACGGCCTCGCTCTTATGCCTTCACTTTATACAAATGACACAAATAACATATAAAACCCAATGTCCTAATGCACGTTTGAAGATATATATCCAACAGGAGACTATTTCTTTGTACGAATCATACCACAATCCCATACAGTAGTCTCTACGTAGCTTAAGTTCACTTTCTACAACGGTCATAAATTGAAAATCTGTTTGCATTCGGCTCCAAAGTTTTACAGCTTGCTTAATATGACTGCCTGCTGGAATGTCATTTTTATCCCGATTATATTTGTCACTATGCGTACTTCAGAAACAGGCGCTTTTGGTATTGCGAATTATATTTCCCGATAAGACACTTCATCATCTTGATTCCTTCTACCCGCATGAAAACGGGGAAGGTAAAAACTGAAATATTATGAAATTCTGGCATCCATATGTTGGGATTTATATTTTGCGCCCCTTCTTCGCTTGCATGTATTGAATGCCAACACTGTGTCTGCTTTCTCAATGCAAATTACAGTAAATGCAGCCAGGTGTTACTCACCGGGTTGTTTTGTACTGCCGCCTCCTGCAGATGCCCCAGATGCGAGGTTCCTCAGGGAATTCAGAAAACCACTCATCCGTGCAGGAACATTGCGCGACTAGTATTTAACACGACTGTACACGCATGACACTACGACCACTATAACAACGGCTCGTCTTTGCATACCATCCTGACACTTGCTTGTATTCCGTATCTACAAATCACACGAGTTGCACAGGCTTATCAATGAATGTTAATTAGTTTACTGCTAACAACAAAGCGCGTGATACAAGAAAGGAACAAAGATCTTTCTTCAGAACCTAAAAGAGAAATAAAATGTTCCGGAAATTAAATGTAAAATCTTTAAGACACTTAAAATATTATAAAAAACAATGAGCAAAGATAATTAAATTACTGACATTCCAAAACTACAGAAGCGCGGTTGCACGAATTACGTTCTACGCGAGGGCAGTGTAACGCTAGTCACAGCTTTGAAACGTATAAAGTACATTGTAAGTTCTGTCCGCAAGTAATCCGGAATAGAATCTGGTTCTTACAGTGAGACAGACAGTTTTAAAGGGGATTACGGAAGAAGCAAGCGTAACTTATTTACTTGCAAAATCAAATCCAGTGTACGCTACGAGAACTCTGAAGCAAAACAAAATTAAGTTGCGTCTAGACATCAATAAAAAATCGACAGTTACTAATGACGTATCGGGTGACGAATCGGATATTACACGTCAAACTTATTTCAGTATAAAAAACTGGCTATATATAACCCCGTAAAAATGTTTCCTACAAAAACAATCCTCCGTAATTATAAACACAAAAATTCCAATGAAACTAATTTTCATTTCAGCCTTTCTTATTTAGTAAACGCTAAAGGAGAAGACAAAATATTCGTATAAAAATAAATTATGTCTGTAAGTAAGTTTAGGATGTTACAATTACAGCTGTAACCTCGGCTATCAATAAGAACTTTTAAAGAGTTCATGCCCATGGTGAAACAAATTCAGGACACTCACTTCGGCAACGATTTATTTAGTCCATTGATAAGCAGGTGATTGGTGAAAGTACTGACGAACCAGCATTTATTTGTGCACACTTTCTGAAATGTTACACACCAACTAAAATAAAGGACCAATATTTTCGAGCTCTTATCAACGCACGAAGTATTAACGCCTTACCAGTTATATCTTTGTTTCATATCACTAGCGAGGCATACGCCGAGACACATAAGCAGAATTTTAGAATACGAAATTATTTCAATGTTCCTGAAGATTTCTATATTCTCTTTGAAGGTGCACATGTATACCGTAAGCAATCACAGACCTCCCATCATGTAGTTTAAAAATCTGACAAGTACAACATTTTAAACGATACATGAATATATACCAAATGACTTGATTACGTCTGTTACTAAATCGGACACTATAAAACCCTCAGTTAGCCCAGTATAGAAGTGTGAAACACTTAACACAGTTACAAAAACAATGTTAATATAGACGCATCTGGAATTACTTGTATAAAGCACAGCATTATGAGGTCACACAACTTCATATATTACATTTTGCTGTTTTTCAAATTCGAGCAGTTCCCGTTTTCACATCACAACGCACTTTTATGGTAGTCAACTATTAATTTATATCTTCCATATGTTAGGCTTTCTTTGACTATCGGCACCAAGTTCTTCGTTTTGCAAAATGCCATAAAACCTTTCCTCTTTTTTTGCACCACCTTTTCCGGTAACTATGCCAGTAACGACGGGCTACTGAACATTCATAACAGGTTCCTGCTGACGATTTGGTAAAGAAACAGAACAATAAATTAAAACTCACATCTTATAAAACAGTGGTTATATTATTTTTGCGATGGAAGTCTTATTTAACGATAGTAGTAAAAAGTATTGGACTATAAATTTCTCTGAAATTAGGTCATAATACAGATTGTTATTAATAGCTGCATTTTAGATTGAAGTGAACGGGGTTTAATTCCTCCGTATGTTTTAAACTTTTATAAAGACGAGACACGAACCAATTAAAAAGCAAGCAGCCACTATATACGAAGACAATAATATGAATGCAAGACAATGCAGATTTATTAAACAATTTTGGAGTACCGATAGTCGATCCTATTATCTGGCGTGCTATTTCGAAAAATTTAGTTCACGATATATTTTATACTACCGACAGGAAAAATAGTTTTAAGCTTCAATGCGTGTTAGCCACTTTTGACACAACTCTGTAGTACGTGCAAGGACAAATTTGCTTACAGGCATTTTACTGTGCATATACACACGTAGGGATAAACATTAACAATATACACGAGACATCGCATCAAGTCATTATCAGCAAAATTCGTCAAATATTACAGCCTTGTATGAACACGCTTTCGGTAAGACGCTGTAATGAAGCGCACACAATACACTGCACCACGTGTTATGCCGGAAATGTGTGTCAGATACGCTGCTTACCTCTCACTTAAACAAGATTGAAAGGCGAAAATAAATTTGGCATTTTAAAATAAAGGAAATGTATAACGTGAACGTAATCTAATTTTCAGAGGATAAAAGAACTTGCCAATGTGTGATTTTAAAACTAACACCTTATATAATGGAAGTGACTGCTGTAGCATAAACAGAAAGGTTAGAAATGAACAGTTCAAACAACAACCAACTTCTGGCAGACAGAAAACCACGACAGCTACTTGCAATATGCCATGCAACACGAGTGTCTCTACACGTATTCATGTGCACGGCTTGAACACAAACACGTCACCGAAATACACATTTGCAGTCGTTCTTGTCGATACATTTCTACGAACATAAACAAGCACACCCTCATTGCACGCACATTAGTTGCACACGTGACGTCATTTACACCTTATGCGTGCTGCTCCCTTTCTGTCCCAGAATACATCCTCTTTTCTATTGCGTGTGTTTGAAATACTTTATCGCCGTATAGTAACAGAACACCTCACGTAACTAACCACATAACTAGAGACGGCAAGTACGAACACGATCGGCTGTGCCAGGATGGGGTTGATTGTTAGCTTTACGGGCTTGCCTGCTGTCCAGGGGTACAAACATGCTACACTGTAGAGTGGTACGATGCTGCTGTTGGAAGTTGTATTTCTGCTGCGCAAACTCGACACAAACGCGCATGCACATTTGGGTCCTACTATTGATTGCACTGAGTACTATATATCAGCCCTATGATATTTCACTTGCTGAGATGTACTAACCATAGTGTTTACGTTAGTTTATTTATCTCTGGCCTCAAAATCTTACTCTTCATTTAGTCCAGTAAACCACGGAAAACTTCACTGTGGTATAAACAACTGTACGCAGAACCTTGGTAAAACTGAACAGTGATAAACGTGCATTAGCTAATGAAAGGAACTTCGCTAAGTGATTAACTGTTGACAGATTAGAAACTTTATTCCAGCAGCCTTAAGAGTTAGATAGTCAGCAAGAATGGGATCGCGTATTCAGAAGACGCCCGACTGATAACGTTTTAACTTACATGCCTATGCCGCTGCCACACGGCGTAATGCTATGAGGTTTATGACACTGTCTACTTTAGACTAAATTTAAGATGCATATAAGTTTGTTGTATATGCAAATGTTTGACTGTGCTGCCTTAGGCTTTTTAAAATTAAGACATACACTTACTGATAAAGATAAATATCAAGCTATGTGATACTAACTTATAACCTAACATAAATACAAGTGTATTTATCTTGAAGTCAACTGTATCACAGTAAGACTTCGACCTTATCTGTCCCATTCATATTTTATTAAAGAAATATTTCAATTACTAAGCCATGAAGTCGAATGGGCTGATTTATTTATGTTCCCCTAAAGATGTGACACAAATGGCTAATTACGGTATCTTGACTACACTGATACCCATCAGTGTGCCTCATAGTCTCCTTAAGTACAAACAGGCCTATACCGAATAATAAGCCTACGCACTAAACAGACACGGACTTTATTATGCTGACGAATTTCTGGTGTTTAAAATGATTCGGAAAATTTTATATAAAATACCTGTACGATTTTCTATTGTACTAATTTTGTATATTTTGTATTTATGATTATTCCGCATCGTACTGTCGTTCTGGTAACTTCCGAATCGAGGAACTGAATGAATGAATAAACAAATAAATGCATATGTGTGTGTGTGTGTGTGTGTGTGTGTGTGTGTGTATGTATGTATGTATGTATGTATGTATGTATGTATGTATGTGTGTGTATGTATGTATGTATGTATGGTTTATGCGTGTATGTGTTCTTGTGTGTGTGTGTGTGTATGTATGTATGTATGTATGTATGTATGTATGTATGTATGTATATATGCTTTATGCGTGTATGTGTTCTTGTGTGTGTGTGTGTATGTATGTATGTATGTATGTATGTATGTATGTATGTATGTATGTATGTATGCATGTATGCATGTATGTATGTATATATGGTTTATGCGTGTACGTGTTCTTGTGTGTGTGTGTGTGTATGTATGTATGTATGTATGTGAGTTGTCTGAAAAGGATAGCAATGAATTTCGTACTTTTATCCGAACAGTATATTTCTCGCGCAGTGTGACTGCCTTTCTGGTGGCTAAAAATCCTTATCCTTAACACAGTGCCCTCTTTCCAGTGATCAATATGACATAATTCTCTATAATCCGGCAATCTTGGCACAGCCCCAACTCTCCATCGACGCATTGCTCGATGACACATCTTATCCCACTTTCAAGATACAGAACAACTCATACATACACGAATCAAGAAACTAAAAGCAATGCGTACATTACAAAAGATCAAGTATTAAACACAGACGCTGATTCATATTCCGAACTCCGTGTGCAGAAGGGACGCAACACATGGGCCTGTGCCCCCACAGTATGTTTCCTTCGAAATTGACAAGGTTGGTTATGTAATGAGTTATAAATTTTGTTATGAAATTATGCTCGAAGGGAGGTTCTATTACTTATTTCAAGGGACTGCCTTGTTATGGGCCAAATGAAACTGAGTAAAATCACAAATACTCAGCCAGAAAAACCTCTTCCTCGTAGAAATCAGCAATAAACTGTCAAGAATGCAAGTACGAGTATTGCCTACAAGCACCGTGACGTTCAGTATGAAACTGGTGTAGTTACGTGAACCAGGAAAGAGAGAAATTTAGAGAAGTCACGTACTGGACCTACAACTCCCGCTGATAGTATGGATTACCGCAATCACAGGATTTTTTCAAACTTTGTGAGACACTCTGTTCAACATACCTAGCGTTCAGGTTTACGGGATCCTCACGGTGATATATGGTTACAGTCGTGACTGAATAAGCGTATCTGTGCTAATAATTGGCACGTAGAAATATTTAATCAACAAACATTACAGCGTCGTAACCTTAATTCATATTAAAAACTGAGCTTACTAATAGTCGATGCTGGGAAATTTCTTGCGTAGATCAATGGAGCATAAGCAGCATGTACATAAAAAACAAAACCTTCCTAGCGCGAATAAATAAGAGAAAAACGTTTAAATTGACAGACCTTCGTCAAGCGGAAGCCAAGGCATATACATGAAATAAATTCGCTTCTATTGTCCTGCTCTTGAGATAGCACTGTGAAATTTATCCTTATCCTTTTTGGTAAAAAGTATTCGTGAGAATGAGTTAATAAAAACAAGGCAAATTTCTATAATTGCCGAATCATAATCTTTCTAAAAATGTCTATCGCGAATAGATCCGCCCGGTAGTTCAGTAGATCATGACGTCGCAAACAAACATTACCGCATTAATATATATATTACAGCGTTATTCTTCTAGGGGTGGCCATTGTCATTATTCGCCCCGGGTGCCAAAAATCCTAGTCACGCCACTGCTTCTATGTATATGCCCACAGAACTGATTTGTGTACGAGGCAGAACTAACATTACCTAAAAGACTTATGACAGTTCAGGGAAAGTAAAAAATCGGACTAAGTATTTTTAATATATTATTCATGGCTTCCTATTCCGATTTAAAGAAAAATAAACTTAAGATCAAAAGAGAAAACAGTATGGAATACTACAATTTCTAAACCTGATATCAAGGCGGCGTCATATCACACCAGATTGAAAACAGACACAGAAGACTGATGAAACGTTAGACGCCGGGTTTTGTAGCATTAATCTAAAATGGCGAACACTTCCCGTCTAGGTAAGGACAGTTCGCCGAATTCACCACTCAAGTTCATAGGCAGGTCTGATTGTCACTCCGGAAAGACTGATTACAGCGAATTTAAAACCTGTAGCTCAGCAACAAACGGGGTTACAGTCAGCAGAGCGTGACAAAACGCGAAGATACATTTCGAACAACCATTCAGTCTTCCACCAACCGTGTGCTGTCTCGTGAAACACAGGCCTACACAATATCAAGAGCAGCCTATTTAAACGTACGAGATTAATGCATCTGTCAATTTGCTCTACACAGTCCTATCTCACCGAACTATCGTGCTGTTTAAATAGTTTCCAACAATACAACTTATCACGTTCCCACTCTGGAGTCTTTCGATTGGGTTACTCCAGTTACAACGTGAGGACAAACTAAATTAGGGTTCAATATTTCAGAAACTAGCAAACACGATTCTACAATGTGTCACATATTTATTGACAGACTTTTATCTTCAAAATAATATTTTGCCACAATAAATAAAAATCAAGGATATGACTAAGGTACCTTAGGGATACTCCTTCATTTTTATCGCATTCACTACCCTGGATTAGAAACCACAGACTTCCAAGTGCGAAACTCCACTGACATAAAACTTTCGAAAGCTCCAAAAGATTCAATTTTTCATAAACACGCAGGATTTCAGAGATTAATTAAATCGGCCAGTTAAGTATCGATATTTGTGACGTCACCGTTACACAGACGCTAACAACTCGCTAATAAGGTTCAGAAGAGAGAACTATTTCTTGGAAACCCTAAAAATGAAAAATTGGTATAGAAAAAATTTAAGTATCCTACATGAAGAAAATGAATCTTTATAAAACCTGTCTTAACGCCACCTTCACTTCAAACACTGGGAACTGCACCTAGTTCAGCAGAAAGAAAGCACAGACCGTCAATCACAACTTAAGTTTTATAAGTTTTTATTGCTTGCTACATGTTTCGGCTTTAGCGAAAAGCAATCATCAGGCAATTAAAAATACGTAAAGAAAGATAACTTAAATACCACCCATTAGAATAATTCTTTTCCAGACAGCTGAGATCTCAGCTCTAATGGGTGGTATTTAAATTATCTATCTTTATGTATTTTTCAGTTGCCCGATGACGGCTTTTCACATAAGCCGAAACCTGTAGCAAGCAATAAAGCTGAAAAACCGTAGCTGTGATTGACGGTCTGTACTTCCTTTCTACTCTTCATGTCCCACAATGGAACATCATCGATAAAGATGCACCTATTTCTGTGAGGCAGAACGTGTATTCGGAAAAGGATCTGTAGCATGCTGTTCTCAATTCGGCAATGATATTCGGCTTCTAAAAATGGAGGGGGAAATTTTTTTACTAGATTCTCAAGCAGAACACCGCTCCACGAAATTTAATTACAGGCTTATATACACATTTCTCAAGACGCTTTAGTGCTACTATACCACCACACGGCTGTTACGGTTTGTGTCCTACTAACGTCAAGCCATACGTACAGCAAGCAATCAGCAAGAGGACTGACTGATGTATCATAAATGTGTATGCAAATCGACGGAGGTAAGACGAGCGGCGATAACTGGGCAGTGCTCATCGCTGTAACGTCAGTAACCGCTGTGTTGTGTTACATGGCCATTTGCAAGTGTCCATCACTTGCAGCAAACAACATTAATATATAACAATGAAGGGGATAAGCAGCACCTTCAAAATATATCCTATTATTAGGAATCCTATTCGTGATATTTTTCCAGTGACAATCCCGGTTTTAAGGGCTTTAATATTTGTCCCGGTGTCCCGAAAAATTAGGTTCGGGATGCAAAATGTCCAGGGGTTTTTCAAATGATAAAAATAAGACATTTCTGACAACGTATACGAAAATTTTTACTTTCTCACAGTGGGAAAAAAGCATCTGTAAGAGCAGGACAGCCATCAACCAGCCACTGACAGGAAGGAATATGAATGGGAAGGGAAGGCGGGATGTTGTGGGACTGCAAAGGTTGAGGAATGAATATTAGAAGAACTTCCGTAAGTGAGCAGTCTGAGTTCACCACCACCACCACCACCACCGCCACCACCGCCGCCGCCGCCGCCGCCACCACCACCACCACCGCCGCCGCCGCCGCCACCACCACCACCACCACCACCACCACCATAATCCTTTCAGTGTTTGAATCTAAGTCACAATTTTTATGAGCTATCTCTTTGTAACAATATTAAAAAATCAGCCTGCTTTTTCATTGGCTGACTGATTAAAAATTTGGTTTTCTACCCCTCCATCTGTCGTATAAATGTCATTAAAGGTCCCGGTTTTTGGTTTTTAAATACTGGACCCCTATTTTCCAATTCAATTAATCCTGTAGAACACCGTGATTAATATATGTAACGCCTGGTTGAACAGAAAAGACCCGCAATTTGCTCATACAATTCATGAATTCCACATGATTCTCACAATAAACAGCGATTATTTCCCTACAGATATAACATTCATCGATTTTTGTGACAAATGTAATCACCCTGTGATCGCTGTGAGATATCAAAGACAAATTTACATACGATGGAGATGTGTTTGCCTTCAAGGGGAGTCTCTAATTGTCGAGTTGTTCTTATAATGGGTTTTCAAATTACGGCGCTGCTAACATAGATGTAGAAGCGAGCCAACTTATCTTAGTCGGGTGGGGGCGGGGGGGGGGGGGCCTTTGGAAGACTACTGTTGAAGGAGTCGAAGTCTTCAGTCAGGCACTTTTTTGTGCCTGTCTTCAGTATACCTTACAATAATTTGCGTACTGAGGTCACGAGAAAGTGGAAAAAGACGTTCACGTAATACTCTGTGTAACAACCTGTCAGCAGATAATATGAAGAGATAAGGAAAGGTAAATTCTAGATATATGCTAAACAATACAAAATGGTATAGCAGGGAAATTTATACAGCAAATTAAAAAGAATTTTTAATTGACGCACGTACTACAATTTTTGTTTAAAAAATGTATTAGTATGATTCCCCAGCCTGGCCGAAACATGTGGGAGACGATCAAAGTCAGGTTTATTCCACACCACGTATTGTGTGTACCGTGATGTCCTTTACTGTAGAATTACTTGTACACGTTAAAGTGCATGATGAATGATGCATCAGTTGCAAGACTTTGTACCTGCACGCGGCTCCAACTGGAGTGAGGCTGAGAACTACACATGAATGTACATAACTTTGCAAAGTAACAGTCACTTATCCTGTTTTCTACTCAGTGGAATACGGGTTTGAATCTCGACTACCGTGACTGGGATTTCTTTAAGACGTTTTCCATTTCAACTGCTACAATTCTTATTGAAGATCAGTCGGATCCATACCACTTCTGGCAGAATGCACCTCTGTTTCCAGACCGACCTGTACACCTATGGTACACCTCAGCCGCAGCACAGACTATTACTCAGGTTTTTCGTGGTTTTCCTCAACACCTCATGACAAGCGTCTGGGTGGTATATGAAACAAGTCACGATCGCTTCCGTCCACACCCTTTACAACCTACCATTAATTAACCATCTTGCCCTTCGACGCTGCATGTTGGCCTATTGACAGGGTCGGTAAATAAACCGTAAAAAATTACAGCCAGACCCGAGGATGCTGAGCCAGACTAATATATTTCAAAATATCAGAACCTATTTTCTTATGACTCAATTTAATGTTACGCGTAATTTTGTACACAAGTGATAGAGGTAAAGTAGCCCCTGCACTTAATTAAGCAACGCGTCCGGAAGGGGTGTGGAGGTAGGGCTCCACATATTCTTAACATCGACACTATATTAAGGTGAGTAATCAGATTCACGCCACGCCCACTTTAAGCACAAAAAGAACCCCCATTATCCTCTAAATGTGGGGCTGAGTGGACACCAGAGCCGGTGCGGACGCTTCGAAAAAGACAGAAATCCCTTCCTTCTATCAGGAGCTGAAACACTAATCTCCGGTAGTCCACCCTGTAGCCCTTACCAACATACAGTACCAACCTTCGTGAGACATCGAAGTCGCACAAAAAATTACGTATGTTTAAGAGAAACAGAAGGTTCACTACCGTGTTCACAACAGCCCGACAATGGTTATTCTTCTGAGCTTATTAAGTGTGCTTGCATATTTCTTTTCGAAAACTGTATGAAGTGAAGAGTATCGGACTTGCAACGAAACATAATCGAAGCAAAAGCAAGGGTCTTAAAAACACTCAGTGAAGGAAACAAAAAACATATTTTGTGAACTGGGTAATTTATGTAACGTTGGCGGTATGAAACTGACAGCAGGTACGCCTGCATATCAAAGGTTATGCTTGTATCTACACAGATATTCCTAACCTCTACCACACACGAAAGGTAAACAGAATGGCTTCCGGGTACCGTCTCGTAACACAAAATATTTTTACTAACTTTAAAATATCCACATTAAATGAAACAAATTTTCCCAGGAGGTACACGAAAAATAACAGAAACAGAATACCATCGGCCTCTATGTCGAGTTAACGAAACTAAAAAACTCTTTGTTAAAGGTACGTCGTACACAAATAAAATCATTTTATGCGAAATGTTCAGCAAATGAAATTCGATAAAATACAGGGAGTACATTTATCCTAATCCTGCAATGCACACAACGTAATAAAACACCTCCTGCGTTTAAAGCACAAAATTCATGACGCGTTTCCATCATCTATCAATATACAAACAAAATATATCTTCCACTTACCTGAAAGTCACTTTTCATTTTCGTATATGGATTATCACAGACCGCTGAAAACAGTGAACAAGATTCGAAGAACAGCCGATTTATATCATGCGTGGTTATTTCTTTATTTAATGACGCCGTCCCAACGTCACACGCTATAAGACAATTACTGTAAATGCCGAATCGGAAAGGACAGGAATGCATGCCCTCGCCTATTTTGCGATACTGTTTAAGCATTTTCGGACAGAACTGAATAAAGTCACGAATACTTCAGTAAGAGTATCTTGTCTCCGGGCTGAGACTGAAACCCAGGACATTTCTTACGTAATTCTAAAGTCATTAGCACTAGCGACGGTGTTTGTGAATGTGTTAGTGTGTAATACTCTCGCAACCGCTTCCGTATTATTGATGGGTGATGACAGTATATCTTAGTTCCACAATAAGTTTTTTAGTGCAGGGGTCCAAATTTTTTCGAAAAATCTAGAAGGCACGTCCAAATTCTAGAAGGGTGACATAAAGCAAGTCCCATATTGAAGGCCCACACTTCTGAAGTGACCTGTACATCTCGCTGTTATCTGATGCTTTCTGCTCAATGCACGTGCACTAACACACATTCCTGTATTAATGAAAGAAAGCGCTAATTAGGATGAAAATATTATGTGCCACCGCACAAAGTTTCATCGCCTAGGCGACTGAGCTGCCAGGATTCGTGCACGCTGGTTTAGTGTATTATGATATTCCCCTAACCTAACACCTATGAAGGCAGATGTCGAATTCTCGACCTTCGTATAGACGAATGGAAAATATGGCGCTTCAAATGTAGCTCAACCCTCCGACGTTTCGCATTGTGCATTGCAGTCTATATGACAGCACTGTAGCGTCTTGGGTTACGCAGTAACACGGTTCGGGATTATTGTGTCAAATTGTCGTTATGATTGAGATTTTTGTGATCGCAGTAAAAGTTTTATTACTGGAATGTTTCCCTATTCGCCATAAAGATTGGAAAAGGCATTTTTCGGACACTTAAGCAATACTGTAGGAAAAACAATATGTTGTAAATCACACAGCTGTGATGAAATGTTATCTTCCACTAAGACCCAGAAAAGAAACGTTCCCTCTTTAAATGGGAAATTTCCGTGTACTGCGGCCGAAGAAAGGGCAAATGTTAAAAATCAAATAACAAAAACAAACTATCTACGGTTTGGTATAAAATTATTACTCTATTATGAATACATTCCTCTAAAATAAATAGGCAATCAAGCACTCTACCTCAAAATGTTGAAAAGATTGCATCTCTTGATTCCTTGAAAAGTCCAAATATTTGGCCGGTTCTTTGAATCTTTCATTGTGACAGCAGGCATTCTAAAAAACTCCGTAACATGATGTTGGGCCAAGGAAAGAATACTTGTGTTAGTACAACCACCGCAGTTGTAACATTTGGGGCCGCCTGTTTTTTTTTTGTTTGTTTGTTTCCGAAACTAAAAATTTCAATCGAAGGTTTTCATTTCGAATCACTTGAAGACAAGAGACTGTGATGATATTATAGACAGCACCTTCGTACAGAAATTTCTAGGAGTGCTTCAACCTATGGTAGAGATACTGGAATATTAAGCCGGAAGCAAAAAGCAAGACAAAGGTGACCACAATTTCTAAAAGCCAGCAACTATTGTTGATTATTCAGGAGTACGGCTTCTACTTTGGTGGTCGTTTCGCAGAGGTAATTAGGACCATTAGATATTTATGACCAGTAACCAATGTATTACAGTTAAAAATACATAGCCCTGATATGCAGCTGTGGCTTTTGCCTGCCAATTAATAGAATATTATTATATTCTGTTGTGTTATATCTGGTTAAAGCTATGCACAAATTTGACTCTAGGCTTGTCATGAACTGAACACCCAGTAAATGGCGAGCAGTGGAAAGGGACAGATGTCCTTTTACACGATCTATTTGCTTTCTCCGCAAGATTCGCTCGGAAATAAGGGAGCACTAATCCTGCTGTCAAGGCCAAAGATCTACTCCTGAGTAACCATCAACACATAGGGGCCTATTTGTTCCCAGGATCTAATACATCTGCTAAGTGCGTGTGCTTTATGGTAATTTTATGTATTGGAAGTAGAAATTAGTACTTACTCCTCTTTTCAGATACAGCCTGTAGAAACGCTGTGATCATGTCATTCTGCTTTTCGCGTCTCGATACAAGAGCGTCACGACGCTTCAGCTCTCTTACTAAAAGCGAGCCAGCGTAATGAACGTCGGAGCGTAGAGTTGCTAACAATGCTTGAAGTTCCGGGACACCTAGCCAACAAACAACCGAAATATTATGCATTTTTCTGTTCGTTGCACCAATAATTTGTAAAACAAGAAAATTAAGTGTAACAAAATAAAACAATTCTCCAGCAAGGAAACCCAAACCTGAACACGTTTAGCACCACCGGATCAGTTAGCATCCCCACAGCGCAATTTTTAATAACTATTTCAGTATTATTATAAAATCACTTAGATCGATTGCTAAGAGGTGTACTTACAAAAATTCCAAATGTAGTGGTTTACCCTTACAGTGAATAATCAAATAATGTTCAGTGATCCATATGTCCAGAAATAATTCCGCATTGGGATAAGTCAGACAGATTTGTCCTTGAAAGCTGAGGAAGTATTGAGAAAACAGTATGAAAATTAAGCTGATAAGTGCACTTAAACTACTTACTTTTGTTTCTCAGCCTTGACTGCTGCAGGGAATCATTCGTGCCTTTGACCGAATGGGGGGTTTGGAATTTACAGGACATTGAAGCTCCTGATGTGCTGCAACAGTCAGACTCCTGGGCACTGCTATTGGCCGAATGGCGACGTCTGCCGAAGGACAGTCCAGGCCCGTTACCATACCACTTCCCATAAATGTCCAACAGAAGTTCGTCCACTAACTGACACACATGAAGCCGACTGCCTTTCTCACATTCATTTTTTGGTTCTTTGCAGTTTACACTTGATATGCTGTCATCATTGACTTCAGTTTCTTCTTCAATAGAGGATTCACGGGATAGCGACAAGGACCCATGAAATGGAAGTGATTTTCGTTTAGAAGGTTGCAAATGTCGGTAGCCATCAGACACAGATTCCCTTGAAACTGACGGGGCAAGAGAAGAATTCTTTGACACAGAAAAATGAAAACTGCGCTGCCCATTAACAGACGCCGGTATTGTCAACGGATCTGGTGTACGACCCAAGCAGTCACCAGCCACTTTTCGCTGTTCTGCCATTGTAGGAAATTCTGCCGAATGCCAATTTCTGTTTAAGGTATTCCTGACGTTTTGTCCATCTTTCAAGTGATTTTCATTACATTTCAAATGATTTGTGGTTCTATGTTTTTGTTCCTGTATTTCCGAAATAAAAGATCGAGATTTCTGGTAAACCGATTGTTTTTGCAACACCACTGCTTTGTCGGACTTCGCTTTCTCCAATTTTCTTTTTCCTGGTACAGGCTTTTCGACGAACATGGAAGCTTCTTTGATTTGTGCAGTCGACTGCCTAGCTATAACCATGTGTCCGAACACGGCATGATCAAACTGCCTTAACTGTTCTAGCTGGATAGTTGCCATGTCTCGTCTTTTCCCCATAATGTTATAACACTCAGCACATAAATCACGTTTCTTAATTCACAACATAACTTATTCACATATTTGATCCACGTATTTCACAACGTCACTCACACAAAAAGAAACCGAAGAAGAAACTACAGAGTGTGTCTTATGTTGTCATCATGTTACATTGTTCTTGACAGCACCTGAAAGAAGAGAAAATACGCCGTAGCTAACTCATTCTGTGCAATGCAATCTATTACAGCAACTGGTAAGAGATTAAATGGCAGAGGTTCAATTCACGGGCTGTGCAGAAATTTCCTTTTTCACATCCATCTCGATTGTGGGGCCCAGAATCACTCTTATTCACAGGAACGGAAGGTTAATTTTGAGCGAAGCAAAGTATGAGTCACTCTAATCTCTCGATCTCATGTGGTCCGAAGAGATCTCGTCCCGATGGAGTGTGTGAAGTGTATCGTATCGGGCGGGATGGATCACATACGATCAAAACAGATGTTTGAATGCATATTCCATACAGAACATAAACAATTAAGACACCGCACCTGGAACGGCCCACTTTTAATATCACAACACTGTATGTTATGCTTATCAACTTTATCTATTTTAGAATTTTAATATCTTAATCATTCTATTAAGGGTGATACAGTACCTAGATTAGCGTGTTGCCCTTCACTCCTTTCTTCTAAATAATTCCCTGATGACGCCACCGCGGTGCCGAAACATGTAGGAGTTTTGTACTTGTCTTGAAATGTATTTTATTAAGTGTATATTTCGGTTGATGTATTGATTGTAAGAATATTCAGGGTATGAATGACACAAAGTTTGCTACTGCACGCTTCTCATGCAGCTCTCCTGATTTAAATTTTTACACAATTAAACCGTGTTTAGTTCTAAAGGTCATAAAATTATGTTTCCAAACTACGCATCTCAATACAACATGTAAATAAAAAATTTGGGGCCGTAATCTCAAGACAGTAGTGTTTACCATTCTAAAATTTTTCACCTTCAGATTACTCTTATCCAAAGGATGAGCCGGGGGGGGGGGTGCGCGGCCTGGGAACATGCTAAAAATTAATGCTACCCCGCTCGAAATAGTGTTTGTCCCTTGTGCCATGAATTTATCTTTAATCTGCTCCTCCGCTAATTCTTCTGTCTATCTCTCTCGTCTCAGCTCTGATGTTTTACTACTGTGCACTGGTTTTAACTACAAAACGCTAAACATGTCACATAATCAGAAAAAATCACCAGTCATTCCAGATTTAGACAAAGCCTTGTTACATATTACCAGTGTGTTTTGTTAACCCTCCCCAGCCTCTCCAAATGTGACACACATATTCAGAAAATACGCCAGGGCACTACCAGCTTATGGAATTTTAAGGTAAAAATGACAGCCTACAAACATTTAAAGAAGCAGATTTTTTGTCCCTTTCCAGTACGGTATCGGTGACAATATTAGACGCCGTAATTTCTGGCAACATGTGATTTTAAAATCGGAGACCATCAATTATGTATCAACACTTTGGACAGACCTCCCACTTAGTTATAAAAACAGATACAACCTTGACAGCTTTATGTTTCAAGTAAAGGCATTAAGTTGTTGCGTGTGCAGTGTGCAAGGCTGTATTTTGCTATTTAAACTACCGGTATTATGTAATATCGTCAACATACAGTTTACCTTATTTTCTCGCACACACGCTCGCGCGTGTTCAAATGGAAATCCTGCCAGTTTCCTGTTTCCTACCGCGAATCTTTGACAGAACATCTTAAGACATGGTATCTCAAACTGTGGTAGGCGTACTAGGTACGCCAAATATTGTTTACTAGTACGTGGCCTTAATTAAAAAATCTAAGTGTACAAGAGCGCAAAAGATTTTACAAAATAAATAAAACATAAGCCACATATATTTGCTAATACACAGCACTGCTGGCAACATTATATAACTGATCCCCGCTGTCAGCCAGTCTTTCCAGTATCAGCTTTTTTTATTTAAATACGAAAGAATAACAGTGTTACACCGAAATTGTTAAATTTCATTTAGTGGTACGCCAGCGAAAAGTTTGAGAACCCCTGACGTAAGGTGTTGTGACGATTTTCCCGCAGTCTTGCCAATATGTACGGAAGCCACGGCTGTTCACGCTACGGTAACGTATTATAGTAGTGTTCCTAAATGTCATTATTCTTAGATCCAAATACACTTTTGGTTTTTCAAACGCTTGTACTTTGTTTGTCTCTTAAAATGAAACAGCATGCTTCACACCAACACAAAGAAAGCGGCAAAATTACTGCACCGACATGTCTTTATCATGCGCCGTTCGCAGAGCAGACAGAGCCATACTGGCTTTCGTAATGACCAATGACAGACACTCCCATACTTCAATTATCGCCATAATGTTATCATGACTCGCATTGCCTCCAGTTAGAGAACGTATCAATTATTTCATAAGCTGTTTATTGACAGCATAATCATAAGAAAGGTTCTGTCGGACTTATCTTCTATAAATGGATAGTATTACATGCATATATATTGTAAAGCAAAAAAAAAAAAAAAAAGAAAACTGGAAATTAATTGACGCAAAAATTTCTCATAGTCACACCGAACCGCTCAATAGCTAATGAGTAGGTTTTAAATCAAACTATAAAGGTCCCCTCTCCAAAATAAATAAGACAGTAAAGGTAAAGTTCTCCTTATAATAGGGCTATTAAGGTTCAGAAATAGCTGGACTCTTTCCTTAACCTCGGCCTTAGAGGTGGGTGGTTGGTTAACGTGACTCTCCGGCCGCTTTATCCCCAGGGAAGAGACACGGTACCCATCGTGCAAGAGGGTGAGTTGGTCGTGGGGCCGATCTGGATGTGTATGGAAAGCCTCGCCCCAACCGGTGTTCGAAATCCGGAACATCCAGCCGGTTGCGATTCGCCATACCTACTACGCTATCCAGGCCGCCTCCTTGAAGGGAAAAACTAAAGTGAAAGTGACGGTTTTTAATTGCGATAAGGCACCTCGCTTAATTCGCTTTACACAGACAGCTACCACAAGCATGTTCATTCCTTGTTCTACAGCACAGTAAAACCCGCACAAATAAAACGTAGAATAAACATCTTACTTTCGCCGAAAATATAATATCTTTGGATCCAGGAATATATAGTGACATACAATGTAAAATTATCTCTAATGTAGGTAAAATATTTAAAACAAAAGAATTAAAAGAATGGATTTAAAGAAACATACTGTGCTTGAATTTTTGGGCCTGTTATCTCATTTTGCTCTGCCGTATGCTTTCTTGAAAAATCTTATCACTAATGGAAATAATTAAGATGGATTTTGAAAGAATATGCTCAGAAAAATTCAACGGACAGTTGCAAATATGAGAAAAAAATAATGAAACTAATTATCGTTCAAGATCTGCGAAGTTTATATTTATGGAATGTAATTCTACGGCGTGACCTGGATTGTAAAAATGAAGTGTGCGCTGTACGTTAGGACTTATGTACGAAGAAGCAAAGCGAAAAACGTAACAAGAGAGGCAATATACGAAAACGTAACACTGGGGCGCGTTCGCATAACCATTGTTGCCGTGGAAAAGCAATAATTATTACATATCCTGAGTGCGTGCCTGTAGCCTTAGTTATCCAGCATGCAACGTGCCTGCGCCGTGTTATATTATCTGTGGCGTGTCCGGAACTACATTTTGCTACATTATCTCATAAACGGCACGATTTTTGGAAATTAGTAATTGAAAATAAAGTGTGTGTTCTGATTTTCCCTACAACTTTTGCCTAAGATATCATTCTAAGAAAAATTAATCGAGATATTATGTATAAATTATATATAAATGTACAAACGTCGTCATGCAAAGTAACCGTTATTCTTGTCAGATTTGAAGGAAAATTGAATTTCTCGACATCTTTTCGAAAAATACCCAAATATCGAATTTCATGAAACTCTGTCCAGTGGGTACCGAGTTGTACCACGCGGGCGGACGGACGGACAGACATGACGAAGCTAAGAGTCGGTTTTCGCAAGTTTGCGAAAGCGCCTAAAAATTGAACGCATTCTCAGAATATAGTTTTAAACAAGTTTTATTATACCGTCTAGAATTTCCTGGAAGTCGGTTATTCTGATTGCTCTGTGGTTTTCTTCTGTACTTCTAGTTCAGGACTAGAAGACTTCCTGCCTTCCCGTGCGCCTGCCGGTTGGAATGAAAGTGCCAGCGACAGCCGGAAATTTTAGACTCGCGCAGCACATAAAGCCACTCTGCGTACCATTCTTACAGCACACCTGCACTACACAGGCCTACCAGAGAAGTGATTCATAAAACGTGAACCACGGACTCCTGAGGTTTCGTGAATTAGTTTCTCTAATGGCGGAGTTCAATATTATAATAATCTCAGATAAAATAAAATAAAATAAAATAGACCCAAACACTTTTCTTTTCGCCAAGTAATCCTCTAACTACGTTTATCGCCTAGGAACATGTGTGGGCGACATCAAGAGAACATGAGCACAAATCTTGTAAAACAAATAGAATTTTAGTTATTTAGCAGGCCTATTTACTTTACTGTGAATGTAAACATCATTTTCGTACCGGCTACGTTCAAATCGACAACATTTCAATATACAGGGTCAAATTTTGATAGTCCACAAAGGACTACACTGAAGATGCAGGCAGCATGTCCCTCCGAAATTTTGGTACCTGTAACGTTATATAAATGTCACATTCAAGACGAATGGGATCATCGACCCACAAATCACTTCCGACTCTACAACAATTCCATGACATTTCCTTTGTCTCTTCGTGTGCCATACGTCTAGACACAGAGGATAGTTCTGCTGGTAACATGACGTAATGACAGTCTGAGACAGAAATCGTAGCTCTGTGAGATTAAATATTTACGGTTACATGATGGCGCCTAAGGAACGTTATAAGTTAACATGCACAATGAATATACTACCTACACAACAGCTACGAAACGACGCTTCAAATTACAGGTTCGTGCCTGACGAAACTTCGAGTGCCGTGCAAAATCACTTCGCAAGTCTCCGTCCACTATACTGCCAGCAAAAAGTATCCTAGCAGAAGAAAACAGAGGACAGTTTGAATTCGGAAAATACTTGCTGCTATTCAGTTCAGAATCCTTTATTTTTCGGCTTCGCATCTAACGGCGTAAAGAATAAAATGGACGAAAATATGTTACACGCTGTTCCATATGTGTATGAAACGCGATTTTCTTTACCCTAGAAAAGAATACTGACACGGGGGATTATTAGATAGTGATCTGCCGATAATAACTCCATGTAGTTTTGTGGGCGAAAGGCTTCGGAGAAACTTGCTGTCTCCATCTTCAGGGTAGAGAGCAGGTGTCTGAAGAGTGCTGATAACCACGTACAAAATTACAGGGTTTTATATCTCAGAAGACTAAAAGAGTATTATTCATCACTACGAAAACTTCGAATTTCATACTGATTGCGGGTGTTTGGGAACAAGGTGATGAGGAGTACAGAAATATTTTGATCTAAGAGACAGGAAGTGACAGCTGGATTGAGAGAGTTACATCGCAAGGAATTCATAATCTGTACCGTACCAAATATTATTACTCGTAGGCTGATCACATAGAGGAGAATGAGATTGACAGGGTATGTAGCACACACTGGGAAGATGAGAAGTACATGCAATAGTGTAATCGGAAAATCCGAAGCGAATAAACCACTTTACCGGCCTAGGGCTAGGTGACGGGATAATATTAAAATGGTATTCATTTTACGTAAGAAGGTGGACTGAGGGTGGGTGGCTAAACCTGTACAATCAGGTAATGGCAAAAAATCAAACCCGTCCTTGTACCCGCTACGAAGGCATATGGGGAACTGAAAGTATAACTCCACTTGTTCTTACTCGCGGTTGTAGATGATGTGAGTGGCCAGTTTCACGCCTCACCAATTTTACCCCCGGGGAAAGCACCCCCGAAACCCACAGACAGGAGACCTCATGTACCCCAGAGCAAGTCCGGACGCTTTGGCGAAGAGAGATATCCGTTTCCCCGTCAGACGTCCAGCCCGTGGCGTAGTCAGTTATGACCACCTATTCGCAATTTGTGATCATTAGTAAACGACTGATCATAAGCGGGACAGGGAAAGTAAAGTGCGTGGGCAAGACAAACACGTAAAAAATTCTACTCGGGAAACAGGAAGCTAATAGACCACTTATGAGACTGAGGCGCAGAAAATCTGATAAAAAAATTGACTGTAAATATATACTTGGCGACGATGTTGATTAGATTCGCTTGGCCGGGGATATGGTCCGGGGGAAGGTTGTTATGAACGCAATGAAACTTCGGATTCAGTACAAAGCGCACAAGTCTTGAGCAGCTACACAACTAACAGCTTGTGAAGAGGTTCTTATTCCGTGCACCGGCACTGATTATCTCTTCTCATATAAATAAAGGGAAAACAAAGCTGAGAACATAATTTTGTTAAGATGGCGTTAGAGTGAGGTTCAAATTTTGTGAAGAAGAAACAATTCATATTTTGTACCTAAAACTTCTGAGGCAAAAATATGGAAAGAATTTTGTACATTTTCAAAATAAACAGTATTCATGCTGCGGGAATATGAAAAGAAAAATTGTGGGTTAATGGGTTAAAAGACTTTTCCACTGTCATATATCAATGTACGTTTAGCCACTGAAGAATTTAAAAGCATTCTATAATGTGTATTAAGTTTATGGAGGAAAATTAAATGACCCACATGCTACTTAGGTATGTAAACACTAACGTTTAAAATGAGTTGGTAAATTCTCGTACTTTTAAAGCGACGTAGGGAAAAATGGATTATGGTGAAAAATAAGCTTACATCATTATAATAAAATTTGTGAATACATTACCCTTTACTTCAAAATCAGTAGCTGTAATATATTCGTCTCTTTCTAGTCTAACTGTTCTCACTGATCACAATACGGAAATAAACTACTTCGTGCTAATTTCGCCACACATTAGAATGCTGAAAACACGATGTTGACAGCATACTTGGTTAGAAGCAACTGCCACAGCTGGATCCATATCACTTATGTTTGCTTATGCCAACCGGAATTGTGCCCACTGTAGGCGGCAGCGATAGCAACGAACGCATTTCCTACGCCCCACAGTCGCTTCCCCCTCTTTCTAACTGCAGTTTTTACACCATATCAGCGCCAATTAGTTTCAGCTGTATACCCAGTTATCTGTATGGCGCTATAGACCTTCCACTGCTTTCCGCATTCTGGTTTTACAAGTATTGTTGGTAGCTATTCGGTAGAAAAACTTCGGACGATGGATACGTCAGTGGCAAGGCCTCTCTGCCTCACGCAAACGCACAAAGACTGCAGGAACACGTCCATCCCCCAAGAGGATTCAAAACCATGATTCGAGTATTTCAGAATATAATTCATGAAGTACATCATAACCTCGTGCAGAATATCAATGTTACGGCTTTGCTGAAATAGCAACTACGCTGAAAAATAATCACATATAAGAGAATAATTCTTGAAGAGGTAGGCTGACTCGATATGAACATCATTCAGACACCCCAAAGTTTTAGTACAGATCATGTTAACAAACTTGATCAGAATTAGTAAAATTGTCTCGGAAATGAAATACAGTTGAACTCGGTTACAACGTCACGAAAGGGACTGAACTTTTTATGAGTGTTATTTAATTACTGAGATCATGCAGCGTCGATGACGGACGAATGAATAACTATGGAGGGCCGATGGAATGATACTGACAGAGGAAAAGAGAAGTACCCGGAGAAAAACCTATGGACACGTTGTTCACCACAGATCTCGCATGCACTGGCCTGGGATCGAGCTCGGGCCTCCGCGGTAAGAGACCAGTGACTACCCGCCTGAACCATGGCACGGCCCTCCTTATGCTAAGAACTCTGTGCGAAGAAGTGCATGATATAGTTATTTATACGGTAGTGTGTACCAGGCATACTGGATCTCAATCCGGCTGGAGGTATGGATGATACTTCTCCAAGCCTTCCCACATGCCTGGCAACAGCAGAAGGCTTTGCGATATGCCAGCATACAAATAGTTCTGCGATGCCGCATGTCTGAAGGATTCAAAAGCTTAGAATTCCTTCGCAGGCAGAACAGAACTGAGCGTCTAATGCGTAGTATAAATAATAATAATAATAATAATAATAATAATAAGAAGAAGAAGAAGAAGAAGAAGAAGAAGAAGAAAAGTATTCTCATTTCCGTAATGTTGCATTAAATGAATTTTATCTGCCTATTCGTTTAAAATTTTAAGCAAGCTGGCTACCCTGGATATGAATAGGAAATCGCGGATTTGTTTGTCTTAGATGGTGGAGCGATTTGCCCGCTTAATTCCGATAACGAACGGGACTCTAGCCTGCTAAATAGTCGCTTTTGGGTTCCTGGGGAAGTATTGTTCCTGTCAGTTTCTCACAAAATTATCTTTGCTACGTAGTGTGACACAGTGGTAACAATAGCCACAAATTTTTCAATGGGCATACATTAATTTTTTAAAGCGTTCACTAATATTTACTTCCGTCGACTTGAATTACGTCGGACTAGCAATATATAAACTGTGTTTATCGACTGTGTAGAGTCACTAGTAGGCCTACTTAACTGAACTTTCTTCTCAACGTAACCACTTACCGCGTGACTCTGCCCAGTGGAGACTACTGACCATCAAGAGGAGGAAAATTAGGGAAACCAAACCTGTTTTAACGGAGACGATGGAAATACCCGTAGGTCTACGTCTAAATCCGACACCACTAATGTTAGGAAATTTCTTCTTCCACTATTTCCTCTGCTGGATTATCTTCAACATGTTTTTCTTTTTACTTGATTTACAAACCGGCAGGTCGCGGGTTCGATTCCCGATGGTGTCAGTGGAATTTTTCATTGGCATAATCCTGTCGGTCGCACTATGGCCCTGGGGTCGACTCAGCCTCTAACGGAAATGAGTACCAGGAATATTTCCTGGGGGGTAAACGCGGCCGGTGCGTAGGGCTGACAACCTTACCACCTTCATGTGCCGATTGTCTAGAAATCTGGGAGCCTCAACGTCCTGGAACCCTCTGGGCCTGTCCAGGCCTGTAATGGGACTGCTTTACCTTTTACCTTTACCTTGATTTACATGATTTTACTTCGCGGGAAGTCCGAATTTTTTATGGAAGCATTTTAAAATTTAAACCGGTTTCGTCCCAATTGTAGAGCTATTCAATTGATAAACCTTCAATGTTTATAAGAAACTGATGTTGTTCTCTAAGTATCGAAAATAATTCCGAAGCTGCCGATAGTATTTCTCCACAGACGCTGGGCTGCCTCGCTCCATAACGTTTCTTCCTGCGACCCACCAGCCTGACTCTCTTTCGTTAAACACCTTGCCAAAAATCAGCGCTTTTTCTTGTGAAAGAGGCCAAATTACGGGTTCACATTTCTCTCCTTGTTGCGTAAACCACCAGATAAAGCTTCACTGACCTCTTCGTATTCATTTTTCTAATCTTTATTCCCCCCCACCCTTCTTTTTCTCAAATCTTCATCTGAAGTTCTGGAAGAATAGCAATTTTCACTTTCGTTTCTTTCCTCTTCCATTTACCAACACTTACAAGGTCAACGCCACATTTTTGCATAGTTTCTCTTTTATCTAATATTTGTAGTGCTTCCAGTATTTCTTCCGTGGAAAAAACCCCACCTTCTTTTTCTTCCCATTTGACGCGTCAATGAAAGATATCACTATTTCACGATAAATCACCTACGTCCATCAACAAAATAAAGCACAATTGCATCCTTGTAATCGAATCCAGCAACGAAAGCACACGAAAAAATAACGGTTACTTACATAACTTACCGAATACAAACGGCATACACACATACATGTAGACAAGTAAAATGTACAGGCGTGATAATGGTGGGACTTTTTAATACATTACGTTATAAGCTGATTTCACTGTCGATAAAATATAAAATGAATGTGGATAAACGTAATAAATCATTCTAACTAAACGGAAATTCGGATAAACAGGAAGTCGGATAATCGGCACTCCACTGTACTTGCGTCCGTCCATTATTACTGAGGCCTATGCATCAGCTTCCATACCCCCTTAGCAAGTTAATACCAACAAGTAAATGCAAAAAGAAAATATTATGACTACTTGAGCAAGCTACTGTGTTGTAAATAAGACTCCAAGGTCATCCTGCTCGTACGTCTACCACCATTTTCTGCATACATTATCACCCGGCATTGTAATCTATAAAAGGGAGTCCAAAATTGCGACCTGTAATCAGGTGACATCCGTACAAGGGAACTATGTGGCGTATGTTGTTTTGCCTTTATATGACTAGCCAGAACATTTACCAGTCAACAGAAAATCTTAAAATATCGCATTTCCATTACACGTCGCATCTTTCCAGGCGCTTTCGCGATCTGCTACATCATTTTCGTCCGTCTATCCGCATGGAACAGCGCGACTTGCATCGGACATATTGTCTTTGAAATTTTATACTTGGGAGTAAACCCATGAAAGTGCTGCACTTACTGAGACTGACTTAGGGGTCTGCAGTTGACCTTGGCATTTGCCTGCGCTGCGGAAAGCCTACCCTCCCTTGTCGGTGACCAGAAACTGACGTATTCCAGTTAAAAATACACTGGGCTGAAGCGCAGGCGTGTTTTATGAGTGCAAGATAACAGTTATTTTCTGTGGTGTTCGATGGAATTAGAGCTGTGGATAAATTTGATTTTAGGCTTGTTAAAAACGGAACACCTAGCAGATGGGGACCAGTGGAAAGAAGGTCATGCAGTGATAGAGACTCGTGTTTTTGACAGGATCTATATGTTTCCCTCGACCGTCGTCGCGAGTGTTAAGGGACTCCACCGACGCTGTGCTGGTAAACTGCATTCTCTTGAGCATGGGACAGCAGGTGCTGCAGTGTTTGAAGCAACAGGCCAAGGTGCTTCAACTACTGCCGAATAATGTAGCCATTCCAGAAAGAATCACGTTAAGGAAAAGTTTCGTAATATTGCTATATTTTTAACTTAAACCCTACAAAAATATCACCTCCGTACATATTACATATACACGTTTTTACAGATCATATAATATACGCCACTTCAGGACCCTAAACAGTCTTCAGTTTTGCTCGCGCTTTTAATATTCGCGCGTCCGCCGTCTTGTTCTCACTGACTGCAGGAAATGGAAATGCACGATGTTGAACAGACCTCCTACTTCGTGCTAAGTTTCGTTAAAGGCAGTAAATTTGTTATGGAATGCAGGTTTAAAATATCATCAATCAAGGCCCTCTTCTGAATTCATTTTGTTCTCCACGTAATTTATCTTCGAAACACTTAGGGTTCGATTGTGAAGTTCATGTGTGATTTGTGGTGGACAAAGTGGCACTGGGACAAGTTTTTCTCCGAGTACGCTACTTCGGTTTTCCCTGTCATTTTAATTCCTCCAACGCTCCACAACCACACTACATTAATTTACCATCGACACTGTACAATCTTAGCTACTGAGAGCGCCGTTACATAACACGCGCAACAAACTACTGCAGGATACACAGCGCTACTTAGCCAATCATTTCTTCGTTACCACTCAATCTCTCTGAAGATGGTGATAACAATAATCGACGAAACGTTTAAACAGCTTCAGCACAAGACCCAGTCAAACACCCAAAGCCGAAATTACACATTACGAGTATGAAATAAATCGGGCTTGTCACACGTCCGTAACTTACTGTGCCGTCCAAAGACCTGTCGTTGCAATCGGCGTACATGACACCGTGCAGCACCTGCAGTAACGGGCCCAAGAGAATTCCAATGCTACTGTAATGTCCTGACTCGAAAGAACGCAGTTCATGTGCGCAGCGCAGGTAGAGTCCCATAACACTCTCGACGACTGTCGGGGGAAAACACAGAGATCTCTCGAAAACATAGGTGTCTATCATTGCAAGACGTAGTCTTCTTAAACAAATACTGGTCGCCATTTTCTAGACTGGCCATGGGACCACCCAGCCTTCTATTATAATGGGTACTAGGTCATATCCGGGTGTAAAGCGACTGGAGTGTGGCGTTAACTACCCACCCCCTGTAGCGCCGAGGTTAAAGAAAGATATACCTATACTTCTACTCTCCCTCTGTGCCTTCATGGCAGGTTATACAATAAACTTTACCTTTACCTTTTACTGGTCGCAATTTTTAGGTGTTTCGTTTACTTATGCACAGCTCTAAACATACAGAACACTACAGAAAATAATCGTATTACGTTACACGCACAAAACGCGACTTCCTTCGGCCAAGTGTATTTTTAACTAGAATACATCTGTTACTGGTCACAAGCAAAGTACGTTCGGCTTTCCCCAGTGCAAACTTCGGTCAAGGTCACGTGAAAACTCCGCACTCACTAACTGTATCAATAACTACGTCTGATGCTGCAGCCGCTGCCTGCCGAAGTCGCACGTTTTACTGTACTAGCGCCTCTGAAACTGCCAGGCTTATTACGTTAAAGTGTGCACAAATATCGTGAGCGGGACACAACACCAAATTGTCTGGGGATCCCTATTTTGTGACGTTTAAATTACTGGATTTTTCATACGGGGCATGAAGATTAATTAATGCATGCGTACGTTTTTAATAAATAAGTAGCGTATTCTTAAACAACCGTCTTTATTCTACAAAACACTATAGGCTTAATTCTTTCAAAATGCTCTCAACGTGTCTCGTGACTCATTTATTTACTGACTCAACAACATAACATCTGTCGGTCAAATATTTCCTTACGGTTCAGACATGTCGCGTCAAATTTGTTACGTATGTCTGAAACGGTTAGTATTACGGGTGCAGGCCTGTACATTATTCATGAAGTATAGCTCGTATTTAAACATCTGTCATTCGTCTGTTGAAACACCTGTCTCAATTTACTTAAACTGCACGTCAGGTTATCAACGCGACCGTAGCAGAGCAGCACACTTTTGCTGGCATGTGGCAGAGGGATCTACCTTGTACACAATGCAGCATGACTCACTTGTCTCTAACCCTAATCCGACGATTTCTATGATACGGGACTTCATTTGCCGCTTGTCTCTTTGTGCTGATACAAGTAAGGTGGGAAGGAACAGAAAACCCATAAGCAACAGAAGACAAAGCCAACATTAATATGTGTACCAGTCAAATGTGAATCCTTTAGTTATATAGAACTACCAATAATACGAATGTCCTGTGTCCTATGATATATCAAAGCACAGGTCGGTACAAAGTAATATTTCACCCAGAAACAAACAGGCTTACCAATTTTATAAGGAAACCTATTTGAAATAGAAAAACATTCAGATCGCTTAGGATTCCCTCGTAAGCACGAGCATTTACTGTAAATTCAGCAATAAAAACTGCATAGCGTAACCTTCTCTTAAAATCCAGGTAATGACACAAAGCAACGGGGAAAACTTAGTCGATATACTGACTAGACTACGGGCTGCAGGCCGAGGAACCGTGGCTCGATTTCCGGCACAGGCGAGATTTTTTGTCTCGTACAAAACGCCCAGCCCGGTTCTGCAACCCACCTAGACTCCTACATAACGACTACTGCGGTTCTTCTCCGAAGGCTCAGCGGCCACGGCGTGAAGCTGACCACTTACTTCCATTTACTGCCAAGAGTAAGAACGAGTGGAAGTACTCCTCCACTCACCCCACATGCCTTCGTGGCGGGCACAGGGACAATCTTACCTTTACTTCAAGGAACAACATATCCATAACAATTGAGAATCGAACATCTGTTATGCGATACATGTGACTGGAAATTATGTCAGGAATCAGCTCTTGAGGCTAAGTCATCAAGTTGTTTCGGAATATTGTAATTGCCTCTGTAAGTGCCTTAGAAATTATGGATGGACAAACGGACACTTCTGAATTATTTGTAGGCCTGTATGAATCAGCATATTCTGGTTTGGGAATAAAAATCATCTACTATTAGAAAGAAATACAAAAACAAAGGAAACTAGGAACGTTCGAGTTCTTCTGTGTCTTTATTTAATTATTCATTTGAAGTCCGTATGCCACTAGGTTAAGAATGAGAGGCGCCATTCCTCCACATCCTCACATGCCTTCACGACATGAACAGGGACAAGTTTATTTGCCTCATTCATAACCAGGCAGCTGGTTTACTCGACGCTAATGATTTACAGCACCAAATAAAATCATCGTACGAACCATATGCACCAATGATTTCGACAGGCCACTGGACAACAATTTAGATTTACTGCTAAGTTTTCATTCAGTACTAACGTCTGAATTCATTTTACCCGAAGTGTCCACTGGTATGCCTGAAAAGCCTTGCTGTCTTTCACCATAATAAAATATGACAGAAAATTTGAATCACACACTGTATGAAATCAAAACAAAAGGGCAACCACTACAGTTAACTCTAACTGCACATTACAGGACAGCGCGTTACAAATATATTACTCGTATTCTTCTCCTATCTTTGTTGGAAATGATAAATAATAGTATGACGGCCACGCGAATTTACAATAATTATTTAGTAAATCATGCCAAACTAATGTTGTTAAAAGTTTAAAGCTGCCTGCTTCTGTAAGTCCTACACAAGTACAGGGAATTGACATTTGACAACCAAACGCTGACAGACAAAATCAACGGCCTTACATTTTTGCACAGTATATATATATATGTATATGTATGTATGTATATGTGTGTGTGCGTGCGTGTTTGTGTGTATACAAACTCACCGCATGTCAGGACAGGTTCTGGATATGATCTCCAACTCTCAGGCATGCTCAATTTCGAAGGAACTGAAATACCGTACTCTACATTTCCTAGGACAGTTTTCCTTGTATATGTTTCCGCAATGACAGTTCTCGGCATTAAACTGTACTGCACGCTCACGAACAAAACAAATTTCAGTTATACTGCTGCAGACAGCAGACCGGACTGTGTGGCTACAGTGACGCACTCTGCTCCGCACAGGCGACGCTACGACTGGCAGTGTATGAGTCATGCAGCTGCCGTTCTAGTTGCCGTGCAGTGTCGGCAATTTCTAAACCACAATTTCAAACAGGGTGTCATAATCTGTTCACCGGGTGTCAAACACGCCAGAGAGCTTACAAAGGTCACTTCCAACACCTACTATAACACGCTGTAAGTTCTATATTATATGAGAAAATGTAAGGCTTAAACTTGCCGTACGTCTGAGTTCGGTTTTCAGTTGACCTTCCTGTATATTATCGTGTTCACAAAATGCTACACTTGGGTCCTCTTTATCCAAGTTTCATTTTTTACTAGCCTATATAAGCGTTGATAGATCATTAAGGCTAATCAGTTTAATTCTCCAGTATAATTACTTTTGTTTAGCGCTTTAAAATAAAAATTCATGAAAGATTTACATTTTCGCTACGTAGCTTAAAGAGGCTGACCATTCACGTGGTCCGAAGATTGAGTTTTGTAACTATTTACAAGGGATTTTTATGGTGGTGTAGCAAGGATTTCTGGGAGCCTCTGTACAGCTTACCCACGAACCCTATAACACCGGCGAGGTCCGTGACCACGCTTTATAAAACTGTCATAGACTTGGTTTTCCAACAAAACAGTTCGACATAATTAACTTGTATATTAGTAAACGGATCAAGTGTAAGGATTTTTTTTAATTATCCATCTTCAAGTGTTTTTTAAGTTTTCCTTTTTGGGCCTGCAAACGACAAAATTTTGAAATAAAGAAAACGGTTCGCAACGCAGAAGCGTGTTCGCGTGAAGTTCAGTTCTCGCAAATACGATCGAATTCGCCAGAATTGTATATGATGTGTTCAGTTAGTATAAAAACAATTTCTTGCGATGGGCCTGTGGGCCCCTGCTCGTTGCATACTCTTGCTACATGGTAGCTACACTCCTGGGAGCTTTTCAACAATACCAATCTCACCTATTACACTACCATGTTTATTGCAGAAACAAAGGTTAAGTCTTAAAAATATTAACGCGAAAGAAGTGGCACATTCAACTCTACACGTAACAAATGGCGTAGCGAGGCGGGCGAGTGGTACGGCCGCCTCCGGCGGCAGAGTACAGGGGAGAGGCAACATCAATATTTTAAATAAGAAGTTGCTATTCTGCGCCAAACAAATTTTACGTTACTGACCCAAACAATGAGAAATTCAATAATGACTGTGGTATATTAAACTCGCCATTTTCATTAGGGGCGGCCATTGCGATTACTCCTTTCGGGCGCCAATAAATCTAGCTACGTCACCGCACGTAACTACTTACGGGTACAATCACATTTTTCACCTTACAAACGACACCAAAAAACTATTTGCACCTTACATTGTAACTGTAATACATGAATGAAATGCGTACCTTCGTGTAATCACTACACAGTATATTGACACGCAACACACCACGACCTGGCGATGAAGTAACACACCTACATCAGTCATGTCCAAGAATGTCAACATCAATTTCACATACAGGTACAGTAACAGAACAGCCTAAGTTTATCAAGAAATCGCGTCACAGAACAACACCGTAAATATTAATCAATCAGCATGTACAAAAAAACTTACCAAAAATATATGTCACAAATTTGCCGGCACATTAGTAACACAACATACACGCACAAGCGGAGTTACCTGGAACTGCAAAAAAAACAAATGCAGCGAGCCAGCGCTGTGCCACATAAATTCGACAAGAGAATCGCACCATCCACAGAATTACAATGACTTATGGCACACTGACATTAGGGTGAAACTGCAACTGTGAAGACAAGCAGACCTACCACACCCGCGTCAAGACAATGTTTATGTGTTGATATGAAACTTGTCACGCTGTCTGACCACACTGCGATCGCGCCACCATCGTCACTCTGTATGGCTAGCCAGTGGGCCAAGCAGAGGGGGAATACGTGGCTGATCCGTGTACTCATGCGAAGTTGCCATAGGACGAAATGTGGTAACATGTATGATTTACATTCGGTATCAAGCTCAAAGACGGGTTGTTCGGAGTCTTCACAGACTGCTTCTCTTCAGTCCTCCAGAGGTATATCTGAAAATGAAGTAGTCCATGATCACCTTCCATATCCTTCCTGAACTTCTCATTTCTTCCCGACTCATCGCTCACCATCACGGGCCAAATTTGATACCACACTATCTTTGCATCTAAAGTGGTGTCAACCGGTGACCGACTAAACAACTATACAGCAAAAACACACTTCTACACTTACTGAACATACATCTTCAAGTAACAATTCTACATTACAATCGTGAAATTAATGGTAGTATATAACACCACATTATTTATTCATTATTCTTTTCTGGTGCTAGTAGATAATCGTCCAAAACACTTTACTGTTATGAACAAATTAATTTATATTCCATATAAATAAAAGTACATGGCCAGGTAGATAACCTATCTGTGGGGGTTCAAATACTTCCATCTACTTACAGATAGCAGCACAGAATGAAATAAATGAAAAATGGGAATGACAGTTCACCTTAGGGGTATGCAGGATAAAGAACTTTTACTCTGTCAGAAAGTAAAATACTTTAAAAATAAACTCACCATTAATTATTGCAGTACAGTAAAGTACACTGTACATGGTATACTCTAAAAATTATCCTTTATATTACAATAACACTAATCATTAATCACAATATTTCAGTGATAAAAATTACAGACATTGCACATGATTTTCATGATATAAATAAATAAATTGTCTTTTTAAAGTGAATAATCCTTAAGCTATTTTTGCTCTTAATAAAAAATTGAAAAGGTGAATCATAGGCACATTATGGAAGTTTAAGGAACCTGAAAAAACATGACAATAGTAAATTTCTGTTCCTTATTTTTTAAAGAGTGACAAAATCTTTGTTCAGTGTTACAATGGATGGAAAGATTATCATGAATTCAACCTACCATTACCATACTGATTATAACATACAGGAGATAAAACATTATAATACAGGCCTCACTATCAACATATCTGTTACACCCAACAGTTACACAAGTGAGAAGTTACTAATTTGTACAAAATTCTGGGAACTATTTACACAACAAAGCCCAGTTCAGGTATTCTCTGTCATCAGAACATTATATCTGAAAACCATGCTTCTCACAGAAATTTACCAGAATAACACACAAGAATAAAAATTATTGTAAAGTCAATTGACTAACCAGTACTAATGCTTCCACACAGCTGACAAAGATTTAAATAAATGTAGTTACTTCAGTATGTGCACAATGGAGCTGTCAGCCACTTCACATCTGGAAATGGGAATTATGCTGTCTCTGAAATTCCACCAGAAAAGCTACTGAACAGAGTTTGATTAAATTGGTGTGTGCTGGAGCAGGTTACATCAAAAGCTGCCAGGTAAAGTTAATCTACATTTGCATTCGTCTGCTGTAACCTCTACTTTATGCAACACTCAAATTGAGCTTTATATGTCAGTTTTATCATGCATGAAAACTGGTGACACAAAATACACATCTCACATGTTCCTTGAGACCACAAACAGGGTTCACCAGATTAGACAACCAAAGAAATTTGGACATCACAGAATGACTGAAAGATAAAAATACAGTAAAGCCTCATTGTTTGTGAACCTCAAAACTTGGGATTTTGCCATTTCATGATCAGGTACTGTACAAGTAATGCCACTGTTTCCACCTTTTGTGACAGGTTACAGTGAACTGGGATTAGCCCATGTGACTAGCAAGTTGGCTTCCCCCACTTTCCTGCTATCATGCACATTGTAGAGGTAAGCTACTGCAGTGTGGAGGTACAGAAATGAACTCTTTTCCTTTACGAGAACTTTCTTTGTGCTACGTATCAAGCACCACAACTGTAACTAACTTTGTTTGAAGTTGCTGTACATAAACAATTTCTGTTCCAGCTTGCTCTTTACTCTCCATTCTGAAGTTCACAAGCCAAAATCAACTGTGTCCCCCATACCCTCAATTACTAAACACTGTTTCCATGCATAAGGCCTATAAATCCACTAAATACTCATTTACCATACAATGGGAATATTATTTTATCTGACAACTGTTGCTACTCACTATTAGCTTGCTGAACTCACAAAACTGATGTGCAACAAAAAACATGTTTGTTACATATGAGGCACATGTCTGCAAGTCAAAAGAAAATATCTGGAACATATTTTTTAAACCTGGATAGTTCCTAATACTAACAAATACTGAACATAAACCAGATGTGTGAATTCTGGCTCAAGGCAAATTGGAATGGCTGTGAGTGCTGCGCTGCCTGTGATCACACGAAATGGCCTTAATGAAGAATGACGCAAGTTGTCAGACAAAATAATTATATTCACTTAAATTCACATTCTGCACATGCACACACAAATTTTCATTTCATTCTATTTCATAAAAAATTAAATAAAGAATGGTAAGTTTAAGATTTACGACACAACCATTTCTTTCCAGAAAGAAACATGCAATGTAACTTACAAACATGACATTAAGCAATGTTTAACCTTGTCTATCACATACTCAATACAGTGACTGATAAAATTAAGAGCAAAATCCTTCCATAGGAATAAAATATTAATTTTATATACATAAGAGTCCAAGTTGCTACATGAATGCAGTAATACTGTCATCACCATAAACAGTGGTAATAAATAAATATGTCTGTAGCTACTACATACCTGTTAAAAAAATTCATCAACAAGGATTCAAGAAACGCAAATGGAGGGAATCTTACTAAACTTTACCATGTATGTGCACTACATGTGAAGTAATTTCACCTACTACCATATGCAAATTAAGTACAGTACTTAACATTATCCAGGGGTTGTCAATTACAAAGGCTTGCGTTAATCTTACATTTAGGTTCCCTGATCAAGGCTTTCTGTTTCTGAAGTATGTACTGTATGTCAAATATCCAACCCAGCTCATTCTTCTTGAGGAAAATAACTGGTGGCAATATATATGAATTAGTTCCCATTTCAGTAACAATAAACACAGTCAGACACACCACAGAATGAATATATATATATATATATATACACACATTTTGCACACTATGTCATTTACTCTAAGGTTGTGCCATATACTACATGTTTCGGCTTCTAGCACATGACGCCATTCAGCTTCATATGAAGGTACCATCTACATTGCATCATATCCCAGAAGACCAGAACATACCATACACTTAATGAAATCTGCTTAGTCCTTCTCACATTGTGCTCCATACAAATACTTTCTACCAACCTCTGTTAACATCCCCATGGTGATTAGGGCTAGTTTTGACTGACAGGCAGGATTTCTGGATCAAAACTGTAGAGCTTCAACCTTCAGGCTGGTAGTGTCTGAAGGTATATAAGTGCCAGATTACTTTCCAGTTGCTGGCGCAGGGGTGAAGAGGCAAGCTGGTAAGATGGGAAGCACTGTATGTGCACCACTGCATGTTTCCCATCCATTTCAAATAATGTCAATGGCAGCTAAAGCTATGAATGTACTCCCAACTGAGCAAATATTTTTGAAAGAGGGATAATGCCACATGGCTGTTCTGAGGTAAGCTGAGCAGCAACATGTGCCAAGCGTGGGTATGTACACTGTAGGGTGCTAAGATAAAGCAACTGAGTCATTACTGTAGTGGTTTAAAGGAAAAATACCCTACAAAATAAAAGGACATATTACGATAGTGTAAAAAAAGTCTACTGACATAGCCATCTTCACTATGAATGACACGCTATGTTATGTTAACGTTATGTTATATAATATTTCAGCCATATACTCCATAAAATTTACAAGCTGTATACAGTACCAAAACCAACAGCGAGCTGCTAAACACACGACGCCATTCTAGCCGCCTAAAACAACAGTACTTCTTGGAACATGTCTGTCCTAGAGTCTCAAATGGCACAACCATACATGCTCTGCGCTTTTATTACTCATAAAATCACCAATCCTCAAAATTCCACTTACTCCTCTTTCACTGAGTATTAAAGAAATATCTCACATATTCCATTAGCATCAGCATGCCACATTGAATCTGTCTGTACTGCAGATGTGTCACTGGTGGCTTGTATATCCCACAAGAGTGTGGGAGATGCCAGAATGCCTACTACCGATCTGTCAGCATTGAGGGGTCTATTAATCACTATAGAGACTGCTAGTGTTGGTATTTCCCATTACAGAGTAAAATGTGTAATTCAAAACATAATTATTATTCTTTGTGTGGTGCTTTACACTTGTGTGTTCCATTTCTTTGATTTAGACACTCATAGTGTTTTGGGGCATAAATGTAAGTCATTTTAATCCTCTGATCCGTAACCTCATTTCCCTGCAAGTTTCACAGGTCCACAATGACAGCTACATGGACATTCAGCCAACACATTTACAGGAACTTCAAGCAAGTACTTCAAGCCATTCTGTTGAATGTACGACACAGGCATATTAAAATGAAATTTACTGATTCCTGTCTTTCAGAAGAAATAAATCTTTAACCTGAATGAAAGCTTTCTCTTGATATGGATGTAATAAACAAACTGGTGTCCCAATAATAATGTAAATTCCCAGTATTTTTTGGTGGAGGTACTTCTAAATATGCAAAATGTACATCTTGCCCTTATGTACACAAAGACTTATACTTGAAACAACTAATTCATACATGTAAGGTTACAGCCTTGATTTCCAAAGTATGAAATTCATTCAGAAAATCATAATATTATGAACTGCTGGACCACTTATATAATGCTTATGAATTTAACGGACAACTCTCAATACAAGTAGTAAATGAAGGAGTATTACTAAATTTTAAATTTATATGAAACTGGTAACACAGGAAATTCACAGAGATATGAAAGCTTACAACAGTCCTTAAAATCAGTTCCCTTGGTGAGCTCATGGAGATATTTTTGGCTGTAATTCTTCAGGGACAGCCCTCCCTCCCTTCTGTTTTAACACTTTCCATACTATACATGTCATATCTTGCATACAAGAACTAACCTGTCAGGTAAAGACATATTTGGTATTCGGGAAGATCTGTAACATAAATATGTCATGCCACCTCTCAACAGGTAAAGCCACCTATTCTTTGCTTTTCACTGACAGAAATATACTGTGCCACTGAATATAATGAACAGAACGTTTCTTTAAAAAGAACTTGGAAAGAGTTTAACATGTGTAACAGTTTTCACTTGAAACAAAGGACTGCATGGCATTTTCATTCTCAGTGCTGTTAGTTTCCACTATTTTCCACAATACATCTACACACACACACACACACTCCACTGAGTCAAGGTAATGTTTAAAACAAGGTTGCGTTGACTGCAGCAAAACTCCAGACTTATAGCTAGGCCTAACACAGTATTTTTACAGCCACGTATCACAATGTAGGAAAATAAAGATTGTTTTCAAAACATCACTGGTACTTTTCAGCTGCAAACAATTCAACCTGAAAAGATGGAAAGCCAACAGTTCACAATGGAGGTAAGATAACAGAAATAAATATCTGAAATGAACAAACAGCCGAGCCCTTCATATGAATACTGTTCAGTTACATTCTATAGTTACTTCAAAATCAAATTTATTTCAATTGTAGTTACAACAGTCACTTAATAAATGACTGACAAAAATCAATTTCGGCCCCATGCCCTAACAGTTACACGAAATGTCAACAGAGATCTTACTTATCACAATGGCCATTTTACTAAATCAGCATTCTGTGTCTTGGTGAGCAAAAGTCAATATTTCACTTTGTTCAACTTTACACAGCAACAGCTACGACAGAGACAATTAAAATTATAAATACAGTCTGGAAATATATAACCTTTTGACTGCCCTTCCTTTACAAGACAGAATCTTACCTAAACCCAAAATAACACCTAATTTAGTTTGTGCATATTCTATAGCACAAAGCCTGACCCAAAAATACTGAGACAGAATCCACAATGGAAGGATGTTCCAAAGAGTCTAGGAAAATGATTGACAAAATTCTCCTTTCAAGGCTCACTCTTCTCAGTTACTTCCTATCTAACTGGAAAAATACACTACGGTAAAGTAATCTGCCACCCAACATCAAATTTAGCCTCACACTGACCAACAGGAAATAATGGAAAAACTTTCACATCTAATAATAAGAAAAAACACAATAACATACACCAAAATTTTGCAGCAAACTTAACTACTCGGACAAACTTATCTATGCACCTTAACTTCAGCATGTTAAGGCAAAGTAACAATTGCACAGAGGTTATGTTCCAAAAGTTTGTTCATGCTGTTGTTATGAACTCAAATTTCCATAAAAATGTTATAAATGGGTACTAGGTTGCCAAGTCATCCCACAATATCTCACTTAACTTGTAATTATGATAAAATATAGAATGCCCATACGAAATACAGGATGCCCACAAAGTCCCAAAGTGATTCTAATCACACTCAATATACTGGTGACATTAGAGGAACTAATATTTTTAACATAATGATTTTTTAACTGCTACAATGTGTGATATGAGCCTGCACCACAAATCAGTGTTTTGGCTCATATATTCTTTGACATACATACATAAAAATACATAACTGCCCATAAGTGACAAAAATTAAAAATTCATGTTTCTCAAAACTGTCTAGAAGGTTTGTACAGTAGTGACTTCTCCTTGAGATGAATGATATGGCACATTACACAACAAAATGGGACTTCATTACCATCCTGTGTACTCAAGGTAAAGTTGTCCTACACCAACACGTTGTGAAGGCATGAGGCAACAGAGGTAATTGTTCCATGCATTCTTAACTTTGGCTGAATATTTGCTGCTCAATCAACTGAATATAAACACACCTGTCTCAATGTGCTGATTTTCTTCTGTTTCTGTTACATTAGGACAACTCCTTCTGTGAAGGCTACACTGACAAACAGGCCAGACAGACCCCTACATACACAATTTCAGACTTACAAAACTGTCCAAAATTAAAAATTAAAATATCAAACTCTGGAACATGCATCAAATTTTTCCTTATGGGAATGAAAGCACAGTGAGACAGACATGATGAGGAACTCAGGCATTCCCTGGGTTACACAAGCCCTGATGTACATAAACTTAAAGAAACATACACTTTTCCATCCAATTAATTACATTATATCCATTGACTTATTGATTGTACCCACAATTATTTTTACGGTTCAACACAATTACACTTCACTTACTATCTCAATGGATGGTTATACGATTAACAGTACATATGTACACACACGCATAAGTATTACTTAAACATTGCATATATGTTTAGTGGGTAGCAGGCTGAATTCCGACATAAGCAAAATTCGAAACACATAAAGGGTTGCAGAATGAATGCCTGGCAGGCATGAAGTGTCTTGCACATGTTTATAAGAAGCTGTACATAAACAAAACCATTTACATGGATACTGTTATTTCACCTGTAAACTCCAGCAATCTGCTGTAAAAAGGCAAATACATACTCTTATTATCTAGCCTTGCCTGTCAATAACAAATAACAGTAAGAATTATGGTACATGTGGCTGCAGAATTATAACATTTGCTCATATTTTTGTTTTGATCAAGGGAAGTGGTTATACAGCAAAAAAGAGGTCTTTGGTTATGCATGTACGTGCATGCCTATTGTGTGTGTGTGTTTCATGGGGGGGGCAGTGAGAGACTGAACAATTCCCCAGCTATATAGCCTCACATGAAAAGCACCTGGACTTGGAAAAGCCTCTGAGGTGAGAACCCTAGACTTGCTATGAAAGTGTAACTCAGTGATCTCAGCCAAGAAGTTTTGACAGACAGAAAACCCTTCTACACATACAGCTTAACTGACCAGACTGTTTTCCACCACACATGGAATAATCTCCACTGGAACAACATTGTTAGACAGAAGACTGCATTTAACATAATATTTTGTTGATGCGTCATTATGATGTGTAATTGCACACTTGTTCTTAACTAGTTTCAGTAATGCTCATGACACAACATCTCATGTTGGACAGAACCATTTCCATCTTGGAATACTCATAACAACATTGATTTAAATTCAAACATACTCCCATACATACATTATACTACAACAAAACCATAAATGAAATGAATGGCCTACAGCTCTATTTAAATTTACGTGAATGTAAGTGTATTATTATTATTATTATTATTATTATTATTACATAAACAGTACCATTCAACAAAAACATTTGATGTCCATAACAAGTACAAAATAATTATTGTTTCAGTAAATTGTACCTGAAAACCATAACTGAGTGCCTTAAGATGTATCTATGTATGATATTAAGGCAATGAAGGTGAAAACAACAGGTCTAGCCCACACCTAAACAGACATCTGGAATATATGCAAGTACCCCTTTTATGCAGTCCTTGCAAGATGTATAGAAAACAAAGGCAAAATAGTGGCGTGAAAGATTAAAATTTGACCATAACAAACTTCACTGAATGCCAAAATTTCAGGATGACAGAATGTTGAAAATTTCAGTATTAATTACATGCCATATACTTTTATGTTATCATTGTCTGAGACTAGTGAACACAATTCTGATGACTTAGGGGACGTACACACTAGCAACATGTACTGTCAGCAGCCATGAAACATTCTCCAACTCCTGTCACTTTCGCCAGGGCTTGAAAGTAAGGAATGACAGTTTAAGTTTTTAAATCATTTTTAAACATTTCAAAATACACAGGAATCATGTACGTACGTACGTATGTATGTATGTATGTATGTATATATGTATGTATGTATGTATGTATGTGCGTATGTACGTACATACATACGTATGTACGCATGCATGCTCATATTCAATTTTTATGCCTCTAATACAAATTCAATGTTCATGGTGAAATGTTTTTCTGTGTTTCATTTTGGTCCCATCTTTAGCCTTGGCACTAGATAGAGACGAGTGGTCAGAATCACAGCTTCGGCACTTCAATTCTGGAGAAAGAGCCTGGCCTGGGCACTTCAATTCTGGAGAAAGAGCCTGGCCTGGGCACTTTATTCCCGGGGAAAGAGCCCCCAGTACCCACTGTACCCAAGGGTGGTTCAGTGCTAGAGGCAGCATGGACACATTGGAGAAAAGAAAATCTGAGGATTCCAGTCTTCTGGGATGTTACACTGTGTAGCATGTGACTTATATTACCCTTTACACCGTGTAAAGTTCTGGGAAGTCCAGAATCCTCACCATCAACAGTGTAGAAACCTAAAATCTCTCAACAGAAAATCTCTTCCCCCTGCTATGAAATGAACCCTAAGGCCTCATATACCCAGCCCATACCCTTATCATTACAAACATGCTTCATATAAATGTATAAACACTGAATTGTAAGTTAGGTCATGAGTACCATTCTATGTAAAAATCTGGAGTGAATACTGTGTGACTGGCAGTTTCACCTCAGTACCTTCTAAGCATACAAATTTGACACACACAATACCTCACAAAAATGGAATGAACTCAAATTCCATTGTCCTCACTCATTTTCATACATGTAGAGGCCTCATAGAATGGCAAAGCAAAGGTTAATGAAAGCAACTAAGTTCACTGAGCTATGTCACAGGATAATAGTTTTTGCAACTCTTGTTCAGACATTATGCTGTGCATATGGTGTACAGAATGTAAGTTACTCATTCATGCATGCATGTCAGCAAATGTTTAGGCCACGATGAGTATATAATCTGGTTACTAAAGAGCTGTTCCTTCATTTTATTCTCTGCCTACACAGCCACTAGGTTCATGTGTATCCTTCTACAGATATTTACGGCACACTACCAGTGTTTTGTGGCAAACATTTATTGATACAACTAATATGTGACTTATATTCAATACAAACAAATCTTGCTATTGGCAACTAATGAATTTAAGAGTTTCTTCTGAAATTAATAATAAAACGTTTCAGAAACACATCAACAGTTACATGTCACATTTCAAATATGCAGTTATAATGCACCATAAGGAGAAGACATCAATAGACCAGTTAAACAGGCAACACTAGTACTTAACAAATTATTATTTTGTGATAATAAATAAAACAGTTTTTGGTGAAATAGTAAACCATCAGTGATAAGGACATAACTATAAACCCATGCACTGTATGGTACCTGGAACAACAAAAAACCTATTTAAAGAGGCAAATGAGCAAGTATATCCTTAAGTTTGTTAAGTCTGATGTGACTGTTAAGCATACACAGCCTGCAACTTACGACCAAATGTTCTGTAACTGCTACAGATTTTAAAATATCCACTGCAAGTTATGTCCAAGCATTTCCATGGTTCATGGTATGTTTATAGTCTCTGTCTGATGCATTTTGTGTTCAAAGTTTGCCAAAAACTCTTTTTTTAAAAAACCTACAAACTTTTCTGTCTTTTCATATAAAAATTACTTAGCAGAAATAATAGTGAAAATACAATTAGATAACACTACAAAATGATTCCAGTTCTTTGCCAGGATATATACTTTATAATATTAAAAATGATTTGTTCCATCTCCACATACAATAACTGAGGAAGAAATTGTTTTCCATTTATAAAACTAACACAACAAGCTAATAAGAGACATAAAGAGCATTTATAGGTGACCTGAAAAATTTCTTTCAAGCCACATATGCAGTGCATTAAATCTCATATTCCTTGCACAGGGTGACAGTCTGTGGCCAAGCCTGAAAATGTCTTTCAAATCACATTTTATTGTGTTTCTCCAATACTAAGTTTTAAGATATATGTGTAACCTCTGCAAAAATTGTTTCCTCTAAGATGTGTTCAAGATGTATATACACAAGTTGGGACAATTTTAATGTAACATGTCACAACAGTTCCTCCTGTGTAGGGCCTGTGTTAGTAATAACACAGACTAATTTGATGTCACTATAGGTACGAAGACATTCCATTCTCTTTTAGTCAATTCTGATAAATGCCACACTATGACTTTACTTCATAGCCTCTGCCTCCATACATGAATACATTAAATTTATTATAAGCACAACACCTTCAGTTCTTATGTGCAAACATCATAACCAGTGGATGTCTCAAAGTAAAGGGTAAAAATTACTGTACAAAATAGCCACTTGAAAGTCCAAATCATGTCAAGAATAACTCTCCACTCTGTGAAATATATAATCGTAATGTATGCAACATCAGAAAATGTTTCTCCAATTTGATGTGTAGATATAAAGACCTCATGTGATGATAGTTCATTCTATATATTTCCTAAACAAGGTTCACTGTCTGCAGCTTTGTTCTCCAGCACATACATATTCTCACATCATTATTTCTTCTTGGCTCTCATTACCTTACAAGTAAACACTTAATCTACATGCTTACAGAACAATTATGCCTGTGATGCAGTCCTCTCAGTTTTCTACACACTTCCTCCACACACACATGTGCAGGTTGTTGTGGCCTACATGGCCTGTCTGTTGAAAATGTGTTCATGGACTCCAACAGTTCTTGCTAGATTTCGATTACATTTTGCATACAAGGCTGTTAAATTTGTATTTCTAAAAAAATAAACCTCATAAGTTCATATACAACAACTTCCACACACATAAACAGAATTACTACTGTAACATTTGGTCAGATTAACCCTCTTGTGCCAGAAGTACTTGGCATGCAGTGTACATTTAAAGTGCTGAAGCTGATAAACATGATCGTCCAATAACATGCAAAGAAATGGTGGTCACTTAAATTCTCATCACTTTAATATCACCCCAGGCATTTAATTCTGGCGCAAAAGGGTTAAAAATGAAATATAATAAACATGATTGTCATGCTGGTCATAATGGTAACTACAGAATGCACTCTTTTAACATTCTCCATACATAACATTAAACAATAAAAATCTGCAACAGATACTACATGTACATATAACACAAACTGAATAAACACTTCCTACAATCATATGGAGTTCACTGCACAGAAAGTCAAATTTTACATAACATTGCCAGTACTGTGATTCTCAACAGAAACATGTCATCCTCTTGTAATGCATCTTTCAAAACTGAGGTCAAAACTAAAGATTCTATAATTCATCTCTCATCAAACTCAAGCATAGTACTTGCTCTTGAACAGTCACTGGTGTTGATAGCAAGTATTACAGAAAGTAAAGTACAGAACTATATTACTAACCGCAATTTCATTTCTGGTTTTATGTACATATTTTATTCTAACCCTCTGATATGGCAGAACTACCAGCAGCAAATGAAACAACTTAACCATTCTGAATTCATATTTTAAATGCCACCATGTTCTCAATAATATGTTAATGTTAAAAATCCTTAATTTGCCACATGATTTATATAAACTTCAATAAAACACCTGGATAAGGCCATTCAAAATTATTAATTAGAAGATTTGATAAGTATGCTAAAATTTTCAATCAAACATCCACTCTTAAAAATAACAGCATATTGCATACAATACTCACCAGCACTGAAACATAACTTAAAAAAATACACTTCAATATCAATTACTAATCCATCACAAACAATATTTGAAAACCCAGCTTGAACAAGACCTGACAAATCTACTGAAGGTTACATCAAGCAAGATCTCACAGCATAGTGACATTCATTCTCTGTGCCTTGAGAAGTGATTCAAGACTTCCAATAACAGACATTAAACAATAATGTAACAACAATTAAACTGAGGATATTTAAATTATTACAATAATTAATTAGATCTTGTTGAATATTACACATTCACTGGTAGCTTATATTACTTGCCTAACTGCATCTTATGTGGTGGGACTGAGGTATGAATTTTTTTGTCAGGCAACTTCAGCACTACCTGTCATTCACAGACCATCTCTTAAACAGCACTAGGAATGTATTGTGACGTGAATGTTCCTTGTCACCAGGCACGTGTGCACTGCATTAACAATCAGGGTATCAAGTTAACTCACTGTATTCCGTCCAACCATGGTTTGGAGCACCAAGGCGCAGCACACCAACTGACCGATCTTTAGATGCAGTGATGATATCTGTGTACATGTTAAGGTCCATGCCAACAAAATATATGGCTTATTCATTTCTGTCAAGACATGTAAGTGGCAGAAATGAGAACATTTCAGACCTTTAATTAGATACATATATTCAGACAAAACAAGAGTACCAATTAGGATTCACAAAGCCACTTTCCTATTGCAGTCTTCCAGTCTTAAAAAATTTGGGTTGTTAAGGTCTCATTAGATAATACAAATTTAAAATCCACAAAACTCATGTGCAGATGGTCATGAAATCAAATTCTTGTTGTCGTCATTGTTGTCCTTGTTGTCATTGTTGTTTTGTTGTCATTCTCATTGTTGTTGTTGTTGTTATTGTTGTTGTTGCTGCTGCTGGTGGTGGTGGTAAAAATCATCTGCACATTTGCCACGTAACTCTTAACTGACAAACAATATTTCATGTGACATATGTTTATGATCTAGTGCCATACAAAATTTAATTGACCCAATTCCAATAGATCTACATCTGTACATCATATAAGGACTCAAAATAATTTGGTGCCTGTGTTTGTCCCACCTCAGAAGTTTGTGCACCTGCCACGTCATTACTATCGACCACATGGGATTATCCATTAGCACTGCGATGACGATGATAAGTAAATCCAACATGTGTTTGAATACCTTTTGGCATGCTCAAGAGTATATAACCAGGAATGATACACGAAAGAACACAGAATACCCTACATCATTCTCACTCAGATCCATTTGGTATTCCTTGTTGGCACATGACATGGTCCATTGGCAGGATCTTACAAATATTCAGGTCCCGTGAAAGGCAGGGAATTTCTTCACTGAGCAACCATTAGCTTCCCGAAAGTACCCTGATCCATCGGAATAGTGTCTTACACCTCTTGTCAGATTACTCTCCATCCTGGTCTCTGCCTGTCTGACTAGGGTGATGGTAGGAAACCACACTTTAAATGTGAGTAATAACTGACAAAACTGTCCATTTTTATCCCAGTAACAGGATGACGATGGGTGACAAAGGTGACCTGTTTATCGAAGGGGTTGAAACATGGTGGGCACCTGCTATTCCTCAAACACAAGAACTTTTGACTCTATTACAAAAAAGTCAGCAGAAACCCTCACTAGCTCCAGCTCATCTCAAATCTGGAACCTTTCTCACATAAGGTCATATTTTAATAGGACCAACATGCCCATTCTACATTACCACACACAAAAAAGAGTGCAACACTAAGTTAATAATAAAGGATACATTCATCATAGGGAGATATGTCAAGGTCCTGAATATCGCCTTTATGGTGATAAACCTCTCCTAAATATTCATGGTGATCAGGATACCGACGATATCTCCTAACAATCCCTCCATCACATACTGAATACAATTGGCTGCCATTTGAAGTATACCTGAAAAATTATTCATGGCATATTAGGGCAATGTATGCCATCACTGTTTCACTTATTATTCCAGTTCTAAACTTTTCTTGAAACCACAATTTTAGGTATTATTTTAATGGGTGTGACAGACATAAATTGAGGGCACCCGAAAATAAAGCAGGAAGGAAGATATAGGGACTTACATAAGAAGGAGCTCTGTAACTTCTACTGTTTAAGTAATCCAGTCGAGACACATAAAGTGGTCAGGACAGGGAGAACAGATGGGGATGTGAGAAACACATAAAGAATTTTGGTCTGGAAACCTCCAAGAGGAAAATCCACTTGGGAGACTCGGAGAAAGGGCAACAATAACATACAAGCTGGTGGCATCCTAAATAACCATACAGAAATATATGTTGAACTTCAGGTTCCATAAAATTAAATAATTTCTGGACCAGTTTAATTATTACCAACTCTTCAGAAAGTGAGCTCCTAAATTCCCAGATGTGCTGTTATCTACTTTACTGGTGACTTCCCCAAAAATTGGTAAAATAGATCATCACATAGTGTGATCACCCAAGTATGAAAACGTGCCCAAACTTACAGTTATTCATGAAACAATTTCCATATTTCAGACTGTGGCTCTCTAATCTGAAAAATTAATACAGTCCTGTGTTACACTGTCCAATATATTCATACAATGTCCAATAAATTCATACAGTCTTGTGTTACAATGACACCCAAATAAAGTGTCCTGGGACTGCTTGACCCTTGAAGATGGGACCAATAGGTTGTCCCAAAATGTCGATACCTATCAAACTATACTGCATAACATCCCACACGAGCAAAGATCTCCTAAGTGTCCTTTGTAACACTGCCCAACAAATTCACACACCCCTGTGTTACACTGTGTAACAAATTTGCATAGCCCTGTGTTATAATGCTCAACAAATTAATAGTCTCTGTCACTCTGTGGAACAAATTCACACAGCCCTGTGTTATGCTGCCAACAAATTAATAGTCCATTGTCACCCTGTGGAACAAATTCACAGTCATGCTACACTGTCCAACAAATTCATACAGTCCTATGTTAAAATGTCCAATAAATTAATACACTCATGTGTTACAACATCCAACAGTCTCCCTCAACTTTAAAAGTTGAAACAATCTTCTTTCCCTGTCAGAATATATTCTAAGGTTTACAATTCACATTTTATTCTTCTACATAATCTAAAATAGTACTGACAACATTACTACCAATAACATGACCTACCTGAGTTTCCAAACCTGCATATCACGATGTTCCTTCAAATGCTCCTGTATGCCTGTGTCAGGGACATAGGCTGACACCATGTCTCCACCACTCATTATTACACCTGTACAAAAGGCATACAACTCTACAACAATCTACAAGCAAAGCAGTAGAACATATTCAGTACATTCTTATTAGGCAATTAGCCACGTGAAAATGCGGCTGGTATCCAATATTTTGAAGAATATTTGTCTCCACCATCAAGCATTGATATGGCGCAGACATACACCTAATGATGGAAGAGGGACATTCTACAAAATGATTACTACCAACTCCGCTGTTGTATGGCTGACCACGCCATGAAGTCACCATGAAAGTTTAAAATCAGATGCAGTAATAAATGTAGTTTAAATACGAAAAATTCTTACTTTTTGTTGGGAACATTAATTAAACAGCAATACATGTCAGTTATTAGGCATAAGAATTTGGACATATTCATGGGTTTTATCCAGTACCCATACCAGAAATCTCTTACATAACATAAATATATGGGTTTCTTTTAACTAACAAAATTTATTTCCAACAGAAATATTCACCACTGGCAGGGCCAGTAAAATGATGCACATCAACATAACAGTAAATGTGTGACCCTTCATAGTAAAATGTCACTGATTTATTTATTTTTAATAATCGCATTAATGATATGCTATATATGTTATTAACAAGTACACACTAAGGAGGCGCAGTAGCAAATACCCAGAAAACATCTCATGACATTTCTTCCTGAATACCACTATGAGTGAAAAATTATCAGCTAAAGGCAAAGCAGTGTATAAGTGGTTACACTCGTAACTGATTGGTACACTACTGCTGTTAGAATTCATTTGAAGCACTTCCTCTACTTTCCTGTTCTTATCAAGCACCTTTCAAACCTCTCCTAATCAGAAATTTGAAGTACACTGCTAAGAAAGTTTACTTTAAAATATCTAAGACAGCTAACATTCCCGAAATATCTCCAGCAGCAACTGAATTAAATTATCAACAGTAGAAGGAATTATTTACCATTCTGATGCAGATAACAATCATCCATCTCCACAGTACACAGAAGCTTATCAATCCAAACTTTTCACTCACTGTAAAATCCATCGTCAGCACCAATATTGTATGGCTCAGGTGTTGGGCAAACTGTATTAACCTGATGGCCAGCTTGAAAAGCATGAAGGACCCTTCCATCTAATGTAGAGACTTTGCATGTGCCATCACCACCAGCTGTCAGAAGTGCACTCTGCTGCCCACGCACCCAGGGCCATGATGGGTGCATAAATGCCAGGTCACGTATCACACTTCCATGTAACTGTGGGAAAGTCAACACTTGTTTCTTTAGCATGGAAAGTTTAAAGCTTCTGCCCGGAAATAAGATGAAACATTAGCACACTGAGCAGCTTGAAGTACATTTGACAACAATATGACAGCCTCTATCAGCTACTTCTCTGTTTTTTATAATACTGACAATAGATGGAATTGAATTAAATTTGGCAATATATGTTCCTAAGTGACCACAATGGACTGACCACGTAACATAGATTAAACAAGGATACCATAAAGAATATTAGACTGACCAAGCAAATTACTGACTGCACAGAGCAAAGTCCTTCCTGAAAATCTTATAGGCCCTTGGCTAGTCAAGAAATCCCCCACATTCTATAGAACCCAAAGGTTCATTAGCGCAATTGCAAGAACCCGCCACCCTCCTCTCCTGAGCAAGATCAATTCAGACCATGCCCTCTCCCCCCCATATCCCACTTATTGAAGAGCCATTTTAATACTGATCTGCACTCTATGCCTAACTCTTCCAAGCAATCTCTGTCCCTCACGTTTCCCCACAAAAACCCTGCATGCACCTCTCCTCTCCCCATATGTGCTACATGCCCCAACGATCTCATTATTCTTGATTTTATCACCTGAATAATAAAGGATATTAGAATTATAACTTAAAGGAGAAAAACCTACATAATGACTTACAACATGGCAGTGTATCCAATGGTTGATGTCATTAACCCTTTAAAGACGAAGCGTATCTGTTTTATATAAGGACTCAGCGTGTCCCGCGCTGTAAACACTCTCCGCTTCGGTTATAAAAACCAATCTCTTAATGTTTTATAAGGCAAAAGTTGCTGTTTGTTCTGAGATCCGTACAAAACACATAAACGCAATGTGGGCACTATGTAGAATTTTTTAATGTTAAACCTGGCAGTACGTAAAGTTACTGCTAGGCTTTAAAAGGTTAAAAGACTTAAAGAAATATGCACTACAAGAAATGTGCTTATTTGTTGCAAGCACCTACTGTGCACTTAAAACATTTTTGTTTCTCATATTCTCTATATAATGATAAGAGTGTCACCGCCCACACCTTACTCACAGACTATCATTCCATGTGTTATCTCAGTATAAAAATTTTAAACTATCAGTGCAGACATTTAAAATAAACACACTACTGCTGCTTGCAGTTGCATTCTTTTATGTTAAAACAGTGTATCAAAACTGGGCACATCAACAACTGCACCAGCAAATTCATAATACCCCCTGAACATTCATAGGCTACACAATGATCAGCACATTACAACAGCAATATAATATGACCATCCTACAGGAAGGATGCTGATGCACTGGGACCTATACTACATCATCATGAAAGAATTTCATGTACTGAGATACTATATTTATGAAAAAATAACCACAATCTGTAAAATATATGATTAAAAATACTGGCTGACAGCATGTACAAATTATACAAATATAAAAAAGGTACCAAACATCATAAATTAAATCACTACATAATGTTCGCAACTGACAGCATCATTAAATACGGCAAATGAATTAATCAGTAATGTCTCTGATACTGGAATAACCACTAGTCAAATTCAAAAGTATTTTACAGAATTTTTAACAGCAAGCAGTTCCATTTAGAGGAAGCCTTGTTGTTCTATAACCACATTCTACCTATACTTCATACTTCGGTATTTATATTGCTTGACTATGGTAAGTGTGTAAATTATTGTTTTGTGTGTGTGTGTGCACACGCGCACATGCAGGTGCATGCGCATGTGTGTTAATGTCAAAACCTTCCGTGCTTTCCAAATGACATACTCCAATTATGTTTCTCTCATGATAATCCAAAGGACTGAAACATGTAGGAATAAATAATATGTACATAATAACCAAGGCCATCGATAAGTTGTGCAGTGATGGTATGATCCTTACCTAAGATACAAATTAGCACACAGTCCATTATAAATACGTTTCACACCTTACAGCTAGATTTTCAACACAGTCTACCACTCAAAATTACCAAGTACTTGAGGAGATGAAACATGCCAACTGACGGATGAAAAAGGAAGCAGAAAGATAAACAGATACGCAAGCCACACAGACCATCTAGAAAATGTATAAGGTTCATGAAAATATAACAATGCAACAATAATATTTTCAGATTTGAGTGTAAAATCTCATAAATTTCAATTTCTGTATATTTTTGCCTTCATGAATAAATGTTTTCACATCTGATAAAGTTCACCGCAGTCTGTAAATAAATGTTTTAACATCTGATAAAGTTCACCCCAGTATGTAAATAACACAACATAGTATGCATCCAATGTGTGAAGAATGCAGTACGTGATCAAAAACAAGGACTGATATCTTAGTATCTGGCATTTTCAGATACCTTACACAACATAATTCATGCATTAATGATCTTATCCTGTGCTAGGGAAAAAGTGTGTACGTCTCTGTTTATTAAGACGTACTCTTCAGACTGAGCAACTGGGTGAACTGAGAATGGAAAATGCTCATTCTACAGATCATGCAACAGGCACTGGGGCAGTACAGTTGGTATAGCAAATAAACTACGGGATGGATGACTGCGGAATCATGATTCGATTCCTAGTGGAGTTAAGATGTTCCGCTTTCCTCTGCAGCATCCAGACTGGGTCTGGGGCTAACTGAGTGTCTTATTCAATGTGTATTGCGGTGCACTTTCCCCAAGGCTAAAGCAGCTGGGGTGTAAGCTGACCACTCACTTGCAACTACAGCCAACATTAAGAATGCATGCAGCCATACCTCCATTCCCACACGCCTTAATGGCATGCGGACAGATGTTTTTTTTACGTACTATTACATTATGAAATGCTAGCTTATTTAATTAACTTACATCATAAACAAAATCAAGTGGTAAAGGCATCCTGAGATCAAGGAGGGTAAGGCCCTTGCCATTTACAGCAACAGAGACAGCCATGTTCGGACAAACTGGATCTGCAGCCAAGCCAGTTCGATCTCTGCCACTAAATGCACAGTTGTCATATGCCAGTAATTGTTCCCCTCGTTCCACATCCACCACTGCAAGTCGACGAGCTGTGGTAGCAGCTAAAATCTAGATGGTGGAAGGATAGGAAACAGGAAAACAAACACCAAATGTCAATGTATTATAATACAATATCAAATTCATTCCTTGGTCTGGCAAAAAGTTTGTTACTAACATACACCTCTCTTTCATTCATGCCATGAGTTGTTGTCATTTGACCTTGCTGGTTAGAGGCCAAGTGGCAAGGGTAATGGCATCCACGTCTGAGGTGTAGAACCTATAGCACTGTCAACTCTAATCCATGGTGTCTGGTATTCCCAACACTCATACGGCCATGAGATTTTCAAAGAGAGATAAGGAAGGAGTGTGGAACTGCTATATTCTATTCAGCAGTTTTTGAACTAAGGCATAGGACCTCTGACAAAGGAGTCCAAGATAAGATCTGAGGTCTGAAAGTGTGTGAATATTTGGTTCATGGTCTTCTGGGTCATGACACTGAGTAGTCCAGTAAGCAGTTACACATGCTTCACAGAAACCTACTGTCTGCATCTTCCATGCGGAAGTGAAAAAGATGGAGGCAGCACACATGTTCCAAACACTGGCCACCACCTGTCATGCTACACAGCGTTATAAAACTGAAGATCACTATCTAAAAGTCAGCGTGTTTCTCCTAGACAATTAGGCGACTAAACAGCACCTTTAAAATATAACTGTACAAGACTGCTGGAAGAAAGTGAACTCTTCATAAAAACAGTGACTGGTTCTGCAATCAGGTCTTACTACACACACAAGATTCACGACACCCAAGTCAGTAACAGGAAAGTCCAGAGACCCCCAAGACCAAAACAGCACAGAGTTCCATGTCAAAAGCATGCTCATCAACAGAATCATACATCATAAATTTGTCCCTCCAAAACCATCCAAGTAGTCTCCTTTCAAGATTTTAGTCATTTATCACAGTGCTTCCAGTGAACAAGACACAATGTGGCCCAACAAATTAACTTTCCTAATATGAATCTGTACCTTCACACAGCATTTACATAAAAAAAAACAAGTACTCACCAATTTGCTCCCAACTTTTTGTGATCAAGAAACTACAAAACATCTTTAAAGGGTGTCAATTTGGGTCACTTGAAGACATATTCTAAACAATGTGAAGACAGCAGTGAAAGATTTTTGGAAAACAATTTCCAGCCATGTTTCCAGGCATTGCAGACTCACTGGACTCTGTACATACAGCCACACAGTGAACACTTTCATGGTAACAATACTCAGCAAAAGTTAGTAACACTGAGTATACATTTCTTTTTCAGCATGAGTTGTCATTTAATTGTAAGACACTGTGTTAATGCTGTAACCGTCATTCATACGATGCAGGTCCCACCAGTACACCTGACGAAAGGATGGATTACTTTCGATTAGGTATCACACCTTTATTATTTACCCCCAGCACATTCACTAGTTGTACTGAGCTCATGCTTTATTAATCACCATCAATACATTTACTAGCTACAGGTTCTACCATTATTTAACCACCATTAATACATGTACTGGCTGAAGTGTCCCACTTTATTTCGGTCACCACCAATCTGTTCTTTCATGCCAACTTCAAAGTGGATGCCTCTTTCTTCTTATTTCTCTCAAAAACGATTGCCACCAGTTCAGGAGACCTTTGCATATTCCCTCATGTTCTACCCACCCTTGTTGTCCCCAACCTCACACCCTTTATATTTTTATTTCCTTCTGTCCTCCTACCCCTGTCGTAGCGAAAACTAGAAGGATGGAGGGTCAAATGGTCCTTTCTCGGGGTGACGCTGGACACACACACACACACACAAACAATATTTACCAATGTTCGGCTACAATTCTATACAGACACCTACCACTTAAAAGGCTGTGAGTTATAAAGCCTGTTTGTTGTCTGCAAAATGAAGAACATCCAAATACGGAATTTCCAAATTTTAAGTAGTATCCATCATGTAAGACTTGAGATTTTCACAGCAGCGTAGCTGAGGATTGTTATTTTGTGATGCATCATCATAATGCAAGAAGAATGGAACAGCCTGTATCAACCATATTTCAGAAACAAAAGTATAAAAATGAAGTATGCTAAATATTCTGAATGGAAACCTTGTTTCACAAATCCAAATGACAGCAAATCAATCAAATGTGACCAACAAAAAATGTAATCATTTTTCATAGCTGTGCCACCATAATCTAAAGCTAACTCACAGACTCAAAGCACAAAGAGTATCTTCAGATCTGAAGTGTTGACTCAAAACAACTACATGAACATAAAAACAACTTTCTCTGCCCCAGAATAGAGTATCCATTAAGAGATACAAAAAGCACAATACTGCATGGCTCATAATAAGTAACTACATTTAAATTTGGGCACGTGGTAGTGCAGTTGGTTCAGGCACTTTGCCACAAGCTGGAAGGTCGTGGATTTGATTCCTGATGGTGTCATTGGAATTTTTCACTGACTTAATCCTTCAGGCCACACTATGGGCCTGGGGTCAACTCAGTCTTAACCAGAAATGAGTACCAGGAATACTTCCTGGGGGGTAAAGGCCGGTGCATGGGGCTGACAGCCTTACCACCCTCATGTGCCGATTGTCTATAAATCTGGAAGCCTCAACCTCCTGGAATCCTACAGGCCTGTCCAGGCCTGTAATGGGATAGCTTTACCTTTACATTTAAATTATGCAGTGAGGGAGATAAGAAATATGACAGGTAAAAATATAAAGAAGTCAGAGTGCCATGAAACTGTGTCTTCTTCACCGCTGCTTCAAGCCACCTCCCTGAATATTACTAATTACAAAATTGCACATTCAAACCGAGGATCACATCCCATGACAGCAAAACAATGGCCAGTGGACTAAAAATGCTCTGTGGAGAAGATGAACAAAATAAGAACATTATGAGATGAAGAAAGGGAGGGCAGAGCGAGAAACTGAGATTATGAAGAAGAATTCAAAGGGGAGAGAAATCATGAAACAGTAACAAAAATCTAATTAGTTTTGCCAGTATTTTCCCAGTGATTCTGAACTGTTAATTTCACAGTGCATTACTAGAAAGACAGACTGATGAGAACTTTGTGAGTTTTACATCCAACTATATTAAATGTCCGTTGTTCATTTGGAAATAATGAGAAAAACCATACAAAATTCTAGTTATATGAATCATATTGCAATGAGTACACTTATATGTCTGAAATCTTGGGTTGGGGAAATATTACATTCAGACATGCAAGCACATGAAACTGACAGAAAATGCTAGTGATTTCATAAGTATGCAACATTTTCCTTACTCTGCTCCTATAACGTTTACTGTTAAGATGGTGGCTCTGCATGAATAGTTAAAGTCAGTAACCTGGACAAAAAAGATAGGTGGTTTATTGATACGTACAGACTATTAAGACCTCTATTCAATGTGGACATGACCCTCACCCTGGAGCCATCCGATGTGAAGCGAACAGCATTGACATTGCGTGCCAGAGTCATGGTGGTGATCTGATAGCACATTAGTAGCTCCATGCGTAATGCTGAGTACAGATTTACCTTGCCATCGTATGCGCCCGAGCAGAAGAGGTAACGATCCTGGTGAACAAGCAAAACAGTTTAACTACCTGAAGTACAGCTACTGATCAGTATAACAGTATCAATGTAATCTTTGTCTCAGAAATACACAATGGCAAACTTAAAAAAATGTTCACTTTTCTTCACAGCAACAAAGAATTTACATCTGCAAGCAAGAATGTATGCAATGTTAGCCCACAAAGTGTACTTCGTCCCTTTAATTCTTTCCTGCCATTTCCAATTAGAAGCAAAGTGCAAACATTATTTTAATTTTTCAAAATATTTTCCATTAAATGGCAGGGAGTTGACAATTACTGCCAAAACTCATCTTTTTTATATTTATTCTTCTTAGGTACCCCTAACAAAATAAGTAAGAAATAATATCATAAAAGTTATTTTTTTTAAGAAATTTTTTCTCAACCTCTGTTACTTCATTTCTCCTCCTCACCACTTTGTTCTCACACACCCTCAATCTCTGCTCATCCCTCAGAAGGAGGTAAGTTTCAAACCATACAGAACAAACGAACAGCAGGATTGTAAGATGTTTCTGTTACTGTCATCAATACTATAGTTATTTTTAAAAATGTTTATACCTACCTTGGGACTGAAGGCAACTCCACGTACACTTCCTTGGTGGAATTTCAAGAATCTTGGCTTTCCTTCTTGCTGCATGCTGCTCAGTATCAGCTACAGAAACAGCCAGATCAAAGTATCTTGACCTCAGCAGATCAAATTTCTTGCTTGGCAAGTCAACAATAAAGAGCTTCGTTGTTTGGTCCTGGAAAGGACCTGAAAGTAGCCTTTCCTTTGAGTCACCCGTTTCTCTGTCTTTTCTGTTGACTCGATCAACTTCAAAGCATGTTGAACTTGAGTGTGCAAAAGCAGAGGCACGAGTGATCCCAGCTTGTGCTATTTTAACAACGGCATTACTTCCATTCCATTGCTTTCCTGACAATAAAGTCCTTCAAGAAAAAATTTATTTCCATAATTAGTATACCAAAACTAACACATGTTTGTCTAAAACGTTTCTTTATTGTACACACAACACCATTCTATGATTTTAAAAATATGTGAAAATGTATTTGAATATTCATTACGTTGAATGAACACAAAAAGTAAACTTATCTCAGCTGATTGCGCTTACAGTGCACAAACTACGGCCTTCAGATTCACAGTTACGAGGATACGCTTAAAGTTAGGAAATAATTCGTCGCACAAAAAGGGATGACGTGTAAATTACATCTCAAAATACTATCGGTGCAAAAACAGCGAACACTTGTATACTGTCACACACGCACGGCCGCAGAGAAAGCAACAAGCCTTTGTTGATAAACATGTACGCCCTCCATTTCCATTGCGATACCTTTCTCTTTCTTTCATCTCACTCTGTACTATCACATACATGTTTCCATGAAAAACTGGCCATTACATCACATCGTATATTGACAATAAATAAAATTCTTACCAACACTCCAACTCATACCACCAACCACCTCTAGGTTTCCTACTTTATTTTTCGCCTCAGAACACTGCTGCAATGGCAATCTCTTTCCGTTTAGTACCCTGAACATCCGACAGATAGAATTGGATGCACTGAATATGGCACGTTTGTGTTGCTATAGAAACCAAAAGTTGTTTACATAATACAGCTGGTTACTACAGTCCTGTGTGCATGTAATTACGCATTGACAAATAAAGGATAATAAGATTTTTCATTCGTGATCAAGAAATACCAAACAAACACATGGCTAAGAAATACAGACATACAGCATTTGACTTTTATTTGTGATTGGATTACGCTGTCAATCATGCGAACGTTACTCTGTGTCTTGAACCGTGATTGGTACCACTACAGAAGTGCCGCAATGCGACCAATCATGACAAGCCATTTGCGACGTGCATCGATCACGTGCGACTGCCTCTTGCACGATTTCATTCCCTTGCCGTGATTGGCGCCAGCGTCTGCTGTGAAATCTGCGCTGTCCCGAAACGTCGGTAAACAATTACCACACGACGCGGCGTAATATCCCAGAAGAGTGCAGATCTCACGAACATTGCGGCGGAAGCCTGAAATCACAGAGTCTCATTTATTTTACACTCGGACAACGTCCCAATAAATCTAGGACGTTGTCACCTGCTGCTGACCCATGGTTGTGATCACCTCTCAATTAATGTGTACTATGGGAATTAGGATGATTATGGCTGAGCCTTTCTCCGTCATTACCATATTTCATTGTTAGGATATATCAGCTATTCATTATACTTATTTGCTAATTTTCGTTACTACTTTTGAAATGTTTTAGACAATCTGTCGAAACGAAGCACTTCGAAACAGTTGTGGTATTGGATCAACAAGATCCGATCAATTCGATCTTCAATAAACATAATTTCGGCTTCGTAATTCATTAAGCACAGTCGGGGATGTGTCACGACTTCTGAGCCACTAAAAATATTTAGTTTGGTTCGGTTTAGTTATTTTAGTTTAGTAGTTTAGTTTATATTCTAAAGTTAGTATTGTTATGTTTGTACACTTCTAAATAATTATTGTTTGCATGCATAGAAACCCAAATAGTAATATACTAAGTATGCTTGATAGTTTAGAGATAATTTTAGACTATATTGATAAAATAAAAGACCAAGTTACAATTAAAGGAGACCTAAGCATCAGTGTCCTAAAAAAAAGATAAAAATAAGAAAAAACTAGAGGTTTTACTCAACGTATTAGGTTTACAAGCGGTGATAAATGTACCTACTGGGATATACAAAAGGACAAAATCTGCTACTGATCAATAATTTTAAACCCAGAGTTGTGGGGCTTTAAAACAGAAGTTCTTGAAACAACTCCGTCAAACCATGTTGGACAAGTACTTCACATAGGTCATGGTCCACTTCAAGGAAAGAATTTTGAACAAAACAAAGCCACATACCAATATATTAGGGTAAATAATGAGGAAAATATTAAGTATTTAAATTACTTACTCTCTGGGGAGGACTGGGGAATGTTTATCAAAAACATGACATTGTTATGGCATATAAAGAATTTTTACAAACCCTCACTTATTATATTTTACATAGCAATAACTCTCAGGAAAGTAAATACAAACAAACAAACAAAAATAAATGGTTCACACCTGGAATTTGTAAATCTAGTGAAAAATTAAAATTTCCAAGTGGATACCTTAAAGAAAGAAATGTGTCAACCGAATTTATAAATTACTGTAGTAACTATGAACAAATTTATCATAAAACAATTAACTTGACTAAAAAATGCAAGTATTTTTTAATTTTCCTTCGAAAGTTTAATGAAAGGTTTGTTATCGTTATCTTGGCAACAGATTTGTAATGGATCTCGAGAATCGGCAACAATTTTCTTCTGTTTTTCCGCTTCTTACCAACGTATGTGTCCCGGCGCTCATTCCATCTATCGGGTCGCTGCCATTCTTTGGCGCAATCTCAGGTTTTCATGTGGTTGCTATGGATACCAAGTGTGACGTACTCAATTACAACCCCTGTGCTATCACAACCACGGAAACCCGGTAACCGTGAAACGTTTTCATCAACACAACTACCATAAATTGTCACTTGGATTCAAAATTTTCAGGTAACTTTAAAAATTATCTTTGTCACAGTCTTTAAAAGCACGTGTTCGATAACTTCTTAAGGCATTTCAATATACACAGACAATGAAACAATTTTAGGTTCTCACACCAGTCAAAATGGCGTAACATCCTTCAAGACCCGAGTCTTCGTAGAGGTACAGCTGCTTTTAATAATTTTTTAACATTTTGTATCAATGAAATTGTATTTAAATAATATGAAATTATATTTACTATCATGAAACTGGTATAGAATTCGGCTAGGCGCTGAACGCGATGCACGGCCAGGTCAAAAGATTTTTCTGAAACTGGACTAGGATATTCGGTATAGTGACTAGGCTACGAACTGGACACGATGTGCGGCCAGGGCAAGATATTTTTAACTTCTCTAAAACATCTAAAGTAGCTGGGAGACCCACCCATCCTGCTATTCAATAGATGCATCGCATGGAGGTAAAACAGCCGGGGGTTGAAACTGGCCGCTCACCCCCACTTACTGCATAAGTCAAGAATGAGCAGAGTCTGTCGGAACTGGCCTTATCTTCGGTCCTTGTGTGCGACGAACAGGGCGCTGCTTCCATAACAAACTGAGGCGACCTCGATGTCCGCGGAACGGCGTTCCCCTCTCATAGGGAATTAAGGTATCTCCGGGTCGTTGTTCATGATAGAGCGGTCCTACAGAATTACGCGAGTCGATGGCTGCATGTTCAACAGTTGTGGTGCAGCGTTATTTGATGTTGGTGTAGATTTTACTGAACACAGTAAGAACAGCGCTGGTGATCACATTTCGCACTATGAAGGTTCAGACTTTAACTCTTTATGATATTCTCGCATATTAATTAAAACAACTTACAATGGTCGATGCAGAAATACTGTACTTCTGCGAACGTTTCCCTTGCTAATTGTTATTATTAACTACGTACTGCCAACTGTCAAATTACTGTCAGAATCCACTGCCAAGCTTGAGCAAGACCAGAGGTGTTCAACATGCGATAAAGCTTCTAGCTTCGTCGAAACGCTAGTTCTAGGACTTGCAATTATTGGCCATGACCGAGGGATTTCAGATGCGATTACAAATTACAAATTGGTAATACGTGGCAACTCATTTATGTCTTCCCATTGGGGTTGATACTTTGGTAGACAAAAGCCCACTTTCCAATTTTTTCTCCTCAAACATATGCCGAAGTACGGAACAATAAGCAAGACGCGAAACCTTCTTTTAAAGCAGGCTTGCACATATTTACAGGGGCATTATTTTATCTGACACCTCGCATTACCATTCACTCACGTCACTTCGCCGTGCGTGATCGCAGGAAGCGCAGCACTCTTCTCTCTTCCAGTTTGCCGTGAGTAGAGGTGCACGTGTTTCAGGTCAACCTATTGCAGTGAATAATAGGTTTTCATTCGCCGTATTTAAACAAGGTGCTGGAAATGTTACACTTAACAAACACTACGTTGACCGACATCGAGATTTTCTAAGTTAAGTATGTCGACTGGAAGTGACTAAAGATGGTTGACAGATAAAATAATGTCATTGTACATTACCATTTTAACGGTTAATTACAGATGGAAAATTATTAATAACATGATACCTCTAGATACAATGTAGGCCTACTCCTTTTTAGGTGTTTTCGCAAAATTGCGAAAAGCATCAAGTAGCTTCATGTCCGTCCGTCCGTCCGTCCGCCCGCCCGCATGGAACAACTCGATTCCCACTGGACGGATTTTCATGAACTTTGATGTTTGACTATTTTTCTAAGATCTGTTGGGAAAACTCAAGTTTAATTAAAATTTGACAAATTCGGGTACTTTACATGATGATATACATACATTTATGATATCTTGCTGGGTTCTTCTTAGAATGAGAAACGTTACAGACAAAAGTTGTAGAGAAACTCAGAACACATATTTTATATTCAGTAACGTTTTCCCAAAAATTGTGCTTTTTATGAGATAATGTGGAAAAATATGGTTGAGCCAGACAGGCCACAGATGGCAGTATAATACAGTACATATTTATATTTATATGCTGGATAACTAAGGCTACAGACACATACCCACAATACTAGAGGATGGAACAATGTTTGTAGAAAGGCTGAAAGAAATTTTAATACATAATGCGTTTTATTCAGTGGACGAATTTTTAAATTATTGTCAAAAAAAATATTAACAGTACCATGTTTGTATATACTTTCAAACAAATCTAGCATTACATTGTGTAAATATTAGGCAAGTGAATCATTTGCATAGTCCAAGGGCATTAGGTATTCTGCCATAAAGGTTTTTAGTAAATTACCTGTATGTATCAGGCAATTTCAATATGATGAGGTGCAATTCAAAAAGTCATTGAAAAGTATCTGCTTGTACTTGTATTTTATTTTTTATTTTTAATTCATTAGAAGTGCTTGGTGATGATAAATGCTTTGTTGTAGTGTATTTTGAACTGACAAAAATTGGAATTGTCTAACCTTTTTACTTTTTACCTTTTACTTTTACACTTTTACATATTTTTTGCATTTTTGTATTGTATTGTATTGTTTGTACTGGGTGTGATGTCATACTGTGATACTGTTGTTTGTGTTTGTTGTCTGTGTCTGTCATTGATATTGATATTAGTGATATTATGACATGTTTCATATCCAGGAGCCGATCAGCTGATATTGGATTGATGAAATGTAAATGAAATGTATGTATGTATGTATGCAATACTTGTTACTTCTCCACGGCAACAATGATCATGCAGACACACCTCAAGGTTACGTTGTATGTACATTGCTTCTTTTGTCTCGCTTTCTCGTGCTTGCTGACTTTGGACAGGATGTGGACTGCTGTCCCTATTTGATGGAAACACCGTCATAACAGATTTAATTTCCACCAGATTGAAATACAGATGTCTGTTCCAGGTGTTGTACACTGTATGACATAAGTGTCAAAAAAAGACAAAAAGATGGCTTCCTGTCACTACCAGCCTTCAAGATCAGGTATTTCTGTTGACCGCATAAAGACATCAGATCTCTACCACACAAAAAATGCACCTAGTCACTTTGACAGACCTTGTTCATGATTTTAAATTATTGCTCCCAGTTCTAGATTTAAGCATAGGTAACACAGATATTTTTCTTTAAAAACTCCCAACAGAGAGCAAAAATAACAGTACCATTTCAAAGGAGTGGTTGTTCTAAGAATACCAACAAGTGACTCTTTTATCTTTCTTCCTTTTGGTTGTATTGATAGACTCTAAAAATATCTGTTTCTTACCATTTCTCCGGCAGTGGAACTAACAATGGTGAGATTAGAAATTTCATTTCAGGTTCTTCCTTTTGTGATAAAACTTCAAAGAATTCCTCTTCTTACCTTTCTATTAATTTTACTGTGAAATAATGCAAGAAAAGAGATTTCAATCAGTTATTAAACTTGAAAATCATTATTGTGCAGTGTGACAGAAAATTCAGAAGTTAATATAAATTGTACCTATACCTACTTTGTAGGAATAGCAACAATGTCAAACTAAACGAGTATTACAAACTGTATTCCAAACTTTTATCAAATGTTATAAAAGAAGCTAAAAAACGTTACTATAAAAGCCAGATTGAGAAGTTAGATAACAAAATGAAAACAGTATGAGATATTACTAAATCACTAACTGGTAAAAAGACAAAAAGCAAGGATATATGATGGATAAGTATCGGTAGTACTACAATCTCTGATAGCCATGTTATTTCAAACTCATTCAACAACTATTTTTTATCAACAGCCAAAACTGTATTCATACTGGCAAGAGTAATAATCCAATAGATTATTTACATCAAGTTTTACAAGACCATTTTCAACTATTAGGTATCAAAATACATCTACTTTCAAAATTGAAAAAATTATTAAATCATTAAAATCAAAAAATTCGCATGGGTATGACGAGATTTCAGTAAAAATATTAAAATTAAGCTCTCCATTTATAAGCTCACCTTTGAATCACATCTGTAATAAAGTACTGTCATCTGGAATTTTCCCCTCTACGTTAAAATGTGCTGAAGTCAAACCATTATTTAAAAAAGGTGATAAGAAAGCTATGTCTAATTATAGACCTATATCTTTATTGACTGCATTCTCAAAGGTTATTGAAAAAGTCATTTATGCAAGACTTTATCAGCATGTAATTAATCATAATATACTGGTGAATGAATAATTTGGATTTTGAGTACAATCGCCTACAGAGAAAGCCACCTTCATTTTAATTAATGAAATACTAGAAGCACTAAAGTCTAAGAAATTGGTTTGTGGCATTTTTTGTGACCTAGAAAAAGCATTTGATAGTGTTAAACATGACATATTATTGTGCAAACTTGAATTTTATGGTATAAGGGGTTCATTTTTGAACTTAGTGAAATCCTATCTTACAGATAGATATCAGAGAGTTTTAATAGAAAGTGTGTCTTTTAATCTCAGTAATTCTTCTGACTGGGGCAAAATTAAACATGGAGTTCCTCAGGGATCTGTGCTAGGTCCTTTACTTTTCCTGTTTTATATAAATGATTTATCTAAAATCATTAAATATAACTCTAAGCCAATTCTCTTCGCAGATGACACAAGCTTGATTATTACTAATCCTTGTTATATAAACTTCAAAAGTAACATCAACAATGTATTTCTTCAATTAAATGAATGGTTTGATGCTAATCTATTATCTTTAAATTATGATAAAACTCAATATGTTCACTTCACTCCCAAAGGCACTTTCCTTCAAGATTCAATTATTGGCTACAACAATAAATTTATCACAGTTTCCACCAATACTAAGTTCCTTGGAATAATTATTGAAAATACGTTATCTTGGAAAGCACATATTGATCAACTTATACCCAAATTATGTACAGCATGTTACGCTATTAGGACAGTTAAACCATTTATGCGTCAAGAAAATTTGAAGTTAGTATACTATTCCCATTTTCATTCCCTTATTACTTGTGGAGTAATCTTCTGGGGAAATTCTTCACATAGCTTCCATATCTTCAGACTTCAACAGAGTAATTAGAATTATTACCGGATCAAGACCTAGAGGATCTTGTAGACAACTGTTTAAGAAGTTAGGGACATTGCCACTTGCATCGCAATGCATACTTTCCCTCTTAATGTTTATGGTAAAAAATAATGCTCTATGTCAATTGAATTCTGAAGTTCATAGCATTAATACAAGATACAAATCTAATCTTCATCGACCACTAGTTAACTTAACAACCTATAAAAAGGGGACATACTATGTTGGTATCAAGATTTTTAGCAATCTTCCCTCTGGCATAAAAAATTTATCCCATAACGTTAATCAATTTAAATTGGTCTTACATGATTTTCTGCTTCTTAATTCATTTTATACTTTAGACGAGTATTTTAACAGTAGTAATAACTTATTGTCCTGCTTATAATTTTATGTGAAATTTTCATGTAACTATTCCTTTTTTTTATCATTGTAGATCGGGTAATTTTTGATATATGTTCACTTCTCTGTTAAAAGTAATAACGTACTGTCCTGCTTATAATTTTATGTATAATTTTCGTGTAACTAACACTTTTATATAAATTTATACATATATATACTTGCTTATCATTGTACATAGGGTGTTTTTTATATATGCATATTCTTTGTTGAAAATTCATGATTCATTGTAAAATGTATATATTATATAATTATTTTGTCCTCATAATATTTGTATCATAACATATTCTATATCCTATAGGTTTACCGCCCTTGTATGGATTGATGGAATGTGTAATAAATGAATGAATGAATGAATGAATATACATACCAATTATACCAAACAATATCACTTCTACTCCAGTACTAGTGTTTAAAATGTTGACTGCCATAGTTATCACACCAACGTCGCCCTCTCACCTGTACTTTGCACCTCAGCAGTCACTGATGTATACCTTACTATGCTTCATTGCACCTCCGTGCCACCACTCTGTATGTGCTGATGGCATGCAGACTTTATCAAGAGTGTGTCAGCAATGGCTTGTTGGAACTGTCACACTTGTCAGCACCTGATAATTCACAATGGTGCAATAACAACATACCTCAACAAAATGGCCTGAGACAAATAACACAAAAATCATCCCGGTAATCAGTACTGTCAAGATGATGTGCCCATACACTGTAAATCCGCAACATATTGTTAGGCTTAAAGAAGTGTCACAACTGAAAAAAATATAATTTTTGTGTTCTGTAAAAGAGTAGACCGCCAAAATTGGGAAAATTTACTTGTTTTGACAGAAGAGAGTCACAACTAATATTAGACTCTTTATGTGTAAGGCAGCACTGGTGTCATTGTTCTTCTAAGAAGAATAATGACCATGTGATTGAAGAACAGTGTCACATGTTCCGTTATGCATTTTTGGAATTGTGTTACTTTCCTTCTGAACCATAAATATGAACCTCTTTGTAATGAAAACTCCATATAAGAAACTTATGTTTTGGTAAGTTTAATACACGTAGGCAGACTACTGGCCTCATGGTTTCAAATTCTCTCTAAACGTGAAAATTTTATTGAGAAGCTGACAAAGCAGTCTCATTGTCAAATCTGGAGTTTTGTATCTAACCGTACTAACTTCCATTATGACTTTCTTGCTTTCATGGAGTTTGCATGAAGCAAGCTCTCCAGCAAGTGTCAACTCAGCAACTCTTTTGCATTACCCTGAGAGTCTTGGTGTCCTGCGAGCACAGATCCAACGGGAATAAAAAACTTGGAAATGTCCATTCCAAAGATAATGGATGAGTAGGCATCGTGTAAAGTATGGGTTACACTAAATTGATATGAACCGAAATTAACTGGCCTCAACAAATTTTAATGTAAATTTCCAATATAAAGTTTCATAAAATCCCTAAAGTAGTTTTGGAGATGCAATATGCTGTTGGACAGACACAACTTACGCGTTCATTTTATGCCCTCTGTGAAAAGAACCTAAATACAGATAAAGTAAATTCTGTGAAGGAAATCTCACAGTCATGGGTAGTGTAGGCATTTCATGCTACAGTCCTGAGAGAAATCAGTACCTTCAAAATCGTTACACACAACAGTTGGTGTCTGGTCTGTTATTCAATCATGTGTTATACTTGTGATCCACAGACTGGTTCAATTGTTATGGCTGCCAGCGACGACCTCCTGAACACCCGGTTTATCGCACAACGTCATTGGACTATGGATGGTATCCACCAACTTTTCACACAGTTCCCACTGTTTTCTATCCCAGGTCACAAAAGTTTAGCAGCAAACTGGCAAAAGGTGGAATGTACAGAAATAACTCCTTGAACACTGCAATGGATCCACAACCTATAATATAAATTTTCCTTCTTTATTTTGCCATTGCATCTTTGGAGTCGAAACAAAAATACTGCAGAGGGATAGTGGAACAATATTTATGTGCATACATACACTTGTATGTTAAGAAAAATACTGAACGTTCGCAATATGTAGGCTTATATAAATTTCATGCCATTATCTTTTAACAAGATTAATTGATCAGGATTAACTGAGCTATACATGTAACGTTTAATATTGTACTCTTTTTGTTTTGTATTTCATTATGCAATGAATAGTTAGCATACATTTTTGATAAGTGTAAATAAATATCAAACATTCCAGTTTTAAGAATTATGAATTATGTATGAGTTACTCAATGTGTTTGTGCATAAACTTACATTTTTAAAAGTATGAACCCTTCATGTGTTTGAATGCTACCTGAAACCGAAAATATTTCACATTATCCTTTTATTGTCCTTAAACCTGACACTGCCTAGTACTAAGCGCTGTATACTCGTACAAACTCAAAACAGGGTAAATATTTTACAGTTTCATATAATATATATGTTAAAGTTGCCAAGCAAAGTAATGTTCTGTTTTGGATGCTGCCTGTGAAACTTTTAGAACAGAAGAAGATGGAATGGGCGTGTGACTACCTTTATTCTGCAGCCACTTATCGTACATCGTCTACCAGATTCAAATTAAGTTACAACTCTTTTGTCGTTGGTTTACAGGAAAGTCAATGCAGTGGCACAGCTCACAGAAAATGCATTTAGAAATTGGTTGAGTAATGTTGGGCTTCCGTATGTCCTCTTTTGCCTGGACTTGTCCTCTCTTTTGACACAAAATTTCCGTCTTTTATAGAAATCACCACTTCGTTCATTACTGCCATCAAAATATGAATAGCTTATTATGGGACAAAGAATGTAAGTAATTATAAACCATAACGTTTTGGATTTGATGGAACCATCTACCTTTTTAACCGCATTCACATAATTGCAAAAAGAGCCTATTGCCTTAGTCACATCCGTTCGTCTGTCCGTCTGTGTGCATATGACAGCGCGGCTCTCACTTGAAGAATATGCATGAAATCTGATACAAAATCTGCCGAGAAAACCCAAATTTGGGTAAAACTTGGTAAAAAATTATTGTTGCCAGGGACATTATATCGCCATACAAGCACTCTCTTCGACTGCAGTGGTATCAGAAGTTAGGGCATCCGTCTGTCCGCGGCTCTCACAGGGTGGACTTATGTGAAATCTGATATTTTGAGCTTTTATTAAAATACATTCGAGAACACCAAATTGGTTAAAATCAAGTGGGAATATCGAGCACTCTACCTGAAGACACAAACACATTTTATTGTTTTTGGTGACATTAAATTGACATACAAGCGCTCCCGTCGAGTGAAATGGTATCAGGCTGTTAGGATGGCTGAGTAGGTATAAACATTATGCGAACGCACCACAATATTACGTTACACGTACATTGCCTATCTTCTTTATTCAATGATATACACTACCCTATGTGATTCTTGGCTACTGGTTGATAAAGAAATATCATGCATAGGTATGATTATAAGATTTAGTACCTGCGTTTGGATCCATTTAACGACACACTATAAGCTCCATAGGTTATATAGTTTTCAATGGTACTTCAATTTCTGAATTGGGAAGGACATGGAAGTAGTGCTAAAAGTCTTTTCCATGGCATTGTTCCATCATTTTTACCTGGAACGACTGGATAAAACCATGAAAAACCTCAGGCTTCTAAACCTCTAGGTTGAGACTAAAATCTAGGAAATCTCGAATATAACAACAATGTACAGTAATGTTACAGGAGGCTGGAAGAGACAGTGCAACTGGTTCGAAGTGGTTCATTAAGAAAAACCATGTATCTGAAATGCCACTCTTTAAATCCAGCCATTTTATTTAACTTCACACAGTGTTTTGTGATTTCATCTTCAAAAGATTTGTTATAACACAGGGTAACAAAATTGACAATGTACAGCAAAAATGGACTTCATGCCTCCTAGGAGTCCCAGCATTTGACCTTATAATCTGAATATTGCTTGTTGGAGAGGAAGACCCTGCTGCTTGGATACTTGAGTCCGTACGATGTGAAATCATTCAAGAGCATACAGTCCCTACAAGGCTCAGTTTTCCTCCAATGGTGTATAGTGTTTTTTATGACAAACGTGAGACAAAAAATACCATGTTCTAGAGACAAGAAACACACATTTCCAATGAACAAATGCGCCTTCTTCATATTAAATATGTATAGTTCTTAGAAGAATTTTAAGAACAAAGTACTGACTCAAAAGAAACCACAAAAGAGGGAACAAACAGTATGTTAAAGCTTTAACAATAATTTGCTGAGTCTTACACATTCTTACTAATTTCTTCAATGGTAATGCCATCATACTATAACAGGTTGGTTTGCTACTACCACCTGCAGGGTCACAGGACTAACGGATGATTTATTAATCATATTTACACTTCCCCATGACATAACTGTGGAAACAGAATGTAAGGAGATTTCTCATATCCATGGTACAGAAACGTAAATAGGAGGGTAGGGTCAACTCACACAGTGCTGTGAAGGTTGCAGGCTGTCATAAATGGACAATTTTCTTAAGTGACTGTAGTTAACATACTGTGTATGTGTCAGAGTGATCACAATGAAGAAGAAGAAGAAGAAGAAGAAGAAGAAGAAGAAGAAGAAGAAGAAGAAGAAGAAGAAGAAGAAGTAGTGATATTTTCCATCTTCTGGGATATTACACAACATAGATTGGCAGTTATTCACCGACGTTTCAGGACGACCATCTTCAAGTGTCAAGCAGTCTAACTTGGTAAATAACTGCCAATCTATGCTGTGTAAGATCCCATAAAAGCGAAAATCTCATTTACATTGCAGCAGACGTCTGAAATCCTGCAAGAACAACAACTCCCTCGTTATATGTCAACCATGTTGAAGTCCTGTGCATTCACTTTACTGCACTAAATGCAATCAAATTTTGCCTCAGCTTAGTGAAGGCAGATAGGTTACTAATGTTTATGATTACAACAGCCTGGGTCTATCATACATAAAAATGGGTACTGAGAAAAATCCCAATGCAGTGTCAAGTGAGTAAGACACTGTTGCAGAAATTTTTTCATTATACTGTCAGACATTTCAGATAAAGGACTTCACAAACTAATCACAGTGGTGGTGTTCAATGACAAAAATCATCTGAGAGTCCATAATATTGAAGCAAATTCGAAGAAACAAAAGCAGTTGGGAACCTCACAGCCTAATACAAAAATATTTACAATTTAAAACAGACTTAAGCATGTCAAAATAAAATCACAGTATAAACATGACAGCTCAAATAGCCACTTGAATTAGATTAACATTTCATAACTCGCTTACATGCACCATTTACAGAGACATCAATATTGATACCAGTATGGTTCCATTCAAGGCATACAACATTCTTCATGCAACAATGCAAATGCAACATTGCAAATTTGGCCCTGCATAAATACATCAATAGCAAATATTTTTCACATTTCCAACAACAATATGTCTGTAATTGTAAACCTAAGTTCCATAGTTACAGTTAGGATACCACACTACAAATACTGATCAATAATGCATTCACATTTATGTTATTAAAGTTGCTGTTGGTTATTATGAGTTTTTTATTCTCTATCAAAAATCTTCAGAAATCACAATTTAAATGGTTGCAGGACAACTGTGTGGTGGGGTATAATTTTTTTCTAAGGTCTACTTCGTGGAAAGGGGAATTGGTATAGCAAGTTCTCTGCATAAATGCCCCTCACATTATACCAGAAAAGAGGTAAGTCAGAATGAGAATACTTTTCAGCAAAGCAGGCCATTATTGGTAAATAATAAAATTCACGTCACAAAGTTGCCCACAAATTGAACAGTTCCAAGTGCAGCCACCTGTTTTAATACCACACTGAAATTTTTACAATGAATTTGGTGCAGGCTGAAAGAGAAGACCACATGAATCTTTGAATATTACTTTCTTTAAAAGGTAAAGAGAAGTTATCCCTGTGCATGCCATGAAGGCACATGGAGGAGTTAAAGTATAATTCATTCTTAAAATGTGCACGAGATAGAGGCTAGCAGTCAGCTTCACCCACCTGTTTCTTAACTCCTGGGGGAAGAACCCCTGATGCCCACTGCATAGGGGGCAGAGAAGGCCCCACAGCTGGTCTGGACACTTTTGAGAAGAGAAATCTCTTGTCCCTGCCAGAAATTGAACAAGATATTTCAGTTGTCCAGCCAAAGCATGGTCACCACATTATTACGTTGTCCATCTTTTCTTGAATTTAAGTTTTGCAAGTTGTACCACAATTATTTTTATTCATTTACTAGACTGCTTTAAGCCGCTATCTTTTAATAATTCCTACATCACATGGTATTTTTTTAGACATATTGACCATATCAAATTGTTAATGCAGGAGTGAGAACGTAAAAGCACTGGTAGATGTTTCAAGCCTGCTATGTATTAGTTGTTAACTTCCCTCATTCCTTGCAGTAATTACTGAGAGAAAGCAACACATTCTTACGCACTGTTCTTACACATTTTTAAATTAGGCAACCTGTTTATGGATGTAAGCAATGTATTTCAACATGCAAGAAGACACAAAATAACTACCTATCTTTCCAGAATATTCCAACAATAAATGACAGTTTCCTGATATATATATTATTGGTGTTCAAATTTAGTGCTACAAGTAATGAAAACTTCTAAACATAGAAATTAAAATTTTAAAGTTTTAAAACAAAAGTGACCCCATGACTTGACAGTCACAGTTCACTTTTCTCTATTAACAATGCAAACATATGTAACAGCAGCTATTAGAATAATATGTTCTTCAATGTGGAAAATTATATATCAAACACACTGGTGTATTTCAACAAATTACATTAACTGTCATGTACAGTGTGATTTGGGGTATCAACATGCAACTCGATAATGAAGTTCTGATAATTTAATACATGAAAATTAGTCAGTTATATACTCTCTGAATAAATTTCAAGACAACACATGCATTGCTCTTTACAGAACTATAAATCATCACAGAAGATTCTGTGTTACAGCTGTAAAAAGGAATTGCTGTATGTGCCTTCTTTATATTGTTTTGCTTGACAAAAACCCTACTAAACAGACACAAATAATTGATATTTTTATAATGACATAAAAAACGAACAGAAAATAAATTAGCCAAGAGTGCTGTTAGCACTTCCAGGAGGGACCAATACTGGTTAGAATACTTTACATTTTATCCTTTAAAGAAAAATCTACCACTTATTTAAATTCAACATCAGCTAGCTACTTTTCAGGGTGTTCTCTCTGGAAGGACAAGGGCAAATGACTGAGTGGTGATGATAGGTGCACAATGACAGATGTTATACAAACTCCCTACATACCACTATTCCAACATCTCTTGGTGTCCTTACAAATCACTAAAATGTCACATCCTGCTGTCTCTCAAAAGCAATATACAGTAATTCATATATAATATTAAAAAGTGGGTTTGCCCAATTTTATAACTAAAATATTTGGTAAAAACTCTATTGCTAATATCTAGGTGTGGTCTTATGTAGCACATTCAATCCAAAATGGTAGTAAATACCTAAAGTTTAAAATATAATTTTAGCTTTATGTAAACTAATACATATCACAGTGTTCATTTTTTGTTTAAAAATTAGAAAACTACTCTAACTACACTTTAAATGAAGCCACATCTTATACAACTATTATTATGAGTAAGAGGAAATTGTGTACTGATTATTTCAGTTTGTAAGTACGGACTCCATGTGATGATGGAGTAGTAGGACATCAGGTTAGTACTGGTAGTAGTGGTGACAGATGGGCAAGTGCATCTACACAGTCAGGGCCCCTTTGGCACAGACAAAGTGGGCTGCATATTGTATCCTTAATCTTATCCATAACTCTACATATGGGAAGTTATATGTAATAACCACATCCTACAGAAATCATTAGTAACTTTTATATATAAATATGACTAGTGCACCAATTGTTTCAGGACCTTGGGCCAACTGCATAAGATATAATACGTGGTGGTATCAGCTGTGACAGAGGTCGAGACAGCAGCAGTGTTAGATATCTAAGTGCTTTCATGTATCACACATCAACATTTATACACACATCAGTTATTAAGTAACAATTTCAAATATCAGTAACATTATTTCAAAGATATAGGTAATACATGATGTAAATTTCATGACACAAATCTTTCAAAGAATGTACAGAGTAAATTGCCAGTAAACATTTATTTTTAACTTTATATTGTTAGCACCACACATTTTATAGTATATGAATACTGATGTACCAACTAATGCATCTTTTTATTATCATTAATCATTATTCTCCAACATATGTCGGGGAAAAATAATTAACGATAATAAAAGGATGCATTAGGTGGTACATCAATACTCACATTCATTTATTTTTAATATAATTTCATTTAAATTAATGTAGTGAAACTGTCCTCATAGAGTTAAAATGCAGAATATAGAAAATCTGCATGAACGGTACTTACTCATGCAGGAAATCAGACAAGCTCCATAGATTTTCACAAAACTGTAAATTTTTCTGTCAGAACTGCCTAACTTCCAGAGCTGACATGACAAGCATCAACATTTATCTTTAAATGCAGTGATGCACCATGTTAAATTCCTTGGAATTATCCTGCTGAAATATATTTCTTGCACTCAGTTAAAAGCTGTATTTACCACACACACAGAACATAAAATTATGTGAAGGACATTTTCAGTTTAAATGGAAAAAACGCTAATAATATAATAAATTCTCCGCATGTTTGAAGTGAATCAGTACTGATGAAACAGAAATGCATTAAATGCATGGAGATTAATCTTGCCACTGGAATAGCAAGATGTTATTACTAGTTAAAAACCTCCACATCTACACTGAATTCAAGATACAGATTTATTCAAACCTGTTTTAACATTCTGTGTGTTTTTCCCATACCTCTTTCCAAGACATATGAAATTAAAAAAAAAAATATTTACTGGCATTTTATTCCAAAATACTATTAATATTGCCTCTACAAATACATCTTTTATACATATGTTTTACACTGTTAAATAATATTAATTTGTTTGAGGCAAAAAAAAAGGTATACTTAATTGTTTTAATACACAGAGTCACTGGAGGCAGTCAACTAGCATGCACAATTCACAGAACTGAATGCTGTCACTGAAACTCCATTAATAATCTCTCAAAACAATTTATTGTACACAAATATTGACTGCTTTAAGGTAAAGTACTGACATTTATAATTTATTTTTTCTATTCGTATTTGGAGAATTATAAAAACAGTATCTTGAAAGGACACTAGAATTACTGCTTGTGCATGAAAATTTTTAACGTGTCAAATGAAAGTACAGTGAATATATGTGAAATGTTTAAAGAAAAAGGAAAAGTGTGTAAAAGAACTCAAGGAAGAGCTAATTATGGTCATAATGATACATAATTCTGAGGAGTATTCTGTTGGGTAGCTGGTACACCATTCAGAGATGTTGTCCTCATTCTTGGAGCATTTACTGTTTTGAGTTTGTAAAAGGTCATGGAATGACCACATTTTTTCTTATGTCCCACTTCCTGTACTAATTGAATGTTTACCCTATAAATATCTACAAATTTGGTAATTTGAGATTTTACAGCTTACTCAAACTGTATTTATAATTCTCAGAACTCCTTCAGTAATTTTGAATGTAGAATGTTTAAAGGAATGGGAAATCATATAAGCACTGAGGTTATACGTAGATTTGTAGACCTTGTAGGAAATCTCGTATAAATAATTTGAAAATTTGATGGATTTTTAACTTATTAACTTTACGGACTTTTTCTGCCATAAGTATTAATATTCAATATGCTACATTTTGAGGATGTTATCAGTCTGCATCTTCAGGCTTACTTCCACAGAACAAAATATTGCTACATAATAAATATTTACACTCTGCTTAAACACTGACTGGAGTCAAAATTAGCGAATACAGCATCTACCAATAACATTTTTAAAACTATTGTCACGCAACATCCCTGGTAACTACAGATATTTTCTTCCACTCCACAGAGGCACGTGTACTACTATATTGCTGGGCAGTCAGACCATAACTAATTGCAACAGCTTCTCTTGAACAGTGGATTTCCCTACATCTTGAACAGAATACTCTGTCTCTCATGACAAAAAGACTGCAAAACCTTAGTTCTGCACCAATCACTGTGGACAAAGTTGTGTACTTCTTTTTCAGATTGCATAAACTCAGTTGTCCCTCTCCATTAAAGCCTGCAATACTGTAGATGCTGTGGACCAAATCAGTTAGTTCAATGTTGCGCCAGGTGTTGGTTTAAATACACCTAGCACCACCTGCAGTCCCATCCCAAAAGTATCATATGAGTTTGGTAGAAAATATATGTGCATGTGTATGCTGCCACAATCCGTCTGTATTATTTACTACCCTTATTACTTATAAGGGTGCCCCAAATAGGAGAGAACTCCAGTCTAGGTTGGCAGATGGTATTTTCCAAGCCCATGTTCTCACTTCATATTTCCTGTACGTGCTGTTGGTCTCCATCTGTAGGCCTTCTTCATTCGCATGTGGTGCCAATTTGGATTATTAAATATCAATACATACAATGGAAACAGTCCAGGATGTGAGCAAGTGCAGAGGTCATACACCATTGTTAGAACCCTATAGTATACTATTGGTGGATTTTCTTCAGTGTAAAGAAGGCAATGGATTACAAATTTCAGAATATTAATGGGCCCTTTCATGGTTCAGGTTGTTAGTCACTGGTCTTTCAACACGGATGCCTGGGTTCAACATCATGCCAGTCAATGTGGTATACGTGGTGAACAATGAGGTACTGGTACAGAATTTTTGCCCAGAATGTACTTCGGTCTTCTACTGTCAGTATTGTTGCATCAATGATCCATGCTCTTTCATTCATCTGTCACTTGCCAAATGACAGCACTGTTAACTAACACGCACACACACAAACAGGAACACCCACACTTGTCCCAAAGCACAGTAGAAAGTAATTAAGATTTAATGTAAATGTTAGCCTTTTATCATCCATATTTTTGGCTTCTAAGATGCTTTTTAAATACTTTAAAATGTACCATACATATTCCTTTAAAATATGGCTGTCCCATGTCCTCTATGAAATGTCTCGTCTGATGTCATAAGTCATGCACATCTAGCAATATTTCTTATAAAATTAAACTGCATACTTCTCACTTTCAGGCATAACAGTATGTAGCAGCTGTAGTTTATGGAAGTTGTGTTACAGGCTTACTGTACAGTAGACATATCTGTATAACTCCTGGTAACTTGTGTGGTTTGAAGATTCTCTCAGTAAATACACAAACTACAGACATCCATCAGTATAATTAGAAGTCTTGAATTGTTCAGAATATTTACCTAGTATTATATTCTGTGCTCAAGGGTAATTGCTGAATTGTATCTTCATCTGTGACCATCTGACAAAACAGCAGTACATTTTACACACATGTACCTGACGTGACTCAAAGTAACCTCAGTCCACACGTACATGTCAAATGACCACAGTTTTTCTATGTTCATTGTGACAAAATGTCAACTGACAATTCATTTTAATTTTTATGTTACAAAGCAACAGAAATATTTGCCTAATATTTAAGTACACAGTTACAAGTTTCACATGTATTGTCACAAACTAATATGCACAATAATTTAATGTTACAAGCACAAGGATCTACATTGCAAATGCAAGCATAAATGTTGTTCAAATTAATATGTACAATTTCCATAGCAGACATAGCTTTTGCAATAACGTAGTGGGAATTCTAACCTACAAAATAATCTAGATACTTTTCTGATTCAGCATCATATTTTGTGTACATTCCAATGTTACAGTGAATTTCAAGTGTACATAAGAGATCTTTCTCTTACATTTCAATTCTGCGATGACACACAATATTATTGTAAGTTTATAATAATGTAGTGAGAACATATGTTCTCATGGCAATGACTATGAAAAGTGTTATGTTTTGAGATAAAACACCATTTAATACAGCAGACAGATCAGGGAATGCGGTGACTCCATCTTCAGGGTATAAGAGACTCCCTTACTGTGAAGATGGAAGCAGAACATCCACCAACCCTGCCCCCCCCCCCCCCCCCCCAATTTGCTACCTGTTTACCAAATTAGATAGCACCACATCTGAGAAGACATTAACCTTTTATTAATTTTTCACTGACAGATTGCCATATGGTACAGAATTTCCGGCTTTTGCATTAATATTCTTGGGACTTACTTCATGACTTTGTGAAGCAGCTAGCTCAGACATACGAGGAAAATTGTAACTTACATAAAATTTATCTTAAGCAAATAGTTAATGAAGTTTCAGCAACTGATGGCATTCATAATGCTTACATTCACAACAACCCATTTTACTGACAAGACCATTACTGTACTATATAAAACAAAATGTAATAACAAAAGAAGAGGAAAAATTCTGTCACTAACAAATATGGCACTCATGCTTAAAACTTTTAAAATTATGTTCTCATCTCCTAGTATTGAATACTTCTTTGCAAGAGTACGATAAATTTAACATCTGTCTTCTTTTGTTTTGAGGCATAGTGGCATGGAAGCCTGACACAATCTACGATGTGAAACATCAATATATAAGAGTATGTATACATATATATATATATATGCCACATGTGCTTTCAACATCTCTATTTGAGAATCATCTTGAAATTATTACCAGCATAAAAAGATGTCTAAAACTCTCTAGTTCACAACTATTGTCCAAAACAGAAGGCCCTTTTAGTTATGGTTATATTACAACAGAGTATGTTGTAGGATACTATTTATAAGGAGACAATGGACTTCCTTCTTTAACAATTATAGATAATCAGATTCTGAAATTTTGTGGTTGGATTATTGTGACAAATGTGTTAATAAGCAAAACATGGTATTTCTGTCTCTGTGCAGTGTTTGGGTGTACCATTTCTGATTTATTTAGAATTTTCAGTAGCCCAACTTATATAATGTTGGAATGATAGGAAATTAGTGGAAAGTGAATTGAAAAGACATAAAAGGAAGCACTGATAAACTATTTCGAAGTACTCTGTCATTTTATGTGGGGCCTGAGGAAAACCACAAAAGATCTCGGGGCTGGTGATCACTAAGGACGAGATTTGAAACCTGGACCTCTGGAATACAAAGTAGCAGTGTTACACATTTCATTGCAATGACTGTTGTATTGCAGTGTAATATAATTATGAAACCTGCAATAAATAAATGCCGAATCATTGTCTGAAAGGTAATGTATGACACTTAATATTAGGGTCAGTCAGAAAATAAGTTTATCTGGTGTACATTATCGCAATTGAAGAACCTTCAGTGGTTGACTGTATCAGGAAAATTCATTGCTGAGTAATATTATCCCTTTGCAGCACTGAAGTGAAACCTTGACCGTGACAAATTTAAAGATGATCACAAAGTGCAAACACATGTGACATGATGGCCAATAACTTAACATCAACAAGGAATAGAAAAGCTTGTCATAAGATATGATAAATGCCTCACACAGATGGGTATTGGGACAGCAATACAATTAAATATGAACTGTTCTTATTAGAAATGAAAATAAAGAATCTAAAATATATGCATTGTAAACTTATTTTCTGACCGATACAGAATTAGGTGTACCAGTGAACTGTCATACCAGACATTACATGTCCTTAGGTTTACTCTGTAGTTGGCTAATTTTAGGATCAGCGGCAAATGCCTGTCATACTCCTAGGAACAACAGGCAGAATTTTTATATCTGCTTGGGCTGTTTCTGAACTGTCTTCTTTGTGCTATACATCTGACTCTTCTATTATGTAAATAAGAAATGCTTTTGACTGAAATGTAGTTTCACATATTGTAACATTCAAAGAAATATTTACAAATGAATAATTAACAACAGCATTTTTGAAGCCAATTTTCAGTGAGAATGCATTAATATGTGAACAAAGACCACAAAGGGTTTAACATTTAAAGTGCGACTAAACCAGGCCTTGGGTTAAATGTAACATTAAATGTGTATAAAACAAGAATGTGTCAACTTCATATAGCATATGATATGCATTGATATCATAGTAAAATTACTGACTTTCACATTAAATGTTGACCATACTGGTAAAATATGGTAGAGGGACAGAGAACATTTTTCTTGACTTATTTCATTAAATATATGTTTCAATATGACTTCACTTTTATTCTCTTACTTAAATTACATTAGTTTAGTAATTTTTTATTGAGTGACTGATTATTAATAATGTTTTTCAGCTGCTAAGTTTAAGTAGTGACAAGTGGGGCATGCGAATGTAAATGACACATTGAAAAGTATATGGAAGACAGTGCCTATTTCAAGCTACTGCCTCAGAACTGGACAGCAGAAACTGCAGGGAGATGTGAAAACCTCAGACAGGATAACCAATCTGTGGATAAGGTTTGAACTTGAGGCCTCCAGAATACAACACACCAGTCCTGAATACTGAGCCATTATATTCCGTATATTTCTTTTTCAGTTTTCCACTTCTTAATGCTTTGATCACATTTGTAACACTTGAAGCAGTTAATCCACCAGACGAAATTCATTACCACTGCCCTTTTATCAGATACAAGAAACATGTTTGCTTATTAGCACACATTCATCACTAACAATTCCATGGCCATTATTAGCCTAACACAAGAAATAATAATAATAAAAAAAGAGAGAGCCCTCAGGCTGATAACACAGCTCTCCCAAGTTAATATACATTTCTTCCCATTTAGTCTAAAGAATTTATTGTATTCAACTATACGCATCATTTATGACCTATCTAAATTGTCAGCAAGCATGGGAACCTACATCACCCTGGACAAATTGTTTTACTGCCCCCATGTTTCTTGCCTGCAAGATGAATTCGGGGTACAGCAAATTTAGTGGGTTTTTCAATGATGTTCTTTTTTGATCTTAAATGGATGTGGAGCAAGAGATGTTACCTTTCGTATGCATTCTAATAAGCACGTATTCAGGTATTCATTTAAGTTTGAATTCAGAGCAGTTTTGAAAATCAATAATGGAATGAAAGCTGTGGTGACTGGTTTTAGTGTTGTATATATGTAAACAGCACAGAATTGCAGACATAACACACTATTTTTACTTAAGCAGTTCCCAGAATCGAAAGTGCATGGGCCATCACAAGTTTCAGTGACAAGATCAGGCCCTGAAACTTATTGTGAAGACTATGCAGTACATTTCCTTTTTATTTCATAAATTCAAACTGACACACAAAAACGTAATTCAGTACACCACATGTTACAGGAGAGTACATAACATGAGAGTGCCCACAGATGTCATAATATACTACACTTCGCAACATATCCTGAAAAACAAATATTTGTCCTTGCTGAAATCTTACACAAAGAGTACAACTGAAATACTGTCCCATCAAAACACAGGCATAACAAAACAATACATGAAGGGGTTCCATTATCAGCCTAAATTCTCTCCATCTTTTTTTATAAACAATTTTAAATTATATACATATAAAAATGGTATTAACAACGTCTCTACATATCTCCAAAAATGCCAGCAAACGTTTTTCTTAGATTCTTCATGGTATCCTCTGTGTCTTCTCCATTCTGAGTAGCAGTAGAACTCTGACGACCGAATATGGAGGGTCCTCGTGATGTTTCCGTGGTAGCTGATGGCTCAGTGGCTCGCCTCCCCCCACTTCCAACACTGCTCACTGTGCTTGACTGCGATGCTGCACAACACACAACAAAACAGTGGGAGCAACACAGCAAGTGACACTTAAAAAAATAACCATCTGTACTTTTCTAAACACTGGCTTCACCCTCATGCAAAATCCACTCTTACGATATGGCAGTGAAATGAAATAAACTTGTAGCCATGAGATTTGAGGTTCTTACAGTGGTGCTGCTGAAGATTCCATTCTTCTTGGATGTTACACCATGGTGAGTGATAAATAGTTACCAGCATTTTGAAGGGTCATAATGCTTTCATCTTTAGGGTTAAGCAGTCCTTCGGACTGCAGTCTTTCAAAACGCTGGTAACTATTTGCAGGTGATGTGGTTTGACATACCATTGCTGATCTCTACATTTCTTACTCCACCCTAACTCTTACAGAAATTGAGTGTAAGCATGTGCTGCAGTGAACTACACACTTTTTCAAGTACTAAGTTTTTAGTCTTTTAGATTGTGCTTTGTAGGTGCTGACCAACATTTTGGGGAAAGCTGCTTCTTCCATCTTTAGAGCAGAAGTGAAGCTGGAGGCAGGATGTTTCTCCAGAACACTGGCAGGCATATTTATCAGGCTTCACAAAGTTACAAACCACAAGACTGCAATCTAAATGTTCAGTGCTGGGGGAATCTCAAATCTCATTTTCATCCCCTTTTATTTCCCCCCCAATACCTCACTGGCAGTGACATTTATTTATTGTAGACACAAATCATTAGTTTAAAAAAGCTACTCATCCCAAATATATCACTGTATGCCACTACATAGCAACGACATGACAGACAATGTATTTCAAACAGCAGACATTGTATTTCACATATCTTTTTTGCTCTATATAGATTATTTATGTCGCAAGGAAAAAATATGCTTGAGGTTTAACCTAATTAAATTGCATGACTGTTGTTAAACATTGTCAAAAAGGGTGGAAAGAGCTATTCTATCTAGGAAATACATATATTCATTGTAATTTTCCATATGTTATTGGCCAAGATGTTTGTTAAAATAAACATGCAGGTTACATCCAACATCTGTAAATCGACTGAAGTTTTTAAAAACACAGTTATTTACGTGGTATTTGTTTAACCATGTTTATGTGCTTCACCATCACCAGGAGACTGAGCAATCAAGATGCTGAAAATAGAAATTTTGAACTGCAAAAACAGATTTATGACAGAACGCAGTTTTACCAGTTACCTTATCATTCTATTTGGCCACTGTACTAGTTTATCAATGTTATTGCACTACGTGAAAGCAAAATTGTATACCTGTATACTACTACATTACTATACATACAGTATGGCGACATGCTGCAAGTTAAAAGGCCAAAGTAATTCACTAACAAATACAGAACAGCAGACAGTAGAAAGCCTTCATCACTTCACATGCACTGACAGCTGTGAAAACTGGAATAATTGACTATGAATTTCTAAATAAAGAACACTATATTATACTCAGTGCTTAAGACAATGTACTGTACTGTGTAAGCATTCTTATTCTGATGTTAAGTCATCAAATACAATGTGACTAGCTTTCCCAGTGTAATCTTTTCATCCTGGAAAGGGTCAATTTAACTACAGTTAAAATATATGCAATATATATTAAAATATCAATTGACATTTCTATCATGGTTGATGTCATGACAGCAAGTGACAGTCCATAAACTACAGTTCTGTAGGATGCACATGAAGGATACACAGTCTATGTTACCAAATGTATGTTAAAATCAGGTAACAATGGATCTCATCTATGACTCCTACAATAGAATTGACACCAACTTACAAACTAAAGTGTATTGAGTTTTCTTATATTATTTTCTCTGCTGTGACAGTAAGTGAATTAAAAATGTCATGCTGGAAAACTTCAAATTAAAGTAACTGCAGACAGCCCTAATAATCAAGGCTTCTGACAGGCCACGGTGAACTTACAAAAACAGCTTCAAGATTTTCTCGTCATTTTCAATATAATGATTAAAAAATATTAGACAGTGAAAAGTAAGTTTACATTACAGCGTATATATTATATACAAATTACGAAACTGCATCTCATGGATCTACACAGCGCTGTTGGAACCGCTTGTTATGTAACTTTTTAATTACAGGACTGACATTTTGGATAATTCATAGGAATTCTTCAGGCATCTTCACTACAAATTATATTTCATAATTCCACTGGAGATTATTATAATGTCAATTCCTGCGTTCATTCTGTGTCACTTATGTCAGCACAACAGTGAGGCTCCATCTGCTGAAACTAATATTGTACCTACTGCTCACAAGAGACAGACCTCTGTATTCCCTGCAGAATCATAATCAGAGTTCTTTACTTGCTGAGAACCTACATGTAACTTTACCAGCTTCCTAGACATTAAACATTTGGGCTCAGTGCTTAATAAAATGAACCAGCTCTCATCATGCCACTTAACTACATGTAGCTGTAACTTCCAGATGTCAGACATGTTGTGTATCTTTTTAGCAAATAGTAAACAAAACTATGAGACCAGAAGCCATTCAGTGTCATTCAGGATTTAAATCAAATTAGTGGAACAAGTATCCAGGACACATACAAGTAAGTCCTTTGGAAGTGTTCAAAATTCAGATATTTTGGAATGACAATAACAAATAAAAATCACATTCACAAATAACATAATGACAAATAAAGTTGACAGTTTGCTTGTTAGTACATGGCTCAGAATCACCAGCCTTCCTGTCTGCTCAGTTAAAAGCATAAAAATTAAGACATATGAAACTATAACTGTTATTTAGATAGCTGTGTGACTTGGTCTCTCATATTCAATTATTTAAATTATTTAAGAACTGGATGCTGATGACTGTATTTGAACCTATAAGGGAGGAAGTAACAGCAGCCTGGAGAAAACTGTGACACAAGGAACATTATGATTGGTACCACCAGACATTATTAGGGTGATCAAACCAAACGGGGTGAGATGGGCACTTCATGGGAAAGATAATGAAGGCAAACACGAGTTTGGTTGGAAAAAATGGAGGGAATAGAGCACTTGAGTACTCTACGCATAAGTGGGATGATAATACTTAAGACTGAAATTAAAGAAGTAGTATATGAGTGCATGGACTGGGTTCAATTGGCTCAGGTTATGGTCCAGTGGCGGGCTCTTGTGAACACGGTAATGAACTTTTGATTTCTACAAAAGGAAAGCAATTTCTTGCTCAGCTAGGTGGCTGTTAGCTTCTCCAGAAGGACTCTACTCTATGAAGTTGGTCAGTATAAAGAGCTGCTGGCCGCCACTGGTCTTAACAGTTCATAATAGTTGCATATTACAGCACTTTTCTGAAGGTGAAATAACATTTTATTTTCCACCACACAGAAATTGATAAAATTACATTTTTTTGGCTTTATAACTTTATTACAACATCCTTACAATTAATATCACATTCATCTGTGTTCTAATAGATTTTGAGACCATTTAGAAGGAAAGTAATAAAGATGCTGATGACAACTGTCATAACAATGATGCAACAGTGTCCATCCATTAATTTTTACACAGATTCTGTCCAATGAATGTATTAAAATATAGCTTTTGTTAATATACATAACTTACAGTACCTGTCCATCTCTTCATTGTGCTGTACATTTTGGAAACTAGTAATAACAGTGAAACAAATATAAATACAGAAGCTGTTCATTTTAGAAAAGAAAACTCTGAAAATATCTTCATCTTGGTCTTAAAATGCATGGATTCAAGTCCAAATAAATTTCCTTCCCCATACTTTCCTCAATGACCAATGTGAGTACCATTAAAAAATCACTCAGAAACTTTTACATTTACATTAATTTAACCAAGGCTCTTTTATTCTAACATAATATATGGCAGTATGGTGAGGGAAGACAACTGTACTACGTAGTGCTACTCCACAAAAACTGTGTTCTGAAGATCACTCAAGTGACATATCTCACAGTCCAGGAACCTAAGAATATTAAATGTAACAAGCGTAAATTTTCCTAACGAGGCATGGCAGCAAACTTATATACCCTCTTTACCTAGGGATGCACATATCCTGGGAACTAGGTTGCTGTGGCAAGTGAATTTTGTACAGTGGCACACAATATTTATGAGTCGTCAATATTTGTATTTATATTTGTCTTGTATCAAATCTTTGTGTCACCCTATTGGCACCTAGAATTTTGGGGTGGTTCCTAGATTTTTGAAAAATTTGTTCACCCCTGCCTTCATCAACTACATCAAGAGTATGCACCTATTATAAACTCTGAATAGAAGAATTACTGCAAGACTTGGAATGAATTCTATGTTTCTACCAAAATTATTGTTTCAGAACAATAATGCACCTACTTCTGGATGAATTGCATGTTATAACAGGAATTTTAAAAGCACAACTGTTTTTAAAACCATCTGTAAAACTGTGCCAAAATCAAGATCAGTTACATTTGTATATATATGCATTCCCACACATCTTGTGTGAAAAGTGTGTTGCTAATATCCATACTACTGAGTTATGACCCAGCAATATCATTAATGTCTAACAGAGCTCTCTCTAAACTGTAAAAACTGTGACAATAAGAATAGTACCTTGAATTTTTATATAAAATAAATCTGGCCACCACCTATGCTATATATCACAGTTCACACTGATTGTTTTTTAAATCACAAATATTTCTAATGCAGTATTAAGGTTATGGACTTAAAACACCATTAGTTTAGAAAAACGATACAGAACTCAGTACACTTCTACACAATCATAAAATCCAGTGTTACAATCACACTGTTGCATCATTATAATATTCTGTTAAAATTAGTTTAACATACTTTTCAATAACTTTGACAGGTAACATATTGCCAGAATGTACAGTCTGACCATAGGCCTACTAGTTACGAAGTAAGAATGAGCATAAAGTCTCCTAATACTCACATACAAAAACATGTTGTTTATACAAGCAGCATTCTAATACTGTAAATACATTAATGTAGTACTTGCAACACAAATAACAACCCCAGCACATTAAATGATTTAAGTAATGTGATGTGTACAGGTTATGTCCACTAGCTAAAGGATTCAAATATAAAAACACTAAGCACACAAGTACTAGAATGCTGTTTTAGAAAACACTGTATCCCTTAAAAAGCAGCCATGAATATATGAATAAGCAGTCCCAAACAACTGACAATAGGCGACTCTCCAGCTTTGGTAGGTTTAACAACTATTCCTTGTAATAAAACTAGCATGTTGCAAAATGTGATATGCAACCTCAATCTTATGGCTCTAGTGCATATGAAAAAGAACCTTTGGACTTCACTAAAGTGCTAACAGAAGCATTAAATGAAAGTTCAATTTCTTCAATGTTGCTACTCACAATAACTATTCCTCACTTAGCAACAGTGCATACATGAACTAGCATAAGAGGCAGTAAAAACTGTGCACATGCAGTATGTGTCACAGGCAAACAAAGTGTCACTCCAAATGTAGCTATGGGTCAGACTAGCGCGTGTCAGAGAAGGCTCACTGCTCCTGTGTGCTGTTCTAATCCACATATACATAAATTACTAGTTACATTTTTCATCAGTTTGATAGTTTTATGTCCTTGTTGAAATACTCTATTACAGGTTCATTAGTTTATGTGAAAAACATAATTTGTAAATTCCTGCTGCTATTCCAACATGTATGTGGGAGGGTGATTTATATAATAAGCAAAATGGCAGAAGTGACAAACAATAATGGTCAGATACAATAATATATCTGTATAATAAGAAAACAAAATGAGGCATCACGTCTTCTGATATGATGTGTTCTGAGCTGTAGACCTGTGATAAAACACAAGTGTCTGCATATAAAGAGAGACAGAGAGGAAACAAAGAATTTTAAAATTGTTTTTGAGACCTGAGCTATGAAATATAGCAAGATCAAGCGGAGGGCTGTGTGGGCAAGTTGGCCCTTACCTCATTAAAAATTTGGATTTTACAAACATAAAACTGTAGTCAAGGGTTGCCATTTCCCAATTATGTTTTCAGATTACAATTTAATACTGTAAAAAGGAAATAATAAACAGAAAACTGCACCAACCAGCCACACTTTCCCCTACTGTCAGTTGGCTACTATCCAGTTAAGTGGCGAGTCCAATAGTAAGGTTATTAATTTTATTATAACAGCAGCTGAAGTAAGTTTCATGAGATGGACTGTAGATTACACCATTTTCTGTCTACATTATAAATAAATAATGACAAAATTGTAAATGTTACCACTTGGGGTTTTATTTTTATGCATAATAAACTGGAAAGAATAAGATTTGATATCTTCCATGAATGTAAACCAAGGAGAAGGAGAAGGAGAAGGAGAAGGAGAAGGAGGAGGAGAAGGAGGAGGAGGAGAAGGGTAATGAAAAGGGGAAGGAGAGAAGAAGGGGAAGGAAGGAAGGAAGGAAGGAAGGAAGGAAGGAAGGAAGGAAGGAAGGAAGGAAGGAAGGAAGGAAGGAAGGAAGGGCGGGAGGGAGGGAGGGAGGGAGGGAGGAGATGAATAATAATAATAATAATAATAATAATAATAATAATGATAATGATAAAGAGACTTAACCTGCACCCAAACACATATATACAAATGCAAAAAGTGGTAATTCTTGGCACATGTTCAATTGTAAGAAATTTCCTAAATTACACATAAGACCACCGAGCCTAATCCTGTTGATGATACATCCCAGGATAAGGGAATATTTCCCAGCTAAAGCTGTGAAGTGAGAAATTTGGATGATGATGATGATGATAATGATGATGATAATAATAATAATGATGATGATGAGAAAAAGAAGGAGACACCTGAAAGACACCTGAAAAGATGCCGAGATTCTATTTTGCAAAACCTGTAACAGAACTGAGCTTAATACTTGGATTGTAAAGGATGCTAGTGTCAAAGGTAAATATCAAACGCATATTATTATTTATTTTGTACTGCTTTGAAAGCTATGTATGTGCCTGCAATAAAAGGAAGCAAATGAGTATAAGTCATGTGAATGCTGCAGAACATGACCTTTTTAATGTGACCGATTCCTTAACAAGGACTTACAACAGGGAATATTACTTTTTTATATCTAAACTGCATGATAGTAATATGTGTATAGTGTGTTTAAGTTAATCAGTGAAAAATAAAGTAGAATTAATGTAGAATTTTAAAGACAAAATGCTCAAGAAATCAAAATGTTTGTGTAAATACACACCTGTACAAAACAAATCATTAAATGTAGCAATAACTTCAAGTCCTATAACATAGAGCTGTAACTGTAATTGTCATCTGTAAGAACAGATGACAACATATTTTCATTGAAATGAATTGTACTTTAATAGAGACAGCTGTATATAATGTGTGTAAAGTGACTGATTAATATTATGGGTGACCTTATCTTTCATTATGTTTTTACGGCCTGCAAAATGCATATGACGTTTATGTGCAATGGTTCAGCACACAGTGTGCTTCTTTTCAAGCACATATTTAGTGAACATACTTAACTAACAAGCTGTACAAAAGTTCATTATTTTAGAAGCTGTGAACAGTATTTGGCAGGGAGGGGTGGGGTGGAGCATGGAACAGGCTGTCTGCCATCTGTAAAGTGCATTCACTCATCTATGTAATTGAAATCATCATTATAAAAGTAGAGATGTTGCATGTGATTACTTGGCTAGGAGCAATAAAGTCAATAGCTAGGACCAGTTTTAAGGTTCAAAAGTGAATGCCTACCTCTGGATGAATCTCATAATTCCCCAACCATGCTTTCCAATAACTTATTACAAGCATAAAATAACTGTTATCTCATGAATATCACAGTTAAAAATATAACCTTGCTACTGGCTCCAGCAAATAATTACACATACTCTTTATCCAATATAAATTGACAGTTATCACGAATTTCTAATTGTACATTAGAAATTGCTTTGTATATAAAGAAGAACACATTTGACATTATCACAGTTGGTTCAGCATGGAAGATGTTGCAGCACAGGACTAGTAAACTGTTAATAAGGAATCAAATTCAAAAGTTACTTTAACATGAGATACAGATGATGTGGTTCAAAAGCTACAGAGTTTAGAAGATAATCACCACAGGGAGCTGGTGACTTTCTGATTTTACATATAAAATTATATATTAACTAATAAAACACATGCTTTTTGTGGAAGTCTATAAAATATCTGTAGCATCATATATTTCTGTTCAGTCAAGGAATACATACAACTAACAGGAACTAACATGAAGCACTGAGATGACAGTTATTGAATACTACTGAAATTTGCCAGATGATGAGAAAGTTACAGAGCCCAATTATAAGTAACCTTATGTTCTGTCTATTGGAGCTCTGGTACCTGAAAAAGGCATCAATGTCTAGTGAAGTTCCATCCTTCTCTTTAGACACCGCATGTAACTTCTATGTTAGAAACATTACATTCTGTTAAAGAGCACCCATTAAACATTTCAATTCATAATAATGCACACTAACAATGACATGAATTCTGCTTAGTATTTACACAGTAAAACAAAGACTCTTGATCCTATAACTTAAAAAATGTATCATCACTAATTCAAAGACCACAGGTCCCTTAACAACATACCTCTTCAAGCAGTTCATTGACCAACTGAGAAACACTTTCTTATCTAATGTGAGACATCAACTACATACCAGGTCAGGCACCTTAAAAACATGCATTTTCACCTCAAACTGACAAAAATTCCGAAAAAGTTCACACCACTCTTGGTTTAAATGAATCTGTCTTTTTTTATGTACTTCACCGAAGGCGAGCTAGAGTTCTGTTTAGATAAAAGGTTCCATGTTATGCAATCTCGCGCGTGCACACACACACACACACACACACACACACACACACACACACACACACACACACACACATTAATCAATGATGCAGTTAACCAAATTATCATGTTCTGTGCCCAAAATAAATTCTGTCACTTGACACAATCACTGATGTTACTGAATGTGTTATCTCATGACAAAAAATATGGACATTAAAACTTGCAGCATAACAATTACATTTATTTGATGGACCACCTGTATTTTCTGATGAATAGTTTTAATTTTAACATAGGTCACCCCATTGTGTTTTGAATAGTACAAACATTAAATCAGTATCTGCCCAAAAACAACGAAATTCCATTTATTACATGGAACTAGATGTTTTGACCTATCTCAGGTCATCTTCAGGTTCACAATTGGTCTTCAAAGCATACGTTTTAAAGATAATTGGTCTGCAGCAGTATTTGTAACATTATTTGTAACAGTTGTGGTAGAACCTCTATCCACACATTTTGTTCCTGTTTATGACCATAACAATTTTAATAATTTTAATAATTCTAATAATTTTAATTGTGTTTTATGGACTTACATACACACAATTCTTCCTTAATATGTTACACCTGTTACCGCAACTGTTACAAACACTGTAGTAGTATTCGTAACAATATTTGTAGCAGTTGTGGTAGAACCTCTAACCACAAGTATTGCTCCTGTTTCTGACCATAACAATTTTAATAATTTTAATAATTTTAATTGTTTTATGGACTTACATATGTATTTCTCTTCCTCAATGTGCTTTTAAGAACCAACTGTTAACCTAAGGATTACCTGAAACAGGTTGAAACATGTAGTTCTATATAATAAATAAAATTTAGTTGTGTTTGGACAGATACTGGTTTAATTTTTATATTATTCAAATGATGTTTCCATGTTCATGTTGCTGTTCCTCACTAATATTTTCAATTGTGTCATCTTAAATGTGTGGAAAGAGAAGAATGAAATTTGTAAGAAGATACTGCTTTGACCAGCCAACAAGTTGCTGGATCTATTGTTACTTGCCAACCATTCTTCAAATGCCCTCCAGTGAATTCTCTAACTGCAGTGGTTTCCACGGCACGGTTGTTTGCATCCTCCAATATGGTGCAAGTTGAAGATAATTTTCTTGTCCATGCTTATGAAACTCACAGAACAAAACACAATTCCATGACAAATATGTGGATTCTAATTGCCAAACATGGACTATGATTGGCTACCGCTCACAATTTTAGCAAAAGATCCAAATATGAAATACATGACAATCCATTCATTATGAGTCCACATACAAACAAACAATTGAGTGGAGTTTCATAAGTCACCGAGTACCTCTCAAAGCACTTTTTCTGACCAGGGAGAAAGTAAATCTAGCAACAGTTACGTCATCTTAGAGAATTATACGCAACAGCTGAAATATGTACATGCATGGTGATTTGGGTGGGGGTCACATCCGGCATTAAACAGAAAGGAAAAAATGATTGTCCTGTCCTGGCTGAAAGACGGCAGTGAATGTGATTTCATTTTTAGAATCCAGGCAAAATCTACCACAAAACATTTGATATTTATCTTACAGAAATGACAAAACAGATAAATTGTGCAGGCAGTACTTGCCCTGCAGCAATTTTTGATCTACCATTGAATTTTGTAAGTCATTAATCATGAGAATCAATCTGTCTTCTACATGCTGTTCACTGGTTAAGCACAAAATGTACCATAAAATTTTAAACTATGGAACTACCCTATTAACCTTAATAAACGAAGGTAATTTATATTCATGAAAACATCTTCCAGCTGAAAACCTCCCCAGACTATAAGAGCCTTTGTTTCTGAACATAATGCAGAACATACTGTAGCAGCATTAAAATTATCTTGCAGGTAGAGCTATGAAAAAATAGAAGGCCTTTCCTGAGGGTCCCAATATTTATTTTTTAAGTAAATCCACATCAAATACAAATGAGGTAGAAGGGTGGAATAATGAAGGCCATTTAGTGGCAGTATAAGAGTTACTGTTATCTGAGAATGCATAAGATACATATACAAACATTTACATAGTCTTCTAGTACTATCACTTGAATATTCACTACTTGAAAATTCATGAAATTATGATACTACAATTTTTGTAATATATATGGTGTAAAGTAAAATACAAGTGTATACTCTTCCTATTTGTTCCTTCATACTTGAGATATAATTTATGTGCGCACTCTTCTGTGATAAAAGAAGTTAAAATTTCTGCACAGTTATTGCTTCCACTTGTAACTACAGACAGTATCTTTTATTGTTCCCTCAGCACAGCAGCATTATTGCATAGAACTGCTGCATCCACCGGGACAAACTGTGACAACTGCCTTGCTTAGCGAGATGAAAAAAGAGATTCTCTGCAGATGGAGATTTGAGACTTTGCAGCAAATTTTATTACAGAGAGAACTAATAACCTCTTGGTATCGCACTGCTGTATCAAACATAATTCACAACTAAAAGCGACAGAATAAATGTACAATATTATTAGCTACGTAAAGCAAAAAACCGTAGCCTACCTTTAGCAAATCAGGGCTGGCAGAATGTGTATTTACAAGACTTTTTTTTTTTAATGCCAGAAAACAGATTATTAAGAATCATGCTGTGAGACCATTCTTTTGGTTGGCACAGACTGCTCTACATCTACAGAACACATTATCCTGGTTTTAGTAATGTTAAAGGATTTACAGGATCAGTGCTGACACATCCATCTTGCTGCAACTGTGTGCAAGTTTCAAACTAACTGGTGGTATGAAGTTAACAAACTCACTCAGGCAGCACCCTTCTTGAAAGGCAAACAGTTCATCAGCTGGTTAAAATATACCCTGCATATTATTAAACTTCAAAATGTTCATTACTGTGTTCACAATAGCCCATCACTTGTCTTTTTCCTGAGCCAGATGAACGCAGTCCAATTTGAGAACCTTTTGAATATTATCCTCCAAACTATACATAGGTCTTCCAAGTGGTCTTCTCTGGAGGTTTCCCAAATATGCTGAACTATCTGCATTAAAATTGTGTTACCAACAAGGAATGCTCTGCAAATTGCAAATTTATTTTGCACATATGTGTGATATAGTAACTTGCAGCTCCCTTTTGTTAACTGAAACTTTTTTACTGGTGAGTTGACCTGAACCAACTTCAGATTGTCTGAATTCTTAAACTACCGAATTCCAACTGAATATTTTTTATATTTCTTACTAGTAACTGTATAAATGAGTCATTCACCAAATGACACACAGCTGTTAATGACTGTATGTTTTGTATCGTGTGCTAAACAAGTTAAAACACTGTTACATTAATTGTAAATGATCCATAACAGTGCACTGTGCGATTAGACATGCCAACTAAAACCAACACATGCGCATAAGTGTATGTATATTATGTATGCATATGTATATTATAAACATACTATACCTCCTACATGTTTAGGGAGGTACAATATAAATGATGGATACATCCAGATATTACAACAGTTTGGGAACCAATGCACAGATCTAAAGTACTAGGTTTTAAAAATACACTGGTTAAAGTACATATTAAAGCTTAAGATATAAAGACAATATTTGTGATTAATTCTAGTGTGAAATGAATGATATATATGTAGATAATATGTTGTATGTCACCATCCCAGCAAAGGAGTGGTAATGATACTGGCTCAGCAAACCACTCTATAATCACTATGTACACCATTTGTTGCACACTGGAACTAATCAAAAAATTTTTATCTGTATTTGAAACTTCAATGTATATCTTAAACCACATACTTCTAATACTTAGTGTTTTAGATCTGTGCATTGGTTCACAAACTTTTGTAACATCTTGCTGTATCCATCCTTCGTAACACACTTCCCTGAGGTATACTATGTTTATTATATACTTTCATACACTTACATGCATTTGTTGGCTTTAGCTACCATATAAAATCATTATATTAATTTGTTCTTCAACTACAAAGAATTTATAGTTGAGCACTTTGAGTTCATGAATTTCCAAGCTGTGGTGACAGTGGGGGAGATCATGATCTGAACGCTTCCAGTAAACCTCTGCTGCACAGTAACAGCTCCCATGGTAATAAGGCAGTATTATAGCCATTAATATGAGCAGAATTAAAGTAATTAAGCGCCCACTGATACAGAACAGTTACTGAGAATGAAACACCTTTTTTTACATCAATAAAGTCATCAAAATTCAATACACACAATTAAATTCTCTCATTAATAAGAAAGTTTACTTTCAAGGATAAAAGTGAGAAATAAATAACATACACCTACTAGACATACTTTGCAACTGGAAGAATTTAACGATTCAAATAAGGAAGCCAATACACGACACTTCTTATCTTTTGATACAATACAGCACATAACTAATCTAATTCACAACAGATTACTTCAGTGTACACATATGTGAGCTATATCTTAACACCAACACAAAGACTAACACAGTCAACAGATCTTCAGTTATTTAATCTAGACACAAGGTGAGGCACAACCCCCTTGTACTTAACAGATATATTCATTCTTTAGCCAGTATCTTCTGCAGGCTGGATGATATCACTGACAGATGCTAAGTTTGTTCTTTGTTCACAGTTTAAAGACAGTGGCTAAGGAATTATGGTGGGAGACTAAAATGTCAATTGGTATGGATTACAGCCGATAAAATTATGTTTATGTAATACGTATGGAGAGAAATAAAGTGCTGGTAGTATCATAAACCAACACTGTACACTGGAACATAAACCGAAAACATCATGGGAAATACAAACACCAATTGCTCAATAAAAAGTCAGGGCACCTAAATCAGTAATGAGGCTCACCATTAGGTGTATGTCCCAGCAGGGACAGGAACCTTCCTCCTCTCCATTACATTTAGACAGATGTGAGGACCATCCACCCACAGGTACAATGGATCCCAAGATCTATGTCACTGGAGGTAAAGCAAATGGAGCCAACCACTCACCTCCACAGTACACAGGGGCTTAACCCTACATATTACTTCGTCAGTACAGGTTTGATAACCTCCAATGTGTTTAGCTCAGGAATATGATACACATAACATGTTATATTATAGAATCCATGGAAACCATTTCAGATGTGTACACCTCCAAAGCTGTGGCAAGAGTTAAGCAGTAGTTTAATGCACACTACTCTAATTATAAATTACCGTCTACAATTATTCTTCAGTACTTAAATAGCAGTCTTACTTTACTCATTCTTTGATTCATTAGTAATTTGAAAATTAATTAGAGTTGCATATGCAAGATCATAAACTGCTAACAGCTTGTTGTACGTTAACTGAAACATATGGAATTCAGTCAAAATCATTCGCACAAAAAGTAGGTTGCCTTCAGTTGAATGTATAAATACACTGTATACCTCCTACATAAGTAACATGCAAACCTCTCATTGTGTTTGCAACATAAATTTAGCATATTAAATAAAATAGTTATGTTCAAATCTGCAAAGGTAATTTATGTTTGAGCATACTGCCAGCACATAACCTCTCCATATTCACAGATGACACTTACTGTGAAGGGCATGCAGAATAGCATCATTTTCAGTGGCAGAATATCATTCACATTCGCAGTTACGAAATGCAAAATTTTTTATATATATATATATATATATATATGTGTGTGTGTGTGTGTGTGTGTGGTTTGATAATCAATGTAAAATAATACAGTGATCAAATTCAAGTGTGTTAGAAAAGAAAATTATGTCATATTTTAATGACATAAATAGCATTAAATAGCACAAGCACCATTTTCCAAGGGAGCTCCATATCTGAATACAAGTTTTCTCAGTACCTGTCATCAGAACCTATGAACCTTATTACTTTTATGATATTTTCAAAGTTAAATATGTCAGCTACAGTTACCATCTACGTATCTTTTTCTTCAGTGACTTATATTGGCAGGGAGTGGCATGGCTACATAGTATAAAATTGCAACTGATGTTCCAGCAAATTTTAAATAATTTTATTTCTTCTCTTTGCATCTTACTATGAGAATCTGTTACTCACTGTTACAACAGTAACTCTGATTGTCATAGCTGTACCAGTCTTTGACCACTAGTTCTCTGCCTCCAGCTCCCTTATGTCCTGTTTTTATTTTCCTTTAGGAGCAGCCCTTTAAAAGTGCGCAGGATTCTCCAGGTACCTAATATATATCTAGCACTGGTTTCAGCAGGAGAAGCTTTTGTCTTTAGAGGTTTACAGGTGTTTATGCTGGTGAGGGAAGGAGAGAATGTCACAGACTGAAGGTAGTGAAAAATCACTTCATGCATTCAATTGTGGACAATTAATGTCCACAGGATACATTTATTATCTGATACACATGAATAAATTGAGCTATTAATAGTTCGCCAATCTGCTGGATTAATTTAATTTACTCAGATACGTAATTAGTGTTACTAATACAGAGCCAATGTTTATAACTGGTAAGTTTTGAATACTTCTGAGTCAAACCTGTGAAGTCAAATATCACCGTCTCACCTGCTCTAACAAATTCCATGTCACAACTATACATCTTACGGCAGTCACATATTTCTTGCATTCTGCAATATAACGACACTTTTTCTGATGCATCAAGCTGCAGGGTGTTAAACCCCTGAAGACTAATGTTCTTATTCATTATCATGAGATGATTACATATCACACAGCAATCCTCTATTAGGAAGCTATTTTGTGTAGTATGTATCTCCCAAAATACATAGCATCGGATCGAAGAAAATAATAACCTTCCTATTCACTGTTGTGAGAAGTTCAAATTTGACATATACTTCCTGTACCTAGATTCTGCCAAATATGAAACACGAATTTTACTTACTGATTGGTGTGCGAATGTGCAGGTTTTGTTGTAGTAGGAAAAGCAATCAGCTGTAAAAGGGTTATTATGAACTTCTCCACTATTCAGTGAAAATCATACTTTGGACATGATGCAGTCTATAGACAGTTCTCTATGCATCTTCATGTAATGCTCAAAGGGAAGGTGGAAGAGCTCTTACACCCTTTCAGAGGCCACTTCAACCTGCCTGCTAAAATTTACCAAAAATCTCACTTCTGTTCGAGCTTTATATAAATATGACTTCAATCAATGCTACCAAACTGGGAATGTTCACTGGATGTTTGTGGTAAATAATGGGTGAGTTATTGCTACAGTTTTATTTTGAGGGTAATATGGCATGTCTTCCCAACCACAGGCGCACTGCTTCTGTCACTTAAATTTTAATCAAGTAATTTGTTTTCCTCTGTTTGGGATTAGCAAGCGCGGTTTAAAACTTACAATATTTTAAGCTAAAGGTTGCTAAGCTGATCACAAAATTCCTCTCCTTCTATGGATACAAAGGTTTCATTCCTTGTTTATAAGGGTCAAATTTTTGTACTGCACGTGGCAAAGAACACTGTAATATTATCTTTAACTCGCGATAAATTTGCAACTATTAATAACCCTATATATTTTTCAGTGCTCTAGTTTTGGAGCTTTAGGTGAGAATTTATATTTTTATGTACTGTAACTGCATACTGACACAAACATCAATGTTTTTATAAAAAAATAACAGTTTTCATTCTCTCTTTCTTACTAATAGTAATACTTGAAATACTACTGTCTTTGAATTTTGGAACACAAACTTATACTTACTCTAAATGGTGCTACTGCATGTGCAATTTGTATGTAATCACATTCAGATCACAAGTAGTGACTATTAAATCCACACCTGCTGCTTGCTCTTTCAGGGAGTTACCACCAAATAGGTTTTTCTGCCACAAATCTGAGTAAATTTCTTGTTGTCAAATACCAGATACATGGCCAACAAATTTATCTTTCATTTAATTACCATAATGTACTAGGTGTCTTGTATAAATCTTATTGCTTCTGGTTATATAATTCTGCATCCTTAGGGACGAAACTGAGAAAATTATATTAACTCTTATTTGCAAGATTAATGTGAGGCCATTTTTATTCAAGTCGATGTATTAAGGGACATCAGTCATGAAAAGAGATTTGAACAGAAATTGTATCTAAGAGTGAATTTATGCAACATATTATTGTCAGTGTTTTATATATATATAAAAAAATGGAAAAGTAAGTAGGCATACTTTCTGTGACATTTTAATCAACGAAGCAATTATTCAAGTACTGATTACATTAGATGGTGAAGTGCTGAAATGGTGCTTGAATTGTTGTATTTTAATGCTACAGAAGTTTATGAATGTGTGAAAAAAATATGTTCTAAAATTCCAACTTGACTTATAAAATACAAAATGATGTTGAGGAACATCTTATTATGTAATATAACTTACTTTCACCATAAGAAAATTTCTAAAATACTGACCTACAGTAACACCTTAGTGACTGAAGTGAATAGTGTAAACATTATATTCTGAGCCACACCCTTAAGAGTGTGATATAAACAATAAAAATCAGAATGCTGGTTAAAGTTTTACCTTTTCTGGGAAAATGCAGCCTGCAAAGCTACTGCCAGAACACATATCCAAAACAAACAAAAATAATAAGCTTTAAAAATGGAAAAATGGCAAATTATTAAAAATTTTTCTACACATCAGCTTCTACAATAACAAAATCACCCATCTACAAATCCATTATGACACAGTGACTTAGTGTAGGGTGCTGCGTTGTGGTTGCAGGCTATAGCGTCTCTTAGCCATACCTTGAGAATCCCTACGTACTGCAGCTTGTTGTGGAAGGCCAGGGGATCCTGAAGGAGGGCCCATGCCTGTCACATCAGACAGTGCTGACAAGGGCCTTTCATCAATTGGTGTGGTCACTCCTCCTTGGCTAGATACACTAGAATGTGATGTTGTCTTTGTCATAGCTGGGCGACAGAATGCCTGCAAGCATTACCATGATATCTCATTTCAGACACTGATAACTTAATTATTATGTTATTTTCACGGATAAAATTGCTAAGCATGTTGAGGTTGGATAAGTTAAAATTTTCTCACACAATAAAAAGAAAATTCTTCATTTGGAATGGAGAAGAACACTGTAACCTAACCAGAAAACACGAATTGTAGCACGAAAATAAAACATGTTGGACTTGATGGTAGAAACCGGAACCTACATTTTTAATTTGATTTTCTCAGTGTGTTCACTTTTCTCTGAGTTGTGTAGGTCTGTTTAACTTACACGTTCATTGACTGTATTTTAAACTTTTTCTGCCTAATAACCCAACACCCACAGTAAAAGAAAAATGACAGAAGTCTCACAGTGGAGATAAAACCAGCTTCCATGTTTCTGAGTAGCGATTAAAGCAAAATTCCAACTTAACTACCTGTTATCAACTAGTAATTAAAGCACAACAATTTTCACATAAATACTGGCACAGCTACTTGAAATTCTTGTGCAACTTATATTCCAAATAACAAGTAACATTACCATTGTCATTGTAAATGCAAATTAGTCATGAAATTTCTTATCTATGTTTTTGTTCAACATGACTTAAAAAAAATGTACTAAATCTTTTCAAATGAATACTTGATGTCACACAATGAAGAATGCAGCCAAAAACTGTACACAGGGAAAAGTGTTACAGGCCATTTTAAGTCTTGAATTTGATTTTAATAGCACCACCAAAAATGTGTGACTAAACCTAAAAACTAGCACTCTTCAGCTGTCTGTACCTCAGTAGGCTAACCTTTGTGAATCCACAGTAACATGAATTTCTTGACTCGGTCCAAAACCCTGAATCTTATTTTTTAAACATACTGTATACAATAGAAAAAACAGCAATTTACTCCCAGCATATATGCTTTAGCCTTCACACACACAGATCACAGGCTTCACATAGGCACTCTCACCAACTCAGCTCTGATTCTGTTCTTGTCTAATCTATGACACTCAGGACTAATTCTCTCACTAATGCAACATGTATATGCTGATTTCTCAAGTGGCAATTATGGTATCCCTATAACACAACTGTGTTAACTTGTAAAGAGGGACTAGAGGTAAACAATTGATGTTTTTTTATTAATTTAGTTATGGCATATATAATGACACTTCCAGTAGCTCAGATTATGCAGTGACAACTTGTTCAATAATCAGGGCATAATGAATGGGTAAGGATATGAAAGGAAATGGTCATGGCTTTACCTGAGATGCCATCTCACATTTTTTTCCCTTGAAAACCACTACATCCTCAGTAATGATAACCAGCCTCCAGGCAGAGATCTGAACCCATGACTTCCCAGATATGAAACAAGGGTGCTAACAAATTTACTATGACATTCAGTGTGAATAACTGATATACTCTGGGCACCATTTCTCAAGGCAGAGTACAGGTGCCCTGTGGTGTACTTTTAAAAGCACCAAGGACTACTTCAGAAAATTTATGTCAGGGCTGACAACATGACACTGGGTACTTCAAATCATAATCTTTACAACTTTTATTATATTGTAGAATGTATATAAAAATATCTTTCACTTTGTATGCACAAAAAGACTGAATCACTAAAATGCAGATTAGCAAACAGAATTTCCAAGTGTGCTCTGTTGTACTGCAACATACTATACTAGGCAGTAACCGATATCAGCCCATTCACAGTTAGCAATCTCTAGTTGAATATGAATGGCAGTAGTCGTCCACTGTTTGATATAATATAAGCTGCATACCCTCCACCAGGTGAGCACCCGTAAGTTTTCCTTGGGTGGGGCTGACCTGGAGGCTACGCATAATTTACGTTTCATTTAAAAATTATGTTACAAAACTCATGTCATAAGCACAACGGTAACAACATTGTTGGCAACTACATTTATCAACATACAAATATAACTACATGTTCCATGACTCACTTGCCTAATTTATATCACAAGGTCTAATCCTCTTGATTTATTTAATTTCATGCAAGACATCCAAAGTTTTACTTTTTTCATTTTTCACAATTCAAATATACTAGTCACTGGCCGATTTCAGTCACTGATTTTGCCTGAAGGGTAAATCACATGCAATGTTTCGTATCATGGTGTATATAAAATCTTTTTTTTTTTTTAGATTTCCATTTGGGGGATGGGGTGTTGCAGCCCAGCAGCCACTCCCCCTTGGATGCACCCCTGCTCAGTACATCTATGTATGGCATTTTTTAAATAACTCCAAAGAAAGGTATCAGACCTGTTGGTTTCAATTTGCTTTTCACACTACATTATAACATATTAATCATGGAAGGGTCCTTTCATTTTTACTGAGTTCTGTTACGTTAGGTGTGGCAAAGGGTTAAAATATGAACACAAAGTCTGTTTTACACTATCAGAGTATTCTCCAACACAAAATAAAATGATGATCTGTGACTGCTGTCACTCCTTTCTGTGCATGTCACCACAACTAAAGTGATAATGTACTTCAAATTTTATACAAAACTGTGTATACAGATGTGATATAAGTAAATGCCACTTTTAAAATCAGCACTTTTCTTGTGGTGTGTTTACCTGGTGAGGTGTGTTACGATTTTGCATACTCGTGCAATATTGCTAGAAGAGAGAAAGAGAGAGATGCAAAATAAAATAGCCTATATAAGAAATCAGGAAGTAGACACAGAAAAGGAAAATGTGTGTACAAGCACCACAAGTTAGATGAAATACAACAGCACATTATAAAACTGAAAGCAAAGGATAATAAAACAGGACTGGATTACTTACGGCAACATTTCTTTGGTTTTTACAAGAGGTTAAGTAATTATTTGGTACTGATAAACATACTTACTCACAATAAAATTTTATACAGCCATAGTAGTGGGTAGCTGTCATTGTCTGTAGACATTATATCATAAAACAAATCGAGGGTGGGGATATAAAAGTATGCCACCAGACAACATAAAATTAGTGGCCATCTTCATACCCTTCTCTCTCTAACCCCTAGGAAACTTACCTAAATACTCACTTGGCAAGAGATTTTAAGAGTCTAAAGCTGGGAGGGCCTCAACTTTAGTCTGGATGCAATCACAAAAAGAAATATCCCAAACTCTGCCAGAAATCTAGACCCCATCACTGAGCCAGCAGCTCTATCACTACCCTGACTCCGCTATTTAGGTTCTAAGAAACTAAAACTTGGTGCTAACGGAAATGCAGTACTTGTGCATTTTAACTTTGTCTCATGACAGACAAAACGTAATCAAAATATTAGACATGTTATATCAGTACAAGCAAAAAAATATCCCAATCAGGTTTTCAGTTGGCTAATTTAAATTCGGCTCAGTGATTTGATAACAGAATCTTCTGTTATTTGAGCCTTTAACTTTCTTTCTGCGCCTGTTATCTCTAAATGTTTCTGTCGCTATAGCGTCACACTTTTCACACTATGAATTTGTTAATCAAATTTCATACTGCTTGTCACCTTGATCTTGTGCAAATGAAAACACTGATAATAAAATATTAACTACGAATAGGTGGGTAGAGGTAAAGACAGTAACTCAATGAAGATGGGGTTGGGAGGGAGACAATTCATTCAAATGGGTACATAATTCATGTGAGCCATTGAAAGTAACTCAATGAAGAAAGGGTTGGGGGGAAGACAATTCATTCAAATTGGTGCATAATTCACATAAGCCATTGAAAATTAAGGACTCATTAGATACTGGGATAAGAGGACTATTACATCATGCAAAATGTATTACATGAACAAACAACAGATATTGCGACATTAAACAATATAACATGAGAGTGACAGATATGATTAATCTTGTTTCCAACATTTTTAATGTGTCTGCTAGTTAGCAATGACTAAGCAAATTTAGGGCCATCAGTGTACTTCAGAGAAACACAGAATATTCCCTGCTGAAGAAATGTAATGATTACAAAGTCAGTCTTTCCATTATTGTCCCTTATACACATGTTATTTAAGTACACTGTACTACAGCAAACAGTATGATAAATGTAAGAAACTGTGAAGTATGACTGTATCATACCACAGAGCAAACTCTAATTCATCCCGTAATTTTAATAAAGATAGTCAACTAATAATCACAACAGTTCTCAGTCAAGAACCCTGGCAACAGATTAAGCACCTTAGAGCCATATATGGTATCAAACTAATTTACCATTATGTTGTGTTTTCAGAACAAAGTTCACTTAATTCAACAATTTATTCAATAAATATTTACCATTAGTAGGTATATAATTATTCACAATTCTTATTTAATAACAGCACAAGCTGTCTGTTAGAACAAACACTCATCACAAGGGATCCTGCCAATAAAAGCACATATCAGCTTGGGGTGTATAGACAGAGCATAGGCATAGGGCAAAATATCAGACAGTAGAATTGCAAGTGATGTAATTCTGTAACATTTAAGTAAATATTTTAAAGTGTTAAAACTTTGTATAAACACCTTGGAAGTTACTTAATTCAATATCAAGCATGGGAATAAAATCTTCTTAAAGTTTCTCTGTCTAATACATCGTCTCATTATTATATTATATTATATTATATTATATTATATCTGATCTAAAATAATGAATTAAAACAATATAAAAAAGTACACAAAATAGGATTCTTAAAACAATATACTGATACATTGTTATATATGTCATCATTGTTATATTATTAGATTACTTTCTGTACTGTAGTCACAACACTAAAAAATAAGATGTAGCTTTTAGTTTACCTGCATTCGGTGGGCAACAAGTTCAGCAATGTGACGTCGATCCTCTTCTTGTGAATCACCCATGAGGCTTAATGCACTATCATTAACTTCAATGATAAATTCACGGCCATCTTTGGCAACAATTATTTCCAGTGCACAGATATCAAGGCCCCCAAAAAGCTCTGACACTTCATCAACCCACATCTTGTAGCGCTCAGTCATCTGTATCTGTTCCAGCATGGCTGACCCCGTGTTTGTTTTCCAGTTACCAGAAATTGATTTACGCCTGGGAACGCAAGACAAAAACACATAAAAAATTTTCTTCACTTGTTGTGTCAGATGAGAAACTATCATACATCCGAGGCAGTGTCCATGAACTTTGAGCTATATACGCCTCACTATTTTGTTTGCTGCAAATATTTCCATCAGTGATATTTAAATTATGGCAAATAAACAGTATGTGGCTTGCCACACTTTCTAATGTGGTTTACAGGCTGATGACATAAATGTAAAAGACTAGATACTATACATAATTGATTGAAATATAAAACAGTAAGTTTTAGAAATCACACTTTCTGTCTGCAGGCTGCATTAAGCTCATTCTTAAGGTACAGCTTCTAAGATATGCCAAGACACTGAGAAATTTATGGAAAAATTTTCTCAATGTAAGTAATCAGCTTCTTGTTGAAATGTGCTGAATATACTTTAACACCTCTTGGAAAGGAAGCTAATTAAATTCATTCAGCAACCGAGAACAAAAATAACCTCAAAACATGACTTCTGCAAATGCAACTTTCTGGTAAAGAACATTAGTCTCTGTGCATATTTCTTAAAGCTAATCAGACTGAAGCGAGTATACATCATAATTTCTTCATAGAACTCTCTATTTTATACGTTAAATGAATGTTTAATTAAGAGAGAGGTAATGTTCACCTTCACATGTTTCTCCTGCACTTCTCGCAAGGTACACTGGCAAATTCAGAGATTACTTATAACCCAACATAGGTATCAAATAAATAATGAAGAGGATATGGAAGGAAACATTCATGTCCCCATAGGGTATGATGCGCTGGGGAAGATACATCAACATATCACAGCACTGTTTGGCATAAAGTCACTCAGCAATTCTGACTATTCAACAAAAATATAAATCTGCATGGACTGTCCCAGTACTGACTAAAGCAATCATATTTTCAATAATGGGTATGGTCTCATATCCATCAGGATTTCACTTAATAAAACAAAAGCAACATACACTGAATGTGCAAACCAGAAACAGACAACAGATAGAAGCTTGTATTTGCAAGCAAGTATTCCTGTGGACTTGAAGCGTAACACAGGTTCAGAGGTAACTGAACCCTTTTTACTGTATATAATGGTACATTTTAGCTGATTATTTTGTGTAATCACAATATCAGTATTGTTCTTACATGCTTTATGGTAATTTCAACTTCAGTTGTTATACATACATAAAAATCTGTTCTTTTGTCATTCTCTAATATATTTCTGTAAGAACCCAGCCTTTATTTTCTTGGAATTTTGAACATCTACAGTGGGGTGTTAAAATGCCAGTGTGTTTTGTTTAGGCCCACTGTGCCATACAGAACATACATACATATAGAATGTTCAACTTTTGTGTCTCCTAATATCCAGCATCTGGCTATTTACATTTCATGTTACTGGAAACATCATCCCACAATGCAATGGAAGGTCAATCCCATTAGCTGTGCTGGTCATTAAACTGGCATTGTCATCATCATCATTAGTAGAGTGAAATGACATTCTATAGTGTTATGAGAGTGAACGGATTCAGCATTCATTGCTTAAGGGAACCTACATTACCGCAGCCAACAGTACAAGGTTTACTATTTTCCACTGTTGTTTTTATATCTGCATTCCTTTTCCTGGGTTGGTTAGGTTATGTGAGTGTTGAGGTTTTTCACAGCAGTTAATTCAGATTTATGATTTTGGGATGTGACACTGCATACCTTTGGTGGACACCAAGTATGTCTCTTCATTTTTACCAGAATCTATCCCATTGTGATTTATTACGTACACAATAAAAGTTTGGCTGTTGTCTCTTTGATGACTGCCCTGAAACCTGATGATTAAAGACAGTAACATGAACCCAGCAATGAAGTAGGAATACCTAGATAGGCCTGTGATGAAAATCTGGCCCAAAAGTTGTACAAATCTCTGATGCCAGCCTTTAGAAAGACAGAGTCCGAAATATGCCTGCCTAGTCTTAACAACTAATTCTGCTGACGTATGCCACAAGGCCAAATGCAAATTAACAGTTTGATGGATAGGACTGTAAGCATGAGGCAGAAAACCAGCTCCTGCACAAAGTGATAAACTGCATTTTGAAGTTAACAGAAACTCTCCCCTTCACTCACAGCATATATTTATACGCTTTTTATGATTCTCAGCATAAGCCCCTATTACGTACTATTTCTCTATACAGAATTAATGGATTAGCTTTTGTAGTGGACACAGGGTGTGATATCTGCAAGGCTGCAACTGAAATTTTCTTTAAAACATATTAGTTAAATAACCTTCAGGCTGCTTCCGCAGATTCTTCCCTTAATAGTGTTAATTATTTATACGGTCAAGAAATTCCATGGTATGGAACCTGAAGGTGTAGGTTATGGCATTGTTCATAGAATCCTGCTATTTGATCCTATCCCAAATCATCGCAGCAGCAGCAGCAACAACAACAACACCTGCTGCTACTACTACTACTACTACTACTACTACTACTACTACTACTACTACTTGTCCACCACCACCATCACCACCACCTTCTTCTTCTTCTTCTTCTTCTTCTTCTTCTTCTTCTTCTTCTTCTTCTTCTTCTTCATGTGTTAGGCTATGGAATACGTTACGTCTGTAACTGACACCTCCACAGTCTCTTTCCTGTCTCAATCCCCATGAAGTAAATTTTTTTAAAGTTACATTCGGTACAATAATTCGACGTCAGCAGGACGTAACTCAGTACTTCGCGATCTGTATACGGGTCGGTTCCGGCAAAAAGTTGCGGATTGCTGTTTAATTCTGAGTTGCCCATACATGCGCGCCGTAGGACTGTATGAATGTACTTACATGAAGGCCTTGTAATTGGGCCCAATTTTCTGCACATGGATGTCATACTTGCTGTCCACATACGGCTCTGTTGTGCAGTAAGTGCTGGATACGGCAACAACGGACGCCATGTCCTGGAAGTCGCTGTTTGTGTCCACTTTCACCTTCCCCAGTCCCCCATGCGCATGCCCAATCTTGAAGACGACAGGGAAGCGAGCCGAACTCAGCTGTGAACAAACGAAAAGCCAATAGTATTTCTGCATAACATCCGAGACATTTGTAGCGTCAGTGGTAGATTAATTGCATGTGAGCATCGAGTGTTGATGGAATGATACTGACAAGGGAAATACCCAAGCACTCGAAGAAAGTTCTATCCACCATACATCCCACATAGGCCGACTTGGGGTCGAGCCTGGACTTTCGCGGAGAGAGACAATACTTGTATACATACAGTTTCTTTTGCACGATAATGCCACTGTTCATTATTCCATGATAGTGGAGCGCTTGTTGGCGAATCGCGGAGTGGTGATCTGCAAATCATCTTACTCACCTGACCTTGCGCCGGCCGACTTTTTCTATTCCCAAGTGAAAATAGCCCTCAAAGGAAAAAGATTTCAGGACTTCAAGATCATAAAGAAGAATATAGCCGTCGAACATAGTGCAGTTTCTTTATGTTCTTTGGATAACTTTCATGTAAGTTTAGAAAAATTAAGTGTGTTACGCTCATGGAACATTGCTTTGAAGGAAATAAAACAATTTTATACTTCTATCTCATATGTAACTTTTCTTACAGACCGAAGAACTAAACTATTTTGACCTCGTATTTTGCTGCTCCTTGTTGCATACCGTACAAACATTATTACGCTCTAGAGTGTATTTTATGGCCTGTGCTTTTTGTTCTTATTTACATCAACACTTCTCGAGGTACGAAGTGCTTCGGAGAAAAAGATTTGGGAAAAATTACATTACAAAACACGTTTCTACTCAACTGTATCATTTTATTTGGTTCCAAATCACTCATGGGCATCGCAATTGCATAAAAGAGCGGTTTAGATTTAATTTTCCTATAGAAGTAAGTATGAGCTTACACTAGGATTATCAGATTTTTTATTCGACACATTGGTAACAGTCAACTGCAAGAAAATCTAATTGTTCTACATTGGTTCCTTAGTTACTCAAGCATGTTTGTTGAAATATTAAATTACACATTAAAACTCCTGATAGGAATAGGGTAAAATACCAATTACAAAATCAAGTAAAACAGTCGGTCTACCAGTGGTAAGCATAATGTCTATGCTAACAGTGTCGTCAGTTTTTAAATACAAATTCTTTTTGTAGGGTTACAAGTTCTCACTGATGTTTGAAATAGAAAAATTAGTCGTATAATATTGACTAAAAAAAACTTTTATTTGAATCTTCATGACAGAAACAAAACTTACATCCCTTTCTAAAACCAGGAAATTCGAAATAAACAGCAAAGTCTATCACATAAACATGATAAAGTTCAAATAAAATGCTAGTAAACATAGGCTACTACAAATTAAAGAAGAGATTCTAATCAATGTCATAATTAGCACAAATCAATAGCTTTACGCTTACATGTGTCATCTTTAACACCTATAGTTATAGGCTCAGATGGGGGCTGTAGCCAAATTCGTTTACGCGAAAACTTCGCCTATAATGGCGCACATGCCTTGCATTGATATGGGCGAGACGAGGTGGCCAAGCGAGTAAAAACTGATCTGAGCTCTTCGGGATTATGATACTGCGTAGGTTGGTAGACAATGTTTCGTACAAACCTTCTGCCCTCATCTTCCAGGTTTGGCAGCTTTTCATTTAACAGGTCGTTACCAACGCTTCTCAAGCATCTGCTACACCCATATTGAGGTTGTGACAATTTGTACTAAGACAGGTGGTTACTGGTGTTTCGGAGAGACTGGGCTATCTTCAGGGTGCAAACCCTATAATCTGGTAGGTGGTTACCAAAGTTCCTCCGGAACTTTGGCAACCACTTTCGAAACTATACAGTTTTATAAACCAAAAACCGTATTTTATGGATACGGCTATTTCAAATCCAGAATATGTATTGTTACTAAAGTACAATCGTCATAACGTGAGATTTTATTCTCAACATTTTTTCTTCATTACTCAAAGGATGTGACATTTTGTTTTATAGTACTGATTTTATAAAGCAACAATACACACAAAGTAAGGCCGTTTTCCAAATCAATAAGCGTAATTAAAAAGGTAGGATGGTAGTCAATCTCAACTATACCTTTGCAATGTCTTATTGCATAGTGTGCTTTCGGCTGTAGCTAAAAGCTGAAACATGCCGCACAATATAAAGTAAAACACTGCAAACGTGTTGCTGTGACTGGCTGCCCTTCTTCCTGCCTTTTTACTTTGTATATCACAAGGGGATGTCACACATACAGACAAAAACATAATTAACACTAACGAGGATTAAATTATAATGAATACTCCTACCACTTATGCAGTGCCTGAAAGAACGCCAGATAGAACCTTGCAATGATTTTTTGCCACTGGCTTCTCTGTACGTGCATTTTTATAAATAACAGTCTATAATTCTTTTAACTGTGAAATTAGCCAGAGACCAGCTGGTACCTCGTACACTTCAAAACAAAGGTCTCCTTAAGTGAAATAAATTACCGTCCACTTCCCACACTAACATCTCTGTTTGGTCTTTTCTTGGAAGGGGGGGAAAAACAAAAGAAATTACCTGTATAAACAGGTTATTAATAGAAACGTAAATTGCGGTACGGGGTTGCAATTTGTGGTCGCACAAAGGTCAGAGGTTACGGCATCCGACCCGAAGAGATGCTGCGCTATTATTCACAGAATAGTTCTGGGTTAAGCCACATTTTCATCCAAACACAGTGGACTGAATAAATCACCAGGATGCAGCGTTCAAACAGCTTGTCATCTGGATATCACGAATGGAGGAGGAAAAGAAGTGGCTGGTAGTCCCGCTCCGGTTCCATTGGTGATAAGCAGCAAGGGGTGAAAGAATTTGCTTAGGAACTCCTTTATTCCAGTAACAAATCCACTATCTTCCACAACGTGGATCTAATTCTATCGACAGGCTACATATTCAATGACCGTCGTTGTTGAGGCATGTTTCTTATTTTGAGGGAGCTCGGATTTCACAGCTGAGGTTCTCGTGAGTTTTTCACAGTACCTCAAAAAGAATTCTGCCACTTCCTTCGAGGTCCTCCCTAGTTCATCATTCACAGTCATCAGCGCCATAACATTTAAGAAAACTAAGTGCTTAGGTGAAATAAAAACATCACTAAGGCGGTGGTTTCTTAAATTAGTATCTGTTTCCCATCAACATTAATATGATATTAATTTTCTGGCTTCACTGTTTCGGGCAATGTTAAGGATGCCTGACATAAACTAGCTGAAGGCCTAAAATTATAGTGCAGCGAATTTAACTATAATAAAGGAAAACAGGAGGTCGAAAGAAAGTAATATTGAACCACAAGCACTGAGATCTCAATGCAATATAACTGTGTATACATTTTTTTATGGCCAGCCTGATGATGACCATGTTTGGTCGAAACATGTAGCTGATCTGTGAACTTAATATATTGCTGTGTTCTGACTGGATTCATTATACATCTGTGATGATCTAAGAACCCAACGGGGATGAATTGTCTAAAAATTATACAGGCCCTACGTATTGGGAGTAGGAGTACGGAGCTTCTTCAAACTTTTACTATTCGGGGAAATATTTTGGTTTTACAGAATACTGTTAGGTTTTCAAAGAAGAACTAAGTCAAAGACAAAGGGCTATAGACGTAAGGGCTCGCTGGGAGGCGCACAAAAGGTATATGCAGAAACAATTAAAACTGAATGGTTCTTACTTATTAAACTAGAAAATTTCTTAAAATTTGACGTCACTACTACTCGATCTGTAAATATAAAACAATATTAAAACCATGTAACACATCAGCTTTAATCCGATACAATCGAATCGAATCGTATAAAACTAGGCACACACCCAACAGGCTTAGGCAGAACTGGTGTACATGATAAGGAAGTGAATGCAAAATTTCGGGGAAATTCTGGATTACACGAACAATTTTTTGGCTTGCCAGACTGTCAGGAGAGACCAAGAGACAGAAGACGTTTCGCAGGACTGGCTAAAAGCCTTGCCGGCGACCTTTTTCGACGAAGGCATATAAAAGGTTGTCCCATGACATGACAAGTGCCTTAATTTACAGGGCGACTATGTGCGGAAGAAGTTCAACGTAGGTACCAACAAGCTGTAATAAAGATATTTTTTAAAATTTTTAAAAGCTTTCTACGCCCAACCGCATGCTACTTTCTGGACGCGCCACGTACGTATTGTCACTATTCGTTTTTAAAATCATAATGAATCAATATCTATTCTCTCACATTCTAAGAGACAACAAAGCAGTAACATTTACATGCTGTAACACGTTATTAGGTTTTGTGGTACTCTGATAGGTGACTAATGGCCATGCTGTCAATACTAATCACTGGCGAAAACAAGTCAACTTTTGTGGTGTTAGCGATTCTACACATGTAATACCTGGAACATTCACCCAGCTGGCTCATCTCTGTGAAACTGAGTTAAAAACCCAAATATCATACAGCAACGCGGTCACCAAGCATGTCATTAACGCACAACGCAGAACTGAGAGTTTGCGTGTTCTATTACCCTACAGATGAACAGCCAATAGGCAACCGGAACAGCTGGGTTCGTTACGAAACTGGAGTGAGCTGTAAATTAAACATATCTTGGTATTCAAATATGCCTCATCCATATAAAGCCACGCAGTTTAATTTGCGGGACAGAGAAATGGGAAAATCATGCAAAACTTCCCAATATACAGAACACAATCTACAGAATAGTTTGAAAATAGAAACCTTTGCTTAAAAAAAGAGAGAATGTTACTAGACAGGGCTTGAAAACACATGTGCAATTATTGCCAACACAATTTATAGCAAATTTTCTTAATATTAGCCCGTTTATTTTTCATTTAAGTAGCGTTTTCTCAGCTGTAGTGTCAACAGTCATGATAATTATGAATGATCACTTGGGAAGGATATGAATGGCTTCCACATCATCTCAACCACATAGAATTCAGCTTCTGGTACTGTGTCACTTTACCACGTATCGGATTTTTACGAGTATATTTGTATTTTATGAACAGAGGTCAGCTTTGGGATTTTATTACAGAAAATGGTTAATGGGTCCTGTTAAATATACAGCAACATGAGACGAACCTGTCAGCTCCCTCCAGTGCCGATTTTAAAGAGGAGTGGGAATTGATTTTTACTGCTTTAAGCCACCTTAAAATTCTAGGGGCCAGAAGCGTGAGACGAATTAAGTTCCATACTGAGGCCCAAAAAAACAGGTAGCAACACAAAAAATCAGTGGTCCAGGCGATTTAGAGGCCGGGATTTGTGCACCTATGCCGTAGACAATACTTTGCTTACTGAGTGAAAGCAATATCTGCAATGCATAGATCCAATTTTATGAAGTAATGAGCAGTGTGTTTCCAACGACCCTAAATCTGATCTTACAGCAGAATATAAGACCATATTTAATTTAATCCCAACCCTCAGTAACTGGCTTGGCATTTCTGTTTGACTTAGCTTTATACTCTCTACAGCCGGGGTGGAAAATTGTTGGCTAGCGGACTGTATCCTCACCCTTGCAACGGGCCACAAACCTGTATAGGTGCGAAATCTTAAATTCCAGTACACGTATTGTTATATGGCATTCTGTTGTGCTTCCTAAACTGAATCAAAATTACTTTTCAATCCGTCAACATAACTTTACTATTAAACAATCCTTCTTTTTGCAATAAAAGCTATGTGATTCAGCTTAAATTACTTTTATATATTTACATTTTTATAGTGTTTAGACTGATGACGGCTTTACTAGAAGGCCAAGTGATGTAGTTGGTATTGTAAACAAGGATGACTTTCATAATCACTTGGCCTTTACGGACGGAAAAGTATAGTCGATTCAGTAGCTTCAAGTTTTCCATTTTTACATAGATAAAATTAAGAGCTACGAATATTTAGAGAGGCGTCAAAACTTGAAACTGCTACTGGCTTGAATTTCTCCAAAACCAATGGAAAATGGCTTTGCAGATGAATAAGCTCGACTTGCGGGTAAACTGGGCTTTTACTTACATCAATTAAGAACACAGGGAAACCAAGAACAAGCAAAATATATAACATATTTGATTCATAGCTTAAGGGTTCAAAATGTCGGGTCCAGTCAGGCATAAAGGCTGCATTTTTCCCACCGCTGCCCAAGAGTGCATTGTCCAGATTTCCTGTATGATGCTCCCCAGTATATAGGGGAAAGTAAGACTAAAAAGTAGTGTGGTTTTATTTAAGTATTATTTATGTTTGTTACGTTGGCAGTATCAGACACTGTATGTCCTGCATTATTCGTAAGCTATTATATCACGCCTGTGTCGATACCCCCCCTTCCGTGTTGTTATTTATTGTATTTAAACAACATATTCAAAGCAAACGTGTGCGCATTTACTGCAGCACCTATTCATGAAATTCTCTTTGACATTTCTGTTTCACTTTGAATGGAATTCTCATTAACCCTGCTTTTCATTAATCCTCTTACCACTGTCAGCACTGTTCAGCATCATATTACCCTCTCATTTTCTTTTATGACATGTCGTATTTTAGTTAATTGTGCCCTGTACGCCGCCTCTAAGCATGTTTTCACCCACAACCTAATTTCATGAAGGAGAGTCCATCTAGGGAAGCTACCAGTCCCTCAGATAGCCAAAAAAATTCTTCGCATTTTCCAGCAAAGAAATAACAAGGCTCTCGGGTCAAAATCACAAATTCTACTTTCCTACTAGCTACACAGTTTTCCATCAAGACTAGTCTGCAATTTTAAACGTCTATTTAATTGGACCCTTTTTTCCCATTTTTAGTTCACATTTATTCTTGAAAGGAAAGAAATAGACTTTAAAGTTAGCAAGCTGTGTGTGTGTGTGTGTGTGTGTGTGTGTGTGTGTGTGTGTGTGTGTGTGTGTGTGTGAGTCCCTCTCGGGAAAACTTTTCATGTACTTGAGAGATTTTCAAAAGAATTTCTATGAACCTTTTACCACTGGAGGACATTCCAATGCATTATTTCCTAATTGTTTATGATCAGTAAAGATAACGTGGCGCAACCCCAGATTTGTGTGACAGGGACATTAGCAACTTTTAGTGTACGTACTGAGAAGCTAAGCAGCTTTATTAACATTACGTATTTATAGAATTTGAAGAAAGAATACTAAGGTTGTGCAAGGAAGTTCTTTGGCTCCCTGCTTAATGGTGAGGACCAATAAAAATTCCAAGCTGTGCATTTGACGGCAAATAATAAACTTTGCTGTGCTGATACGAAATCCGAGCATGAATCCCTTGCAGCTCATTTCAGTTTTAAAGGAAACAGTAATGACAGATAATAATAAATGCATTTAAGGAGTAATTATTGCTTGGCAGGATTGGAGGATAGAGACTGTGGTGCATGCCAGACGGCGGATATGTATTTCATTAACTGACTTATATAAACTTCCTCTACGTGAGATCTGTGTCCTTTGGGATATTGCGCAGCGTACAGTGGAGATCCCTACCGACGTTTCGAGACAACATATCGGTCCCCCCATCAAGAGCCAAGAAGTTCAAGAAGAATTTTTCTTGTACAGAATTGTCGGTTCAGAATTACCACTCTACCCTGCGTAACATCCCAGAAAAGCGCACATCTCGTCTGCATCACGGCTGAAGCCTGAAATCACGAAAACTAACATTAATTTATCTCAGGTCATTATTTAAAAGAGTGCAATAAGCACTTTAATATATCTGGCACTCACACGAAAATAGAAGGTAAAAAAATAAATATGCTTCTTGGGGTTTTCGACTGTTAGTTTTGTGGTCAGTGTGCCGGATTCACGCAAGGCCAGTTTATTTCATACACATAAGCAGAACGAAAAGTGAAAATTTTTTATACTAAGTTATTAATGAGTTTCTCTACTATTAGTGGGACAGATTTTTACCAAACTCGCCTTCAAAGGCCATGACATTTTCATTCATCTCTTCGTGCGAATGCAGTATATTTTTTTTGAGGGGGGGGGGGGGGGCAGAAAACTAAAGAAATCGGCTATACTATACATCAATACTCCGCGGCATTGCACAATAGCTTTTGATATAATGACCGATTTATGATTGATGGGTTACTCGAGTCTGCTCATAATGAAACTGGCGATAGTTACAGAATGATGGAGCAAAGAGGAAAGAAGAAGCAGTAAAATTCTAAGAAAGCTTTTATTCCAGAAAGAAAAGATTGGGAAAGTGCTTGTTTGTATACAAATCAGAATGTTTTATCTTTCCGTCTTCTATCTAAAACCCAAACATTAATGTAGAGTACATGGCCGTACACTTACAATTTTACATTTCTCTTCAACGGATGTGAGTACTGATGTCTCATTCTGCACCTGGAACGTAGTGTTCACGGAGGAAGCATGGTGGAAAATTACGTGGAGCTAGGGCGCTCGAGGTAATAGCAGAATAAAGAAATTATATGAGGAGTGTTTTTATGTTAACACTTTACCGAACGTAGCCGTTAGTGTGCTTACACAAACAAAGATAAGATGGTTAGAATGTGAAGCACACACAGGAGAAATAAGAAATGCTTACAAAATCCCACTGCAAAATTTCCAACAAACTACTTCAGAGACATAGGAATCGATGAGCGGATAGTATAAAAAATGTGCTTTAAACAGACTGGATAGGAGTCTTTTAGCTGAATTAAGATAACACACTGCCAGACTGTGGTGTTATTATTGCCTCTGAATCTGCTGGTCACGTTACTATGAAACAGGTTTCTTTTAGGATTTCGTTCTCCGCATTTTAAAACTTCAAATTTTGCAAGTCCATTCCACCAGGAGTCGATTCAGATGTCTTTGATGGGAAATTATACATCCTATTTGAACGTGCTGTTGCAGCTTTACATGTCTGTTACACAAATTCATTCCTACCTGTTGGGTGTAATGGATTAGTAAGGGATTCTACATGTACGTACGGCAAGACTTCAGTAACATAAAAACAGACCGATCTATCACTCCAGCATTTCCTTCAGTTTCACTGAGAGATTTCACAGATACAAACGTAAACATGGCAAAGGGCGTTTGTATTTTGTACAAACAAAACCAACAGCAATGGTCACAGAATTTTTCACTCTCCCCGACTACTGTGTCTCTACCACTCCACTATCTTCTGGGCGTCAAGGGCACAAAAATACCGGTTCAGCATACGCAATGAGCCTGCTGTTACTTCGAAAGACAAACTAAACTGCTGATTGTAGAAACATTTCCATTCCGTACTGGAAGCCGAAGAGACAGATTTATCTGCTTGGCAGCGCACACCACTGTTGTAGGCAAATCTTACGAAACAGCTTGGTGTAGCGGTAATCTCAGGAGGTTACGTGAGTGTAGAATGTCGAGACGAAACAATGCTTCCTACTCGTAACATATTTCGCCACCTTAAGACGTGCAAGGTGACCTATCTACACTTTTATTACTTTTCAGGAAGCATGACAAATGGCTTGCTGATTGCATTTTTTGTTGCCCCTTGCCTCACGAGAAAATCTTAATGCTGCTGACACTTGCCTGTATCCACGATCCAGCCCCAAGAAGTACTATGCATGTAATTCTTCTCTTCAATATTTTAATTTAAGGTAATTTAAATTTAATGACAATAATAACCATCAGCCGTACCAACAGGGTATGAACACACCAGAATTGGTCTCTTCATTGTTGTTGACAACAACAATTTTTTCTTTCTCGACCTATATTTTTTCCGGTCGGAGTTCATGAACACAATACGCCTTGCGAAAGCTACAGGCCTATCGGGTTTCATTGCTAAGCCTTCCCCTGTCCTTCAATTTCAAAAGCACCCAAGCCGAAAATTCAAGTTCACACATGCAGAAATGACGGCGCGTCTGCCTCCGGGTCAAAGAGAGGTAGGTACCATCACTATAGGCAGCTCGTGGTGGTGCAATTGGTTGAGGCACTGCGCTACAAGCCGGAAGGTCGCAGGTTCTATTCCTGATGGTGTCACTGGACATTTGCATAATCCTTCCGGCCGTAGTATGGCCCTGCGGTCAACTCAGACTCTAATAAAAATTAGTTTCCTGGAAGGTAAAGGCGGCCGGGGCGTAGGACTGACAACCCTACCATCTTCATATGCGGGTTGTCTCGAAATCTGGGAGCCTCAGCCTCCTGGAACCCTCAGGGCCTGTACAGGCATTGCCTTACTTTCACCGTCACTATAGACAGAGGTGTGGCCTTTGGCCCAAAAGCTTAGGCATTTAGCCACTTTGTCCTGGTGGAAAATTCGGAGGGCTCCAAGAAGATAAAAAAAAATAGGACGGGAATCCCAGAAGACTTCAAGAATACGCAGATGAAAGGGCACAAAAAAAGGCAGCGGCTAGCCAGTGATCGGTGGCGACCGCCAAGTTTGACAGATAATCAGCTACACGACTGCGCAATGTGCGATGATTCTGGGTGAGACGCGTGACAGATAAAACTCTAAGCACTTGGCAACAGCGTGTCTAGTCCGTAAGTCCTCAACAACACGCCTTAAATTTTTGCTTTCAGTTCTTAAATGAGAGGGCTGTGGTTTTCCTGTGTTATTAACTAGCTTGCCGCAGGAGTTTTCTGTCACTAAATCCCTTCACTTCCATTTTCACACACATGTAAAATAACAGACAAAAACCATAGTTTTTCCTATTTTAATTTCTACGTTTTTAGGCAACAAACTGGATGAATAAAATGTTGAACCTCATGGTATCAGGCGACTTTTATTTGTTACTGTCTTTCCTAAATATATATTTGGGAATATATTCGGATTTTGCCACACTTTCAGAGGATTTATTAGCTTATCTGATGTTGTGATTTCGCCTTGTAGTTTGTTCACGACACTTGGACGTACGCTTTTTTGTCTGTCGTTCGTCAGGTATCTACAAGAACCATACAAATCACCGCAACGCCCCAGTACGTTAGCTATTATCAAATTATTTATCGATTTAGACAAATACTACGTTCTTTTGTCACCAAAACGTAGGCTACATACACACGTGCAACATAAAAGTAACCATCACCCGTAACAAGCCATGACATATACACGTGTAACATAAAAGTAACCATCACCCGTAACAAGCCACGACATACACACGTGTAACATAAAGGTAACTGTCACCCGTAACAAGCCATGACATATACACGTGTAACATAAAGGTAACTGTCACCCGTAACAAGCCATGACATATACACGTGTAACATAAAGGTAACCATCACCCGTAACAAGCCATGACGTATACACGTGTAACATAAAGGTAACCATCACCCGTAACAAGCCATGACATATACACGTGTAACATAAAGGTAACTGTCACCCGTAACAAGCCATGACATATACACGTGTAACATAAAGGTAACCATCTCCCGCAACAAGCCATGACGTATACACGTGTAACATAAAGGTAACCATCTCCCGCAACAAGCCATGAAGGCACAGAGTGACAGTAGATTTATAGCTGTGTTATTTTTAACTTCGACGCTAATTGGTGGTGGGTGGCCAACGCCACGCCCTGGCCGCTTTACCCCGGAGAAGGAAGGCCAATACCCATTATAGGAGACGCTGTGTAGGCCCCAGGGCCAGTCTGGGCTGGTATAGAGAACAGAAAGTCTCTTTCACCGAGCGAGGTTCGAACCCAAGCCCGCCAGCCCGAAACAAGGCCCTATACTGACTATGCTATTTCGGCCCCCTATAGGTACTACATGGATTATTTTATTGTTGTTTCATATCAATTGTCTGTTACTGTAACTTGAAAGGGCGTGGGCTAAACGTCGGCCGCTTGTCAGTTGAGTTTGATAGACCCGAAGGAAAGTCGGCTATTAGGGTGAGTGAAAATGAGCTGCGAAGGACTGAGATTTACCATAAAATCATTAATCAGGCCAGATCTCCTTCGCTTGGACATTCGAAGCAGACGTCTTCCGAATCCAAACCTCTGTACAGGGTATTGGTACTGCAGCTGCCTTTACACATTTATTTGTCAGTTCCCATCCAGCGAACACGAAACCTGTTAGCACAAGGCTGTCCTACCGTTGATCACAGCTGCCTTTTTGCAGCAGCAGTCCAAACGATTGCCTCCGCCCGACATTTATTTTCAAGTGAAAATTCTAACAAAAGTGGCGCTCTCGCATCCGACATCCCAGTGCTACCAGCACACATTATCTGTATAGTTGACATACCTCTCCTCTGAATTTACTGAGTCTAACAATCATATTACTTTCTGAACAGCCTTATATACCGACATCCCTTTTATTGTACGAATGTGTTATAGTCATAACAATAGTAACAGAGGTAATAATATAGAACAATGATAGTAAAATAATAAGAATATCTGTTCGAGTGGTGTGTCAATACCTTACACACATATCTAGGTCCATAACATCCACTTCTCTTCGGCACACGGTTCTTCCACTTATAAGCCTACTTCTGATGGCTCTGTTCCCCTACTTTACCATTATTACACTACTACCATTACTTGAATATTACTACATGTTTGTCTTCCACCCAGCCATTATCTTATTATTTATTTCTTCCTACAACCCTGTTGTGTATTTCTAGCTTTATTCGCCAGCTTACATCGAATCTTAGGCGTGTTAGCAAAATCGTGAAAAGCGACTATTAGATGCGTCGCCTCTGCCTGTCCGCATAGAACAACTCGGCTGCCACACGAAGCATTTTCACGAAATTTAACATTTGAGTATTTCTCGAAAATCTGTCGAGAAAATTCAGGTGACACTAAAATCTGACACGAACAACGGGTACCTTACATGAAGACCTACGTACATTTATACTAATTCGTTGAATTCTTCTTAGAATGAGAAATATTTCAGACAAACGTTAAAGTGAAAATCAAAACACAAATTTTATTTTTAAAAAATTTTGTCCGAAAATCGTGCCGTTTATGAGATAACGTGAAAAATATGGTACAGCCAGACAGGCCACAGATGAAAATGTAACATGGCGCATGCGCTTTGCATGCCGGATAACTAAGGCAAAAATACAGACACACAATCAGAATATTTAATACTCACTGCTTTCCCACGGCAACAATGGTTACGCGAAAGCGCCTCAATCTTACGTTATACGCACATTGCCTGCCTCGTTGAATACATATTTTATGCTATTCCTTAATTCCTTTGTAAGAGTACAGTTCAGCATTTTTCTCTAAGATAAACTCTCAGACGTGTTCAACCATTCACTACTTGTAAATTCTTATCTTTTCCTTTTTCGAACATTTTAGTAATATTTATGCGTTGTTCAGCCTCCTACCCCACATACGGCGGACCTCTTCTCTGCTTTTTTCGTGTTTTCCCACTATTCTCATTTCTTGTATGTACAAGCATCAGTGAAATTTTCTTTACCCCACTTATATTTTATTCCAAAATAAAATAAGATCTTTCTATATAATTACAGCTTTCGTTTTACCTACCTCAATCATTCTTTAGTCAAATTTGTCAAAAAAATATTTCTGATTATTTTAATTCTTTGTTGTGATTTCTTTGACAAAAATCTCCACGCTTAACTCTATGGGCTAACAGTTCCTCCTAATAGTGTTAGTCCCTTCAGGTCGTAAGCGACCCCTGGTGATCCTATAATAGTTTCTTCTACCCTCGCACTTTCTGCGTATTATTTGCTGCAAGAACATGTCACAACTTCCACACAGTTTTGCCTCGTCGTGACGCTTCGGCATATTCGTCGTTTTGAACACACCGAAGTGTTTCGTGCGAAATCTACCGGCTTGTTTGCGTCTACACTGTCTAACTGCAGTGGTTCATTGATGTCACAGATGTCAGGCACAGAAACTGTTTGAGCAACTGACATTTCGGTGGTCAAGTTACCACTCATTTTACAGCTGATCGTCAATGACAGGAGAGTAATACAATGAGCATAATAAGGCCATAAAGTACTTAACAAAAGGGAGCAGTCATTCTTGAAACGCTAATAGTTGCTTAGCTAGTCAAGAAATCCCCTCCCCCCCCCCCCCCCCAATTTCTGTATCCAAGCCCCATTACCATGTTCATAAAAACGCAACCCTACATCGTATGTGAGCTAAACGAATCCAGCCCCAACCTCCTTTCTTGTTTCTCCAAGATCCCTTTTGATAATAACCTCTCATCTAAGCCTGGCTTCCGAGAAGTTCCCTTCCTTCAGGTTTTCCAATCAAGACACTGCAATAATTCCACCTCTCTTCCAAGTGTGCCGCATGCCTCTTACGTCCCATTCCCCTTGATTTGATCATATTAATAATGTTTTACTCCTCATTATCTAATTATATCCAGCATCTTTCCTTCCTAACTTTTAGTTTCAAATATTTTGCTCAGCAATCTGTTCTCGTACACACCGTAGCCACATTCTAAGCTTCTGTCGTAATACGTGTTCTCTCACATTGAGGAAAGACAGTAGATACGTCCTTTCCTGAATGTCAGAGAGTATGTTTTATGGCCAGATATAGATCGTAGCTACTGTGTAATAACAGGAGACAATAAATGTTGGCTCGGTCTACCGGTCAGAAAAAATATTTTACTTTCCAAGAGGAAACGCGCCTGCCCAAGCCTTCTAACCCTTCCGCAGCAGTCACGTAGCGCATAAGACATAAAAATCCTGGCCCTTTTTAATGTAACATGCATAACACTGTCCAAATCTACTGAGCTGTGCCTGTAGGAAAATAATAAAAAATACAGAAGGAAGACCACGACACAATATTAAGGCATAAATCCAAAGATATTTACACTTGTTGGCCTGGATTTTTTATTCTTCACGAACGAAAAGACAAGTGGGTGTGACAAACCCTGGCAGTCAGTACTTCCAGGATATTTCAGAAGATAAGTATAATATTCGCTGTAGGTAAAATGTACATGTGTAAATTATTCGTGATTTCAGGCTTCCGCCGCGATCTTGATGAGATCTGCGCTGCTCTGGGACATTACACAGCGTGGAGGATTACATCTCGACGCTGTGCAATATCCCAGAAGATCACAGATCTCAGGTATAAATTAGATTCCAACTTTTCTAATCGCGCTTATTTTCGAAAAGGCTGAAATTCAAGTTATATATAATGGGAATTTTAACATTTCTGTTGTGTTGTTTTGAGGTATCCGTTGTTATTGGAGGAAAACTCAAGTGTTTGAAATCTAAGTGCTGCCTAAAGCATTTGTACCCAACCGGAATTAAACATGTATGACTAACATGTCTATTTTTTTAGTTATTTACTCCGTGCATTTTGAATAAACATTTTCACTTAACGTACCAACTAAATGCACTTACAATATATGACATCACAGTCACTTTACTTCGACATGTTGTAGACATTATGTATAAGGCGTATTATAACACTTAAATATGAAATACAAAATATTTAAAATGTCATTTAATATCACATACAGCGCGTGCCTTTAGTCGGTACATTAAATGAAAATGTTTAAACACGTATCTTTACCTTGTGTGTAATGAAGAAAGCCGAATAAAATGATCGCGCTGTGTGTTTTCTGTAGATCGATCATTAGGACTGCGAACTTGATTCCCACTCCAGGTTTTGCAAAGTGTCTTTCTGTTTTGTTGTGTCCCATGTACGAAGCAAGACTTTTGCAACCGGCTGACCCGTCTTGCAAGGTACTCGTGTCCTACCAAATGTGTATAAAGAGGATTCATAAGCCCAGAGGCCCTTGTTCTCATTGACACTTAGCGCCGCAGTACGTATAGACACGTAAAAAAGATTATCGTGATTTGAACACGTTAAATGACCATACAGCTATATCTGTACTGTAGTGAAAAAGTGGATATTAAGAAGGCCTCGATTGGCTCAGACGAGGAGACGAAAACATTCTTACAAATTTCAGAGTGAAAACCTCTGGGAAGAAACCACTAGGAAGAAAAAGACCGAAGCATAGGGTCTAATATTAATATGGATTTTGGGGAATTAAGTTGAGAAGATGGCAGTTGCATAGAAGTGACCCATAACTGTGCCCAACATACAAATTCAGTTCCTGTTTAACACAGAACATAGTCTTCGCCATTATAACGAAAGAGGCAGCGTAGGTCTAACGTAACGTTGTGGCGCATCCGTGTAATACTTATATCTCATCGGCTATTCCTGATAGCATTGCACTCGAAGAGAGCGCCTTTATAGCGATTTAACGTCGGCGGCAACAACAAAACGTACGTCGGTCTTTATGTAAAATAAGCGATATTTTTGGCTGATTTTAACCAAATTCGAATTCTAGAGGTATTTTCACACAAGTCCCCAATATCACATTTCACGCAACCCCGTACAGCAGAAGCCGCACTGATACCTGCGGACAAACAGACGGACGGACATGATGCCTGAAACAGGCGCTTTTCGCTACTGTACGAACGCGCCTAAAACCAATGGGTGAGGTGTGATTAGAGGAGTAAGCGAGAATTATACGGACCGCGCTTCCAAATATTACCATCGATAGTCACATTATGTAAGGTGTGGGACAGGCACTAAACGTCTCCTACCTTAATTACATGCTCACAACATTCCGCTTTAAATAACGAGAATTTTGAAACAGAACCATTGCAGGATCACTATTCTAAATAAAGGGAAACAGCAATCACTAATTACAGAAGAAGGAAGTAGTGGAAATACTTAAGTTTTCGACTTATATTTTGGATATCCACTGCATTCCTGTTATATTACTAGGCACGCCTACGCGTACCGTAATCAGATCAGACCTGTTCACAGCAAGCAGCCACCCAACGTGCATCAGATACTTTCGGCCAGCGTCAGAATATTCACATTGTCTGTAGAACCTGAGTCACATAAAACTCGTTGCCATAAAACTATTGATATCTAAGAAAACATATTTTTTAATAAAACTCGAATATTTTAAATTCTATCCTGTTCATTTTATTGCTGCTTGTATTTATTTTACGCCCATGTCTCCATTATTATTCTACTTCCACTCCGTCCCTTGCGATCGATTCAGATTTCTCGCAAGCATATAGTATCTTGGGGTTAGCTCTTTGACGCGTGACAGCAGCGAATAATAAAAACGCCATAACACAAAGCGAAAATCCCTACTGAGGCAGAAGGCCTACTCCTTTTCTTCTATTGTCTGTGTATAGGTTTGTTACTTTATCGTGTTTTATGGTTATTTTACGGCTGTGCATGTATTATTTAAGACGGATTTGAAAGTACACAGTCAGTGGACCGATATTTACAAGGCACTATCCGAAAGCCAGCCTGAGTAAATAAGTATTTGAGAACTTCAAAACCTAAATCTTAGCCAAATAAAGTACTTCAGCAACGAGTTACAGTTCGCTGGTTGATCTAAATATGCCGAAAAACGAACATATTAATAGTTAACGCTGCCGCATCATATACAGCGGTAGGAGAGTTCATCTGCTCCGAAACGATCTTGTATAATGACTGTCCTATAATCCTGCCTCGTCTCAACAACAGACAAAACCAGACCAACCGCCTCCCAGGGAGATTAGAGAGTAATCTACAGAAGTAGCTACTAGCATACGCAGTGTGTAACGTGAAATATGACAAGCTGTTATCATAGTATCATTACTCTTGACACTGTGCATTGCCTGAAGTAGACGTTAACATAGAGGAAGTTTCGAGAGTTGGATAAACGCATCTCGTCAGTTTGAAGTTTCAATGACAGATTTACTATTGAGGTTTGGTATTTTCTGCAATGTTGCGCTGCGTCAGTGGATAGTATGTTACAGAGGTTTCGGGACAGCGTGTCCGCCTCCTTAAGGCTCTAGTTGTCAAAGGACATAATTACCGAAACGTCGGCAATAAATCACCCACTGACGCTGCTCAACATGCCAGAATATCTACGATCTCAGCTAAACGGCCGCAAAAGCCTGATGTTTAACATATCTTACTATTCGTAGTTTTAGTGTGAGAGTGAATCGTTGCTCTAACCAGTAGACTAGGGGGAAGGTAAACTTTTGTTCACTATCTTGCCGCTGTGCATGAAATAAACGCGCAATGGGAAAGTGGTGTGTGTGTCTCTCTCTGTCTAGGTGCACATTTTAACTTCTATGCTACTTGTGGATTAAGATGTAACTTGATAATGGAGAAAACGGTGCTTTACTACAAGTTGTCAGCCGAGTTACATTATGGTCTGAATCGCTTAAATATTTGTATGCTGCATGAAGTTCAAAACCTAATTACAAATTAGTCGATGACACAAACTTTAGATCTCACAGATCTCTGCGTATTACCTCACTTGGCGCATAAACACTTCAGTGCAGGTAAAATGCTTGCGATAGGACTACTTTACCTAAGTGTGTAATGACAGATATAACTGTACTGTAGGGGGATCTCTGTAGAACTGCACGTTAGGGAATCGACGATCCGAACTTCGGCCAGATGACCAGAAAATCTGAATAAAGCTACTCCATAATTCTCCTCTGTTGGTCCAGAAAAATATTGGGATTTGAATTTTAAATAGAACGCAAGTACGTGTTTACGAATTGTTCACCATTCGGATTGTCTTCCAGTTTTCAAATAATACAATCAATCGACTGTTGTCTGAAAACTAACTTGGCAGCAATAGACTTGAAGACTGCTCTCCTCTGCGATGTAATGCCGCGTTGTCTGGTAGAAGTGTCCCACCGTTACAGAGAGACCCAATGTCTCCGTTATAATAATAATAATAATAATAATAATAATAATAATAATAATAATAGTCGACAGCAGCACCAGCGACGGCGGAGGCGGCGGTAGCATTACCTATCCTGACGATGGAGGCTGCTTTCTCTGAAACGTCCGTATATTTATACCAGACTGCACGCTGTCACATCCAAGAAGATATCAGTCTTCAAAGTCTCCGTCGTTAGAGCCTCAAATCTCATTTTTAAACAGAATCATATTTGCAAGAAATAAACACAAGAGCAGAGAAATATGTAAAGTCGCGAAGAGCGCGGTTGGAAATTTATTTTCTTCTTATTCCTACAACCCAAAAACTCAAAGTAACAGTTTTTTGTTGCTATCATTAAGAAATAACTTGTCTCAATCCGTTCATAAAGGATGGCGTTTTAATTGATCAGCATAATTAACCTACAGGTTATCGCTGCTAAGTTCATTAAACAATCTCCCTCGCAAATTCAAAGTTATTACATTATACCACTGACATAAACTCCTATTATACTTTATAACAACAAAACTGATGTTTATCCACAAAATTTGTCCCAAGTCTCAAATATAGTGACGAAAAACGTCATTTAGAACGGATACGAAACCTTAAATTTTATTAGGCGGGGTCGATACTGGTGCTTTGCAAACTCTCTGTGCTACAGACAAAAGAAAACCGCTCTGAATATAAAGCAATAAACTGAAAACGGAGAAGAAGGGAAAATAAAACACTGTATCTGGCTTAATGACCTAGTAATATCTGAGAAAAGCAAGAAAAGTAGGAAAAATACAAGTACAAAAACAATAAAAGTTCAAGCACGACATTTTACATAAATTCTTGTTTTCCTTTGCCCTCTCTAGCGCAAATCAATACATACATATGTAGCTGACCGCAGAAGAAAAACTACAGTAGTATAACTAGTACGGCTTTCTTTAGTGGCTGGATATCTTGTGATGAGCGTTTGCAATGTCATTTTGCTTAGATATTCCTACGTAAACAGAAAAAATAAATTACGAATATTTCGTTTCTATTAAAGACACGAAACATTTCTAAAAACTTCAGATTTATTATTTTATTTCACACATAAGCTTTATTTACAAGTGTTCAGTTTGGGGGATTACATTTATATTGTATACATTCATACGTCATAATATTTATCCTGTAAACTAAAAGGTTAGACGTTGTGATAATTATCAGATATGAGACATACGTATTACTGGCCCTCGGAAGGCACTGCTGTTTCAAGCGTCCGAGAAGCAGGAAGACGACAAGAATATCAGGATAGAGAATTTTATCAGAATAAGTCTTTGTATATGGACAAAGGTTCTATCTTCTGTAAAGCGCTGGGGTGCAAATGTATCCTCAGCGCGACATGACAGAGCGCTGTACTCAGTTTCAACGACATTAAGAATTCCGTGAATTTACATTTGCAGTACCTGGAACAACTTGTGTTTTGTGTATTTAGTCATTCATGCGGAAATTTTAACAAAAGAAAAAAGGCACGTCGAATGCAGACTTTAGCATAGATATCAATGATTGTATATAATTTATTTATCATCTATTAAGCGTATGTTTCTTGCTGAACACCTAGGCGCAGTAACCATATCGGCTACAGTGAGTCCGTTTCAGCACAGTGTGGTGCGTCATAGCGTTGCGGAAGGTAGAGGTGATTTCCAAATACGGAGAATAACTGAAATGGATCTAAATGAATAAAAAAATGCGGGACGCCGGCAGCGGGTGGTCCTATTGCCTCACCGTCTTTAAGGGTGATCTCAACCCTTCCACTGCAATGTAGATTCGATACCTGCTGGTCTGCGATAGTGCGCACCGTTGAGTGGTAGGACTGTACCGACGTTTCGGGACAGCCTATCGGTCCTATTTTCAAGGGTCAAGAAGTCCAAGAAGACTTGGAATTCTTGGAGTTCTTGAACCTTGAAGATGGGACTGCTAGGTTGTCCTGAAACGTCGTGCAGATCTACCATTCAACACTGTGTAAAATCTCAGAAGGGCGCAGATCTCGTCGTCCTTAATCACCATTCCATTTGTTGTAGTTTACATGACTTCTACAATAAATCAACGTCTTGCTTTCAGGTGGAAGTGACTACGAATTTTAATTGTTTACAGCAATTATTTGTGTCAGATCGGTGCATCAACAATCTCTTCTACATGAATACGGACACAAGATTGACATACTGCACCTCATTTTCTGACTCCAGGCCCAAAATATGGTACGGGTACATTGATAAGTGGTATGGAGACAGTGTCAATAAACAATTCAGGAACACAGATTCATTGCTATGTAACCACTGCGCCTAGTGCAAAGAAATGTCATTACTTGTTAGAAGACAAACACAGATTCGGAAGTAAATATGTAAGTTTATATTAACCTTAAAAAATTTTAAATACCGATTAAATAATAATAATAATTATTATTATTACAAATGAAGTGAACATTTAACGCTTTTACTAAACTCTACTTTACTCTTTTAACTTGTTACATTCCGCAGTCGCTAATAGCATACAGGGTAAATTAAACTAAATACCTCTCTTAACAAATCTAATTAGCCGTGTTAGGACGAGAACTGAATGTAATTTATCCTGTGTACTTTGTATCTTTTTATTCGTTTCTTTGTTTATATTGAGTTGTTTTATTCTCTGCAAACCCTCTCCTTTATTTGCTTCCTTTGTCTCTCATTTCCTGGAGATAAATTCTAAAGCTCAACAAACAGATCTCTCCAGCTTTATGTGGGAAGAACAACAAGTTGCAAGTCCGAGCCCCCGGATCTTAGTGGTTGTCTTGCGTCGCGCGAGTGCACTGAGCAAACAGCCGACAGATGCAGAGCTTGGCAGCAAATGTCTAAAACTCTCGACGTAGTACGGTTCCTCATCATAACATTAAGTATCTGCATCTCAAACCTCAGCCTTTTAGTTTACCCAGTTTCAAGGTGCGGTCAATATACACCATAATAGTTACGTAAATATTTAAAGTTGACAGTATTCAAGTTGATAATGTGGGGGGACTCAACCACATGTTCTACAGAAGATTACAACAAGCGGTTACTTAGTGCCGCGGATTAGGGCATATTACTGACCTCCCCCCACGGCCCAACAGCCCCTAGTGGGCCAGGGCCTTCTTACTGTTGAGGTTCAGAGATCATACACCGTACTCCGTAGGACTCCTCTGGATGAGTAATCGAACCGTAGCAGAGACCTCTACTTAACAACACACAACATTCACAAGCGACAGATATCCATGCACCCGGCGGGATTCGAACCCGCAACCCCAGCAAGAGTGGGCAGCCGCAGACCCACGCCTTAAACCGTACGGCTGCTGGGATCGGCCTGTTACTGACCTGCTGCCCCAGTGTTAATTTACGTATTGTAAAGATTTTCCGATTTTGTGTACTGAAGACATTTTACATATGCTATACACTTTGCGCTCTTCGTCGTTTATAGTGCGATTACAATTAATACATTCAGCTGAAACAGAGATTATATTTTGGTGAAACCAACTATATTCAATTTATTAAACTTAAACAAAATCAGTCAAGTACTTTGCTTTACAAAACATGTTTGAGAAGACAATAAAAATGTCTAGAAAGTCAATTTGAAACTGAGTAATTCCGACATCAGCCTTCGAAATCAATTTGTAGAACATGTTTTTTTACAAGGCCAGATAAGCACGGAACATTCTACCACTTTAGATGTATCTGCTTCCAATGCTACTGTAATAATCGAAGTCGACCCAACAGCCCGCGACACTAGCAGCATTGTGAAACAAATTACAAACAAAACTACTTCCAAGCAAGCGAAGGGAGCAGTAGCCGGTAACACTGAGACTACCTGTCACACACACGTGCAGGATAACTTGTCACTTCGGCACGATAAAAAAAAGTAATAATTTTAAATAGAGAAAATCCTCGCCAACTTTAGGATTTTACTTCATGTGCCCGCTGCTTCTAACTTATAGTGGAAGATTCGGTGGCTTCCGTACAGAGAAAGCCACACGTTACAGGGCAGGGTAAAGGTAAAGGTGAATTCGTCCCCGTGCAAGCCATGAAGGCATATACGGGGAACAGAGGTACAGCTACACTCGTTATTAACCTCAGCGCTAGATGGCAGTAAGTGGTCACTATCAGGCCCCGCCGCCTTATCCCCGGCAAAGAACGCCAGTACCCGTTGAATAGGAGGCTGGGTGAACTCCAGAGAGGGTCTGGACAGTTGGCGTAGGAGAGACTCTCCCTACCGGGATTTGAAACCTGGAATATCCAGCCCGTAGCCTAGTCACCACACCTTTCACACTATTCCGGTTCCGTTACAGAGGGGGCCGTAGTGGGACCCGACAATAATTTCCTGCTTTCCGCTGTGTTCTTGCGGCACGTTTTGCTGCGTACTTTTTTCTATGTCTCAAGCCATTCCTTCCGCTGTTTATCAGTTTTCCCGCAACTAATAAAAACTGTGACTCTTAACCGTAAGTTTAAAGAGTCACTTACTGTCGCCATTCCTCAGACCGATATATAGGCCTACATCCACTTTTTGTTACGTGTCTTCTGGTATGTGGTGTCATGTAATATGGAAGACATGTTTCGACATCTGACAGTACATACACTCTCACTGTGGAGGCAGCAGCAGCTTCGTATTTAACGTCGGGACATAACAGACGACGTGGAATGGCATCCCAGAAGACAGGGGTATTCATCATAAAGAGAGAGACTATGGCGTATTTGTGACCGTGTCGGTCAAAAAACATCACATCTGCAGTCTAACACAGCTTTTATATCGCGTCACTTCAGGCTTCCGCCGCAATGTAGATGAAATCTGTGCTCTTTTGGGGTATTATGAAGTCGTGAGCTGTAGTTCGTACCGACGTTTCGGGACAAACTCTTGGTCCCGTTTTCAAGGGTCAAGAAGTCCTAGATGGCAGCTTGCCGCATTTATAAAAACCCACCATCTGTCCTTATCTTGAGCCAGATTAATTCAGCTACTGTCCCTCATCCCGCGTCTTGAAGATCAATTTTAATATTATCCTACCATATACGCCTAGGTCTTCAAAGTGGTGTCTTACTTCCGGTTTCCCCACCACATCCCTCCCTGTATGTACCTCTCCTCTTTCCCAAATTGCCAAATGTCCCGTTCACCTCATTCTTTTTGATCTGATAACCTGTATAATATTTGGTGAGGAACAGAGACCATAAAGCTCCTCGTTATGTAGCCTTCTCCACTCCCCTGATCCCTCGTCCCTCCTAGGGCTGATATCTTTATTGTTAAATTCAATTACCATATTCAATAGCGGGCTAAAATATACAGAGGCTCTAAATGAGAACATTTTTAAATTGTTTGGGAGTGCCCTAATGGTGTGCAAATGGATGACCTGCAGTGGCGGTTTACAAAGCTGAAAGGTAGCTCACTTTTTCCTCCAAAAAGGATCTGACGTGCAGTCATTCAAGCAAGAGGTGATTTCACGCTATGCTCATACAATGTCTCTGCTGATGCACTTGCTGCGTTCGTCCTACATCTGTAATCATAGTCATTAGTAATTACAGACAATATTTTTTTGTTCGTAAAGTTCTTGTCGACCGCATCTCGAAAGCGCAGTAGTCACTCCCACCTTCAGTCCAGTTCAGTGCTGTTAACACACCGAAAACTAAAAAATAAGAAATACGGAAGTGCTTTTCTAGGCGGTGTTTCCAGATATCCCAAAGGTCACTACTTTTTTGGAAGGCGCCAAAGCGTCCCGAACTTCTTCTCAAAACAGCAGTATTGAGAATGAGTACAGAGCCACACGTGCACCGAAACTGACAGAAAACCCCCAGGTACTGAGGATAAATCTGTTTCATTGCTACACCCCACCACAAACTTCACATGAACTGGTCCGGGACCAAACCCAGAACTCCTCAGTGAGCGGTCTGACAATAACCACATCAATCAGGGTGTGGCGTCAGAGATTATAATTTATCCACATTACGTGAATGATTCAGTTTGTACCTTACAGGGAACGGGATGTGCTTTCGTCAGAAAGACTAACACGGTTAATGTTGTATTGTACAAGGAGTCAAACGACGTTAGTTTTGACAGCCGTGAGAAACAAAATTGGCCTACAATCGAACTCGGTTACAACGTCATGAAAGAGCCAGATTATTTTGTATCGTCATAAACGGGCGTCTTTATAACCGAGGAGTATAACGTTACGGTTAACAGTGACGAATTCATTTGTGTAATAGAATATCTGACTCTATAGGCGAGGTGTCGTACAAACCCATGTCGTTATAACCGGATTCGACTATATATACACAGTGAAGGCAAAATGCAGAGCTTCTTAATGCTGCAGCGGGCGGTGAGTATACTAATCACTAGGTTTTAGAGTGTTAAATCTGCATGTGAAGGTGGCGCTTCGTATACCAAATTAGCCTTCTCGGATGTTGTATGGAGAGTTACAGGTAACCGCATCTAGTCGAGCCGAACGAGTCTGACTCCCTAAGATGCTGCAAAACGCAGAACCATTCGTTTTACACACAGTGCATGAGTGGAGCCAAGTGAACACTGCCAGCAGGCTGGTACAGAAACACGTGGGAGTCAAGTTGTGTTTTACGGTCAGAAATAAAGACAGAAAGAAACACCAAGCAATGAATGAAAGAAATGAAGATGAAATGAAAGACACAATGAAAAATAGACTGCAAATTGTCGCACTTAACAATATTACAATGAACTAAATTTTCTCTCTTTTTTGTATCTCAACCTTTTTAAATTCAGGAGCCGCGAAAACAGAGGCGGGCTTTATGAGGTTAAGAGCAATCGTACCAGTATCCTGTATATTGCAGTCTACAAGAGCGAGCTTTACCAACACGCCTAACCGAGTTCACTTACGGCATTGAAATTTAGATATACTATTTTGTGACACCAACTTTGTCGAGACGTAATAATCAACTGCAACGAAAACGCATAAGCCTATAGGGAATAATTTATCACAAATCTTCCATACTGTCGGGTCAATACAAAAATAATAAAAGCAGAGTAATTATTGGCCGAAATGATTTACGAAGTGACAACTTGGCACGTTTTAACGCATAATGTTTAGTCACCTCTCTCCCCCCCCCCCAACAAAAAAGCGAAGAAAATAATGAACTGTACGACAAAATTTGTAGCAGTGTCAACATACAAAACGTTCTAATTCTAATTTGCTGGCCATAGGTTCATAAACACGGCCACAGTAAATGGGCTCGCTAGTGTTGGTCTTTATGGCACTCTTATCTGCATATGGTGCCCGGCGTTTTACGTAGCTACGTAGTGAGTAGGTGGGAACGTTCCGTGGGATTAGGGGAGGGGTTCAGAGAGGGAGCCCAGGCAAGAGAGGGGGAATAGTTATAAAAGTAAATCACATGGGCGCCTCTAAGCAGAAGTGTACTCTTTGCGTGTTGGAATCTTGTCTGTAAGTGCTGATACAGTGATCTACGTGTTAAAAAACATTACACAGTGTGATTTTTATAAATTGGAACGCTCATCTTGTTCTTTGTAATTAGATAATTGTATACGTGTGTTTGTGCGCTTTGCTGTTGTTGAGGTGTATGTTTGTGTTCACTGGTCCCACTGAGGTAAGTGAACTCACATGACAAATTTACTTGCTCGCTGAATTGCACTGTCAGCTAAGTAACAAACCTGTAACCACAGGCACACTGATGCAACTTCAAACAGAATCATTACGATAAGTGTGTCACTGTGTGTTACAGTGCACGCTACTATATATCAGATTCGTAATCTGTCAGTTGGTGGTTCCGTACGCAACCGGCTAATGCCGGTGAATGGTCCCACTATGCGGCAAAAGCAATTTTACTTCTTTACCGACAGTTTATACAAAAGGTGCGAACGGTTTCTCCAGAGAAAATCTAGGTTAGTGTTGGTGTAGTAGCTTAAAACGGCCTCATCACCACCCTCCCATATCCGTACAAATCCATCACCTCCAACAGGTTGGTACAGTGACTAACTTGTGTCCGCGAGGGAGCGGGTTGCATTGTCGGCCATCGTTACCGGCTAGAGTGCCTGAGACTTCACATGAGTTGCCTCAGTCTTAACAGGTGAATGCTGGTTTAATACTCCCAAAATAGGCAATAATTGCATTCTTTCAAATTATTCCCTACCAAGTCATAGTTACCTGTTCATCCCAACCGAAGATTATAAAACTTTTGTAATTTGAGGGTCGTGGTAAAATAACCGAAAAAAATAATAAAACAACCAATGATCGTATCGTGCCTTCTAAATAATGTGTGTGAAATGTTTTATGCAAAGAAGGAAAACAGGTGTATGTGCCAACGCCTACAAAATTTCTCCACCGGACTCATATTTTTATTAAACCAAGAGCTAAGTTTTCACTCAGAGCCCAACTCAACTTTCGTGTCAGAAGTACATATGTTTGTTGCTCCCGAGCTCTGAATGGTAGATGTCTGTGGTTGTCCACTCATCCTGTTTTATTATGCCGACCTCAGATTTCAAAATCGCAAATATCGTGTAAACAGGAGATGCTGTGTAAGTTCTACGGATAATACCAAACAAGCGTTTGTCTTTTCTGCTAATCCGGCTGTCCACATGATTCGCATTCCACCCGACATTTTTGCTTCCGATACAGGCATCACAAAAAGTGTGGCCTGAAGACTTAAGAACATAACAGCCTACCACATGTTTTAACGTTCCAAAATTCTGCATTTTGCCAACAGACTATGTTAATGCTTTTCTTTTAATTCTCCTAATGGTCTGCGATTATTTCCCTAAACAGCATTAACCGCTTTTCTTTGTATTGGAATTGTGTCTTATATGAGGTTCAAATGAATTTTTAAACTTTATTTACAAGAATACCAGGAATAAAACAAGTACCTTGCAGTTTTTCGTAATATTCATTCTCTAAACAACATATGCAATAATGGAGATGACAGAATTTTGTGGATTTATAGGATCTATTCCGCAAATCACAAGTCACAAATCACGTCTTTCAAAAATCACCCTGCCTACTTGCTGCAGCGTCTTGTTTGGTACTTACAGCACCAGATGTTGAGCTGGTACAGAATTCCCTGCCACTACACGCGAACATCCATCTCCTCCATTAGGAATTCCCCACTTTAGGCCCCTTGCTTAGCTATGTAAAAGAATAAGCGAGTACACATCTGAACTACATTTCTTTCCCCTCAGTTTCTCCCTTATGTACCCATCTGTTTTGCACCAGGTACCAACTTTACCGTGTCTGTCACCAGGCACGTAAACCTCCTTTTACTGTTCCAAGACACATTTGCCTATTAAAAGGAAGAGGAGCCAGTGTAAGTATCCGTCAGAATTATGCTAACCAAACAGACTTAAATGGTTGCGGAAACAAAAGAAAAAGTACATCAGTAACAAGTTATAAATAATGCACGGAATGAATAATATTATAGATGAGTAACCGTTTTATGAGTAAATAATGAAATAAATATTCGCCGTTTTGCATTCTTTCGGTGAACTTGTGAAGAATATCCCAAAGCATAGTTTCGAAATGAATGAAGTTTTCCCTGTGCACCCCATCAAGCCATGTAGGGGGAGCAGGAGTATAGCTCCACTCATTTTTAACATCGGCAACGGAGGGAGATGAGTGTTTAACTTCACGCCCCGGCCGCTTTACCCCGGTGAAGAATCTCGGTGCCCATTGAATAGGATGTTGAGTGGGCCTCACAGCCGGTCTGGACGTTTTGGAGAACAGAAAAATCTTTCGCCCGTAGCGGTATTCAATCCCCGGATCTTCCAGTCCGTAGCGGAGTCGCTATATCGACTGCGCTACCTCAGCTACGTTTCATGTTACGAAATAAGTTATGTCCTCAGTCATAGAAACTGTTAAAACACAACAAATGGACGTAAACAGGCGCGCAGCTGGGGGGGGGGGGGGGGGCCCCGTGCGGCCCCCCCCCCCTTAAGGGTATAATGAATACTTTAAATGAAAACGTGGGGATTTTCTGCTCTCAAAAATTTTAAATGATTGATCCAAGTAAAAGGGAATTCAATAAATAAGTTGAATTGCGATTTTGTTTAAAGTTCATACCTTTTTTTAGGGGGCGGCCATTGTGATTACCCTTCCCGGGTGCCAAAAAACCTAGCTACGCCACTGGGCGTCAGTAACGGGCGCTAGTGTTATGTCCGATAAATGACAGACTGCAGACTTTTTATACAGCAGAGATGGCTGCGCCTTTAGTCGCCACTGACGGACCAACTGGAGGTTGTGAAGTAGGTGCCTGTGTCGGTGTTGCGCCGTCTGTTCGTTGTATAGGAGTGGGAGGGACGGTAGAGAATAGAGCAAGGCAGTTTAATTGGATTATTGCTTGTCGGTACACACTCGTACATCAGGCTATATGACTTCAGTATAGTCAAAAGAAGCCACATTATTTCTCATGGACATGCTGAAAAGATATTAGGCCGTGTGGCAGTTTCTTTGAACTTTTAGGAAACAAGAAAGAGCACAACTGTTGCTGCACTGTACGTGGATTGCCGATACGCGCTGGAAGAATGTTTTTAAATTTCGAACAAATTATTATGGAGAGAAACAAATGCGCCTTCAATGAAAAATGTAATAAAAACTCCTTTCTTACATGAAGGAAAGTTCCATTTCCTACGTTAATAATTGTGCTGGATTCCAAGCATCTACCCAATTTTATAAAATATTCAATTAGTGGACCCAGTCCTCTTTTCATCATCAGACCGTTGTGCACTTAAAAGGATTTTCATTTCTAATTGAAACAACCTGTTGATTATAAAGAGAAGTTGAATATTTGTCTTGTAAGTTACAGTGCAGTACGAATAAATGCTAAAGAAGCGTTTCCCATCCTTGCTGCCCAGCACCTATTAAATACATTTCCGCTGTGCGCATGACAGGAATGTAGAACAGCTAAATATGGCGTTGGATAATTTTATTAGAAAGCATTTCTGTTTTCATTACTTCGGATGATTTTAATCTGCCCGACTCTCCCACATCCCACATCCCTCTCTCCATTCTTTGACTCAGTTTTCCTCATACTGTTGCTGCCCTTCCTTAATACTCCTAAAGATTTCTATTAGACAAAATTCGGAACAGAAGATAGATAAGTTCATATAATAACAGAGAAATATTAGGGGCAATAAGAATGCAAGTCGCGCGCGCGCGCGCACGCCTACACACACACACACACACACACACACACACACACACACACACACACACGCTCTCACTACTTTAAGATGAGTGAATCGCCAAAGACAACAGTATTTTAATGCATTAAGTCACTGAACTAAGTCGTAATGAACGCGGAGATACTGAAGTATATTTTAGTGTTCTGCTGCACGGAAGCACCGAGACAGGAGTTTCCAGAATTTATAGCTCCTGAAACGATTTCCTTACAAATCCGCTTTTAAAATATAGGCTTACCGTTTGTTTTCTGGAAACTTTGCTTACATTCACCGCCTTCATATGTCCTGGTAACCCACAGATTAAGTCTTTACACAGCGTTTCACAAATCAGTGCTTTAATGCTAATTAAATGTCACAAACTAAAAGAAAAAGGTGTACGAAACTAGCAGAGTAGTGAAATCCATATAACTGCTCTCGTACAATCTGTTGATGATTTATGCAGCATTGCTTAGTCTATTTTAGGCAAACGCCGTGATTAAGCCTGCGTACCGCGACGACGTTCGTGAATCACCGGTTTGGAATGTGTCCTATACCGAGATGATTTTAAACTCTGTAAACCTCAGCTAATCGGAACCACGAATGTAGCAAACTGTCCTTGCGCATAGTTTGTCCTGCTTGTCCTCGAAATGTCAAAATTTGACAAATCGGAGAACAGTATAAAAAACTGAAAACAAGTGCGGGGTTGTCCTGTCAGTAGTATCGCACTGCTAACTTAACAATGCGGTGTTGTCCTGTCAGTAGTATCACACTGCTAGCTCAACACTGTGGCGTTGTCCTGTCGGTAGTACCGTACTGCTAGCTCAAGACTGGGATGTTGTCCTGTTGGTAGTATCGCACTGCTAGCTCAACAATGCGGTGTTGTCCTGTCGGTAGTATCGCACTGCTAGCTCAACAATGCGGTGTTGTCCTGTCGGTAGTATCGCACTGCTAGCTCAATAATGCGGTGTTGTCCTGTCGGTAGTATCGTACTGCTAGCTCAACAATGCGGTGTTGTCCTGTCGGTAGTATCGTACTGCTGTCTCAACACTGCGGTCTTTTCCTGTTGGTAGTATCGCACTGCTAGCTCAATAATGCGGTGTTGTCCTGTTGGTAGTATCGCACTGCTAGCTCAATAATGCGGTGTTGTCCTGTCGGTAGTATCGTACTGCTAGCTCAACACTGCGGTGTTGTCCTGTCTGTAGTATCGTACTGCCGTCTCAACACTGCGGTCTTTTCCTGTAGGTAGTATCGTACTGCTATTTCAACACTGCGATCTTTTCCTGTTGGTAGTATCGCACTGCTAGCTCAATAATGCGGTGTTGTCCTGTTGGCAGTATCGCACTCCTAGCTCAACACTGCGGTGTTACCTTGTCAGTAGTATCGTACTGCTAGCTCAACACTGACGTGTTGTCCTGTCGGTGTACATTACTCAATATGGGTAGCATCTGGCAAGAGTTACGCTTTGACATAAAGCCGGCATGAATATGTTAGAAAAGAAATAAATGTGAAGACGAATTGTCCGATTGCACACCAGGTAGGCAAATGGAGAGGTGGAGGTACAGCTCAAGGCATTCTTCACCTTGACAGGGATTGGCCTTGAGTGGTTAGCTTCGTGCTGTGACCGCTTTACCCCACGCGGAAAACGCAAGGCACATATTGAATAGGAGGCTGAGGGGGTGGGTCCAGAGTCAATCTTGACGCTCTGAAAAAGAGAAGTGTCTCTTTCCCCTGCCGTCGCATAGTTAGTGCCCTGTTACAGACTAATTAGAAACTGGTAACAATAGACATGTAATTTGCGAGTGAAGATATTGTATAGGAATTATAAATTATATTACGGATGAAATTAAATTTCACAAATTAATTATGGGGAAACTGAAATCTTGGAAGGCCAGTTGCGCCCAAAATGTTTTGATTTATTGTCCACGAATAATAGGGAAATGGCGAAAGACCAAAGAATGATAACACTGGCCAACGAATATTCTGGCACGGACGGAGCAGAACGTTTATATACGAGCTTCGAAACGTCTGGTTTCTTTACACAGATTTATTGACGTCTTCTAAACTGCATCGGTATATGTCGTCACATGGGTGGGCGTCTCTGAACTGTCGAAAATTACATAGAACGAAGCTGACGTGACCTGTTTCAATGAAATTTCCCAGTATTTGCGTGGAGGAACTAATATTCTGTATTTTGACCAGACGCTGATGGTGGTGGTTACGGCGGTGTTGTTGGTGGTGGTGGTGTTGACGATGATGACAACAACTGTGATGACGCATATAGGGACCAATCCTGCTTCTCAGTTTGAAAATTTTGCGCTTCGTCATCATTCATTAATTCATTCACATTTACAATTAGCTTTGCTTCAGTCACTTTTTCCGACACAGTAGCGACTGATGAGCTTAGAATGATTAGTTTGTTCACACAGCCTAATCCCATTACAGTCCCTCTAGCAATTAGCATCACTGCATAACGAGTGCTACGCACCGCATCCATTAATTACGTTCGTCTGCACGTCACAGCGGAAGGGGTCAGTCATTCGTCGCTATTCAGGTGCTTTCCCCTTACTCCCACCCCCGACCTACCTTCCGAGCACGTAACTACAAAACTTCTAGCCCTAATTTTAATTTAGCTATAATTTCTGCACACAATGTCTCAAGTTAATTTTTGCGCGATTCGTCCGCTATTGTTTTCCTTTGACAGTGAGGATCCGGTTTACGACAACTCGAATTTATGAATGTTGTATGCTGGCATAAGGCCATGATTAGCTTAATTAGTAACTAGTCTACGTGGTGAACAAGCGAACAGTCCGGGTTCAATTCCAGGCAGGTGGAGGGGGTAAAATTTGTTTTTATACACAGACTTCTGACCGACTCTGAGATTCATTGCTTCCTCTCCAGTAGGTGGGCTACCAGGAGCTGTATCTCTGGAGTTAGGGCGGCCATGACCTGACAGTGACCACTCACCGCCGTGTAGTGTCCACATTACAAATTCATGGAGTTTCACGCCTCTTCTCCCTTACATCTTTAAGGCATGTTGCTTACTCACAGAAACAACTTCACCTTCACCTGTTCTGCGGAGAAACAGATACTTGGTACGAACCTGAATATGGACACGGACACAGATAAAGATATGCCTACGTATTACTCTAATTATTGTATTATTTTCTCTCTTCATAACCTGTACACTCACACTGCCACTAGTGATACCTGTTGTTTTCTTCTGGGATATGTGTGTGCGGGGAAATACAACGAATTGGGAAAACTTTGCACCAAACTTCGGTGCTTACTCGAACGATAACGAGGCGCTTCCTGAAGCCACCCTGACGTGTGCGTGGGTTAGGCGATTGTTTGCTAAGCTTGGGAAGATGCACATTGAGAAGCTTTTCAAAGGAAAGTCACATTGTGTATGGATGTTACCTCGACTACAATTATGGAGGGATATCTGGAAACTAGCATCCAGACGCGTCTTTCAAAGTGACGGAATCCGCTGAAAGGCACTGCGTCGAATCACACAACACGTGTCGGTGGTAGTGACTCGTCTGATGTGGTGACTGTATTATTCCCGTATACCTTTTGACATTTATTATTTTAAAATAAATCAAGTTGCCCGCTCCGCCTTCACCATTTGGGTGACGTGTGTAAATTGGGATCTGCCAGACTTAGGCTCCCGCCACAGTGTTGTGGACGTCTTAGTTCTTCTGAGACGTTACACCTCGTAGTGCTGTACTGAAACGTCGGTCGGTAATCAGCCGCCCTACTACGGTGCGTAACATCCCAGAAGAGAGAAGGCTTCAAGTAGGACCTGATTTACGAAGAGATTTTGTGGTATGCATTTTACAATCAGACCATGAGACCGTCTGTACTGGTATTACGCTGTCAAATTCAAACTCCCGTCTAGCTTGGAAAGGCTATTAAACAGAAGGTCTAAGAAATTTTTACTATAAAAAATATGATATTAGCTGACCGTGTATCCATTTACGTAGTAGGCGCTATTTGAGACACCATAAATTCCCTCATAATCACGTGTAATAATGAAAGAGAAGAGTATTTGGGCTGGTTTCTTGTTAAGGAATATTTAGGACAAATCCTGTTAGAGAGAGAATAGTCTGAGACGATGTCTGCTCTGTTCAGTGCTCAGACAGCATTCCGATAGAAAAAGCGTACTGGGTTCAGTTCTCGTCTTTGGTGTGTGCGGTACAATAACAATAACAATAACAACAATTAAAGAGTGGAATACTGGTAGGGACGAGAAACAATGAAGAACTTGACTGGAATCTGGAGGCTTAGAGCCGTCTGTAGACCTGGCTGGGATTAATTAGCGCCTGTCGCTCAATTGCTTACCTACCCGAGTCGCGGTGATTAGGTTAGTTACGCCCCACTGGCCACGAGGTGGGGCAATTTCTCGTCAAGGACGCGGTCGCTCTCAGATTCCTCCCCCCCCCCCCTCCCCGGGGACGAATATACATTAAAGTTTTGCCATTATACCAGCACAGCAGCAATTATACATGACTTGTTTGCAATATACCATATCTTGCGAAGTGATACAATAAACGTACAAATCGGAAGCTGGAATTAAATGGCACTCTTGTTTCTAAGAACATTTTCCGATTTTCATGAGACAAAGTGAACCTATATTGTTTTTTACTAAACATATATTACACGGAAATTTCAATTCAAACAACAATTTCACAGAAAATTCCTCCTGCCGAATTTAGGGCAGATTAAGGGTGACTGCTGGAATTTATCTGTCACAGGTGAGACATAGCTTATGTCCGACGGAGAATAAACGAAGCGGAATACTCTACTGGAAAGAATACACAAACAGCAAAATAAAGAATCGGAGTGGCTATAGGCCTTCTACTTACAGTAACGCATAATCAACGTACGTAGCACTAAATAATAGCAACAATATTAACAAGAAATTTTTCCATCCTCACAAATACTTAACAAACACAATGACAACGTTTCGGAAGCTAGCTGCTTCCATCCTTACATGAGGACAATAAATGTATTACGCAATTACCAAAAAATGATAAATTTGGGACGGGAGGCCCAAATGTCGAGAGTTTGATTTTCTGTGATATTTAGAAGAGGACCAACGTGATCTGCTACAGTATGGTGTCATGGTGAATAATATTCAATTCACCTTTCGAGAGAAAAACATTACAGATCACCAGATATTTCAATACTCAGAAATGCGTGACGGGATGGCGCATATTGCCTACCTCTAGCGAAGGCTTACTGCTTTGTATAAATCCATGCAGCTTTTTAATGCGAGTAGATCAGATTATGCACCGCTTTTCATCGCGAGTTTGAATACAGAAGAAACGAGCTCCGAATTCTAAATGTCTCGCCTTTTTCTACTCTGTATGTATCCGTCGGAATTATTCAAAAGCACCGGAGTTAATACTTTTCTTTATATGTAAATTCTAGAGAAGTCATCTGCTGCTTTTTACGTAATTTTTGTGTCACATGTTAAACTTATTTATGGTTCGCTTACTGACGCTTCAAGTATTCCGGTTTACATATTTTGAGGTAACAAAATAAAAAAACTTGAAACATTATTAACATTAACCTACAGGACGGAATATTTTGTCCTCTAAACTCTATGTTTACCAGAAGAAAATAATTTGCTGACTCAGGGGTACACAAATATATAACGCGGTATATTCGTGATCAGTTGATGGCTGGTTCTGTTTATGTTTTACGCCTTTGTTTACTTACTTATATATTTTTAAGAGGTTGTTATATAGCGTCGATGTTAGGATGGCGCACAAGTGATGAATTGAAAAGCGTGTAAAAGGAAGCAATCATAGCCTAATTAAAGGCATTCTCTTGCAATTTGCCTTCAGGGACTTAGCAACACCTCACAACACCTCGGTCAGGAGAATCTGCGTCCAAGCCGTGATGAAATTGTCACGAATTCGATCCAGAAGTTCTTCCGCTGGAGCCACCTTGCGCGGTGTTACGCCTGACCGTGACTGTACCATCCTCTACCCACCCACACGGCATGGGGTACACTTAGAAGGAAGCATATATAGGGTGGGATTTCTATTGTTTTCCCGATGATAGAATGAGATTGAAGATAATGTTGATTGGCTGCAGACGGATCTACAGGTTAAGGTACAATGCGATCGGAAGTTGGAGACCAAATACACAAAACAGTAACAGAACAACAACAGTCTAGTCGGTATAGTGCCTACGTTAGGGTGTGGAGAATCGAGGAGGCACCATTCGATTCCTGACAAGAGTAAGAGATTTTGCTATTCTCCAAAGCATCCAGATCGACTCTGGAACCAACAAAGCCTCGTAATGAACTGGTAGCAGTGGATCTCCAGCTGTGGGCCAAGCAGCCGAAGCGTAAAGGTGATCACCCATCTCCATACCTCTACTTCTTCCTACGCCTTTGTATAGTGCACAGGTACTTTACTTTCACCATACATAAAACTGTACATTTGTTAGGGGATCGGGGAAGGGAAAGCGAACAGACGAACCCGACATCGGGTTTGGCTGGTCTCGAAACTGAACCACAAATCGAGTTATCAGCAGTCACACAGGCGGTGGCAGACACTTATTTTTGTACAGTTCATCCTCTACATAGTTCGAGTGGTGCCGAATGGGCTACTGATTCTGAATTACGAACCGCGAAATATGTGAGGGAAAGCAGTGGTGCACTATGGACGGCGACACTGTGCGCTGTTGAGTTACTTCAGGCTTACAGCCCCGGCTTACTCTCCTTCCTTCTCACGGAAGTGGCAGTCTGTGATACTCTATCAAACCCAAGCGTGTCCTAGAGCGATTCAAATTTAAATAAAAGAAAGTCTTATTCCAATTCGCTTCGTTAAATGCCCTAAAATTTAATGTTATTCGGTCACTTCTGCCTTCTGTCAGTTGGAGGTTTCCTATAATATTATGTATGCAAATGTCCACAGTCCGACTTGTTCCTGTAATAAATAACAGATTAGATACGAGGCGCAGTTTCTTGGCGCCTCACTTTGCCGTTAATTATGATGTGGTTCATTACTTGCGTGCAAAGTAGTGCGAGTGCCTTGGGGCGTTGGAACAAGATCTTGCAACGGGCGCCGAACTTCCTGGACCCTTATGTCAAGCATACAAGCTTATATGAAACACCAGAATGTACGGTTTCCTCAGGCACCATATTCACGCGCAAGTCACGTACAAATTTTTGCTGCAATGATAACGAATTACGGAAAATATAATTCTTCATCTATGAGCTCACAAAGACGTGCCTCGTTAGCACAGAAGTATCAATTTATGTTCACGCGTGTACAGCAAAACCGTAATCAAATAGCGGTTGCGATTGGGTGCAGTGATTATGAGCCAGATGTATAGGGTCATTACTTTACTGTCGGCTAGCCATAGTCACTTCCCGTCGGATCTACTATCTGATGCAAAGCAACACACTCACCAGCTCGCCTTCCTACTGCTTATCGGAGAATTTGTGAGCCATTAGAGTCATAACGCATATTTAGAATAACACATGGCGCTGAATACAGTTGCTACAAGGAGTACAATGTCAATTTCGGAAGTAATTTACAAATACATGAAAAGTTTTGGAGCAACAAGTTCCATTGTAGTCAATAAGAGAACACGCAGAACACACGTGCTAACTGAATCCACATAAGGCAAATGTGGTGCATATACTCAAAGATACATCGTGAATTAGGACTGAATTTTGCGAACTGGTACCTTCCTGGAGTGCATGATTAACTGCACGAACCTCGTTCTGTTTAGTGGCGAAGGTGGTTTGAGCTGGGTGTATAGATGACCCCTCAAAATAACATGTTTCCTGTGTTAATCCACGGAGTGCCATTACACGCTGTTAAGGTTGTATGACCTTAAGATTGGTGTGGGTGTGTCATTAGTGGAATTGGATTATTGGGCTAATTTTTTGCTTTGACGCCCTAAATTCACAGCGACATATTACACACACGGACTCCCTTTTCTTGAAACATCTGTCCCATTAAGCGACAGCTTGTACCTTTTTGCAAGGGGAAGGCAACAGCTCACACCGCAGACAAGTCTGTGCGTTTCTGAATGAACTCAAGACTATGATCGTCCTGAAGCTTTAATTTAAATTAAAACTCCTACCATCATGGCGCAACATATAATTATGAACGTTTTCTTTCAAATTATCTTCTCTGCGACAATTATTAGCATGCACGTTATCCTTTATAAGCCCCACATACAAAAATCGCACTAGGATTAACATAAGGAATACGGCAGAACGGCAGCCATCATCAGCCGCTATGCGGAAACTGATGTCGTCCGCTTTACGGCGCGCGGTCCTGTGTTAAACTGGGGATACCGAGATCGAGTGCTGCAGAGCGGGCGGTGTCATTGGTGGCCATACAGAAATGCAAATACGAGCGTGTTCCGCGTTCAGCCGGACACCTGTGAGACGTCACATTTTGTGTTTAACTGAAAGTTTACCAACAATCCAGGTTTTTAAATTACCGTTTTGTATTCACGGTCACATCGAAAGAATACTCGTGTCTACAAGTGCCCTAAATATTGAGATGCGCATTATGAACATACCGAGTACGCAAATAAAATACTAAGAATTCTGACTCACGTGTTGAACTGAACAGAAAAGCACTAAATGAGGCGTCTGTTGTAAAAGGTCATTTGGCATTCGTATTTAAATCTGAAAACCCACATACTGTAGTAAATTACGTATGTTAGAACAATGGCTGGGTATACTCATGCCTCATTGCGTCATGGTTCCGAGTTTTTTATGAATGGGCTCGCTGATGACACACACTTCAAACATTTTCGCGTGTGTCGAGTCGTCAGTGTGTTTGCAATGATTTAAGCACCGGCGGCGATGTCGCGCCCAACTGTTTGGAGTTCCAGCACTGTGCGTTCGTCCATTCATTCCAACTGAACAACAAAAACGATATAAGTACCACAGGCCCTATGCGGATGTGGTTTCTGGTTGCTTCGGTAGCAAGACGTAACTGAGACTGCCCGACATCTCATAGCGTTTCAAGGTCACGCGTTGGTATGTAGGTCGTGACACTTTTAGGATGTTACTGATTTTATTAGGAGCAGTTAAAGTGGTTGCAAGTAAATTTATTTTGTTGTATATTTTTTTTTTTTACTGCTGGCCCCCTCTTGTTACAGTTCTATAGTTCCCCTTTCTCATCCTTTATTTCTACATCCTTCTTTCATAACTTTCATTTCACTTCTCTGCATTATTCTGCCTTTATTTCCTGCGAATTCACAGATATTCACATCCGAAAAATCTGAAAACACCGATAATTCTGTCACTTGGCGTCCATCTTTTTTCCTAATCGGGATGTCATGTGACGAGACGGCGAGCTTCAATGTGAAATGTAACAAGGCAACTGTAACAGAATTAACCCTTTAAGAACGAAACATTATTCATTTTATTTAAAGACCCAGTTCGTACCGCACAGTAAACAGTTTTCACATCGGATATAGAAACAAATCATTAAATGCTGTATAGGCCAAATATGTGTACACAATTTCTCTTATATACATGCAAAACATATAAATACACTGTTGGTAGAATGTAGAATTTGGAATGTTAAATCTGGCGCTACGCATAATAACCGCTAGGCTTTAAAAAGTTAAAAGAGTGGAATCTGTTAGTGGTTGAACGCCGTATACAATGCTAAGAGGTCACTGGTGTAATATTATTCTGAATGCACGTGCCCCAACTGAAGATAAAAGGGGTGATATAAAGAATGGTTTTTACGACATATCAGAGCGGGGGTTCAAACAAATTCCCTAAACACGACATTGAACACCTGTTACGAGATTTCAGTGCAAAAGGGAAGAGAACATTTTCAAACCGACAATTAGGAACGAGATTTTATATGGAACTATTTACGGTAATGGTGTGTATACAGTACAGTTTGCCGCATCGAAAAAAACAATTATTGCGAATGCAATGATCCCGCAGCAAAACATTCATAATTACACGTGTTCCTATCCTGATGGTTAGCATAGCAGTAAAAGCTGAGGAAACTAAATATTTCTTGAGTCATGTCTCACCAGAAGAGTATACGACAAAATCATAACTGCTCATAAATTACTTTAAAATGTGGCACAGTTTGAACAATTGGAAACGACTCTAAAAATTTAAGATTGCACTCAATAATAAATTACTAGAGGACTAAATCTGGGAAGTGCGTGCTACCATTCGATTTAGAATCTTGTCATAACATTTTTTATCTAGGAATGTAATATTACATATATGAAACTACAATTTTGCCTGTTGTTTTATACGGTTGCACAACCAGACCTCTCACATTAAGCGAGCAACACTGACCTACGGTGTTCAAGAATATGGTGCTGAGGAAGATCTGGACGCAAGAGGAAGAAACTAATGCAAGGCTGGAGAAACTGCATAATTAAGCCTTTCGTGAACTTTACTCCTCGTCCAATATTATTAGGGTGATAAATCAAGGAGTTTGAGCAGGCAGGGTGAATCACTCTGCGGAGAAACGCGTACAGCGCCTTAGTCGGAAAATCTGAAGGACGGAGAAGGTTTGAAAGAAATAGGAAGCGAAACAGTATAATATAAAAATGGATGTTAAAGATAATAGAATGACAAGGCGTGGAATTGCTTAATCTGACGCATGGATAGGTCCAACGGCGGTGTCCAGCGATGATTAAGACGACTGCTATTTTCATGTCAAAGCCGTGCTCTGTTTCTGTTACAGATTAGGCACTTGGGCTTGTTCCGCCTCTGAATTATTTCTCAGACGTGCATTACCTACGGAAGTATTTCTCATCCTATGGGTCGCGACCCAAATTTCGGTCGCGAAGCTGTTCTGAGTGGCTCGCAGAACAGCTTCATGAATATACTTATTATTAACTCATACTACTTTGGTAAGTGCACTGAAAGCAGTATTTTTTACAAATATCATCACCCGTAGTGACATTGTAGGAATGTCGCCGTGACCGTTATGTTATTACATATGACGCAGAACATGAACTAACAGAGTTGTCCGCCTCTCAACGAAAAATTATCGGACTCAGCCAAAAATTTTTCCTTTCCTTCGCCGAAGTAATCGTAGGTTGGCCAGATGTTCTCGGCATGAGGAATATTTCCCAAAAACACGGAAAAATTAATATCCGCAAGATCGTGAAGACTAAATCAGGTAGCTATAAGAGCCATAAAAGGAGTCACAGTCTTAAATTTCAGTCCATGCAAAAGTCTGTAAATACACACATGTTCACCTTCATGCAGATTCCAATGGCTGCGCGGTCTAAGGGGTAGATCTGCGGCCGAGCGCTTGCTGGGATCGTGGATTGGATTCCCACCGTGGGCATGGATGTTTGTCTCCTGTACAGTGTTTGTGTTGTCAGGTAGAGGTCTCTGGGACGGGCCCATCCCTCGTCCAGAGGAGTCCTACCAACTGTGGTGTGTGCTTGAGTGTGATCGAGAGAAAATAAAAACCCTCTGCACCTACTGTGAACAAGTAGGAGAGGGAAGGGCTACGGAACCAAACGTTTACCTTCATTTCATTAAATCATTAAAAGTCACATTTGCTATACCGATTCGTTTTGTTTTTATTTTCCATCTATACTTATTTCTGACACCTGGAATCGCGAGACAAAGCTACCGGCTTAATCTGGGTCGAGGCTTAAGAAGGTTGAGAACACTGACCTATGGTCACCGTGGATGAAATTTTAGCCTGTCGAAAGGTCTTTGTCATAACCAAAATACATACAACAATTCAGAAGTATGCAAACATTTCACAGTATATATTCCAACAACTGCATCATGATTACGCACAGTAATATAAAAATATGTGGTAGTCCTCCTACATGTCTGTATATTAATGTATCTAACTGCAGTGCAGTTGTTGGAATATGTACTCTGACCTGCCTTACTGCACTGAACATGGATAATTTTAAAAATACACGAAAATTCATTTCAGATTTAATCCTGTGACCCCAGCATGCAAGCTGTTTCAGACTGTGTTCAGTACAACATCTGTTGTCATACAGTCAGGCAAACTCATTTCACTCAGCGATGTATCTTTGTTCATGCAAGTGTAATTAATGGTTGGAAATTATTTACAGTAGGATGCTAACCGTACTTGAGGACGATGATATGATGTTATCTCTTCGCTGGGTCATTATAGATGGAAACTAATTAAAATTTACATAATACTCATTAACATTATCTCCAGTGGAACTCTGTACGTACTGAAGTTGACGGTTTACATAACTTACTCACCACAGCCTTATTTGTGTGTGCCACAAAACGATATTGCAAATTATCGATGTAATTTCTCAGTTCTCATTTGATACGTTTCGTTTCGTAGTCCTTCCCTCTTCTACCTACTTGTTCACAGTAGGTGTAGAGGGTTTTTATTTTCTCTTGATCACACTCACACACCACAGTTGGTAGGACTCCTCTGGACGAGGGATCGGCCCGTCGCAGAGACCTCTACCTGACAACACAAACACTGTACAAGACAAACATCCATGCTCCCGGTGGGATTCGAACCCATGATCCCAGCAAGTGCTCGGCCGCAGACCTATGCCTTAGACCGCGCGGCCACTGGGATCGACCTCGTTTGATATGTACTGGTACGTACTTATGTGTCCTTCAAGAGCTGAAGATGTCTTTATTGGATTATTTAATGATACTTTTTCAGCTTTATAGGCCAAGTAGCGTCCAACGGCACGATGGTCAGGTGAATGATGACTCAGAAGCGTGAGGAAAGGAGAGAAAGAAGTCGTAGCTTACAGACAGATGCAGAAAGCCATTAAATTTTAAGCACAGAACGGTCTGCCGTCTCAGCGTAGGGTCCGGGACCAGACAAACACGAATCATGAGCAACAGCCTCGGAACCGCAACGTTCGGTGAATTCAAAAGAAACACACAACTAATACATAAATATACGGAATGGAGATAGTAGGCCAAGCTGTCCCTGGGCATAAGGAGAGTGAATATACGGCTCCACTCATTCTTAACCTCACCACTGGATGGGACTCACTATTAAGCTTGACGCTCCAGCCGCTTTGTCCCGAGAAAAGAACCCACAGTACCCAGTCGAATAGGACGCTGGACGGGTCCCAGATCCGGTATGCACGCTTCTGGAGAAAGGAAGTATCTCTTCCCCGTACCACGAACTCCGAATTTTCACTACTTTCTTCACACAAACACGCCACTTGTCTGTATCCTGAGTGCCGTGCCCACACAGTTACCACAATTCAAGGATCCTAAAGTTCATACTTCTGCTGTGGTTTATATTGCAGCATTGTGGGTTCCGTTTCCAGGGTGCCTGAATTTAGTTTAGGTGGATTCTGACGTGATTGAAAGGATACAATATGTCTGTTATGAAGGAAGAATGCAAGGATTTTGACCACAATCCTTGCAGCCTTCAGAACAAATTAGTGTCCTACACGCCGGGAGACTGTTCATTTGATGACTGAAAGCTGAACGAGGGGAAGAAGGAAGAACTTCTGTGCCACTTCGGGGGAAAAATTGATTTGGTCGTTAATCAAGAACAAGGGTTTTATATAAGCTGATAGTCGCTCATCTGGTCAAGTAACCCCTGCCTGTTATAGCACTAGACATTCATTACCGTCTTCACACGATCGCGCCAGCGGACTTCTTACCCTTCGCTAGCTGCACGCAGTTCACACACAAACATTTCTTACAAATCGTACATGATAGTCCCGTGTTTACGTCCAGGTTTCGCAAGTGGTCTCTAGCCTTTAGCATTCCCGGCTACATGAAGCAGTCGGCACGAATTAAAGGTTCATAGAGTTGTAATTCCTGACAAATTTTGGGAAACTTTTACAAATACGAAGTTCTAACTTCCCGTAGCCACTCGACCTACACATAAAGCACAGCACGTACATCGTTACATATTTGTAACAATCCTAAGATATCTAATGTAAAGATGTAATAGTGTGAGGCTGCTGCCACCGGGTGAAAACCCAATTGCAGTAAGTAATAAAAACAGTAATAATAATAATAATAATAATAATAATAATGTACTATTATAAACAGCTCATATATTTCTGTTGGCCAGTGCTGTATTCCGTACTGTTGGCTGCACAGTGACCAGCTATTAGTGAAAACTTTGCCAGACGGAGACTGATTATTTGTGCACTAAAAACCTGGCTTTGATCGCCTCGAAACAAGATTAGAGACAGTGAAACGGAGCAGATTAGGCGAAAGGAGTTTATACGTTGGACAATTCCCAACAAATCCAGCAGTATTTATCATTCGGAAACTTATAAAAAGTGTGCTCGAAATTTCGCTAATTTTTAAATTAGAATATTAATGCAGAATTGTTGCTTAATCTTAGTTCTTTCTTTTAACGATATTCAAATATTATTTTACGGAAATATTTAATTCCACGAAAAAAGGATGACAGTTATTACATTAAACTCTATGTTTACCCTCGTGATATAAGAAGGGCGTCGCTGGTTCTCCTTTGAGGCACTTCAGTAAATTCTGTCTTTATTGTCCATTTTTCTGTTCTTCTTCTGTTACAACTTTTTGTCCAAGAGTATCACTTTGCTTATTATTTATTTCAACTACGAATACAACTGTGTATCATGGTCATATTTGCCGACGGCTGATATTTACCCTATCAGTAAGAGTGCCATGCCTACTTTTAGGTACTTATCCTATTTTTTTAATGGAGTAGGGCCCCGTAGCAGAAGCTACGGACGCACCGCAGCCTTCAGCCTTCTTGTGCAACCCTATGATGAAGATGATCATTTTTTGTCCTAATCATATTAACATATGATGCATGAGCTGGAAATCACAAATTTTTGTTCCTTCTGTTAAGGAAATATATAAGAGAAAGTAATGGACAAGCCACTCGTTTCGTACTCCCATATTTCTCAGAATAAACTCCAAGAATACCATAGAATCGATAATGTTGTGGGTTGAATAACCCGACGTTTCAACGTCGTTAATATCACAGGCCGCCAGGACACGATTCCGAGCCACTTCTGTCCACCCCCACATTCTCACTTCGAACTCATACTGCGCAATGCCGGTGAGATTTGTCCAGATATGTAAACTGTGAAAGATAAACAGGACTACTGCACGTTCGCTTGCAACATAAATGTAACCACATTAAGCATTTGTCCGCCTAGCCTACTGGTATTGTTTTCGTGACGTTCCCGCAAGGCCAGCTGCCTTGGTTGTGGTTCGTGAAAAGTGACTGTGAGTCTGAACCAGCTATTAGCCTGATAGTCGTCTGTAAACACGGTTTAAGCGATTGCTCAACAATTATAAACCCAGAGGACTCTACGATTACAGGACAAACCCTATCATTAGCCCCCATTACTGAAACACAAGCTGACACTAACGTGGTCGTTATTTGTGCCGATTCCTGCACCGATAACTGAAGTGGGATATGTCACTCGATTACCAGGCGTTCTCTGCGAGTATGCACAGACGAGACCGGCTTTATGGCCTCGCTCAGTCCATTCATGCCATTGATTACTTTGATTACTTTATGAAGCTGTTTTAACTGCACGACTTACATATCGTCAAGTGAGATGGCAGATATTTAATCATGAGTGAAGTCAGGACTTAGAATGATAACATTGAAATTGGTCTTACGACAGTGTGCGAGGTAGTGAACTTGATTCATTTAGTGAGGAAGAGGCTCCAGAGGCTAGACTGTGTGGACGGTGACGACAAATAGGTTTCCATTACAGCACGCAATTTCATTTAAATATGATTTAAACTCATGTCCACTTGATGTAAATAAAATACGAAAAGGCGGTAGACAAATGGCTATTTGACGTAAATTTGAAACGTTAAGAAAGCCAATAGGCCGCCTATCGGCTCACGTCCTTTCACAAGGCCCGACGTGGTACTGCTATATATCCCGGACAGTGTGGACGTCCAGTCTATCAAGACGCTGGTGATGGAGACAGGGTCGATCTCTGAAACGTTGTCCGATTCAAAAAACCTGACGCGGCTTTCAGCCCGAGAAGATACCTTTGCATATTGTCGCCGCAAAGGTTCAAGACATGTATTTAGGTAGATGTTTACCAGCTTTTTGAAGATCATGTGACAGAATTTTCAAATTTAATTACATGATGTAACTGTACGTGTTTTTGCTGTCCACCTGACACCTCTTGAATTAAGTAAGTACCTTAATATTTGCTTTGTAATTTTGAGCTGCTACAGACGAAAATTATGGTCACCTAACCTTGGCCTTTGAGCTGTTCTTTCTTTCCTCGCGACCGAGAAAACTCCTTCGCAATTGTATGTGCTGACACTGATGGGTAAGGCTTTGATAAGAAATTATACGTCTCCACAACATTAGAACGTATTATATTCTGAGATTCCAAATTAGTAAACCTTCGTTTTTATGTACGGCCATCCTGAAGGTCGATGAGTTCCATCTTAATGTTAACAAGAGCCTTATTTATGTCAAAAGAAAACTGAGTTACAAACGAAGAAAAATTTTCTTCTGATGATTTGAATTACTGTTTCAACTTACAGCCATGCCGTGATTCACAGTGTTCCTGGAAAGGTAACAAACAAGTAAAATTTTACCGTTCTGAGTTTCCCAAAGTCTATGTTTGGATTTGAAGGCATTCATACCACATGTTTACATATATAAACTATGTTATTTATTCTCCCGAACTTCAGATTCGATATATTTAAAACTGTGGTAACGTCAGCTAAGGATAGCAGGTCCTGTTGCACCCACGAAGCTCCGTTAATGACTCTCACCTCCCTTTTTTATTTCCAGAAACAGGACAGTTTTTCGGGTAAGTCCCAAATTTAGGCCTTCGCTCCTCTGGTAGATTACGCGGTGTAGGTTGGTGGCTGGTAATCAAATACCAACCTACGCTGCCTAACCTCCCAGAACTGCAACGACCGCAACCACACCGCGGCGAGAGCCTGATATATCTCCAAGTCCCGGAATACTGTCAAACATCTATGACAAGAACTGCAGCTAATTTCTGTACAGTTTAAAGTCAATTACTGAAGAAGGAAACTCACGCTGACTTACAACCACACACACGAATGAAGTACACTGCTCTTTTTACAACTGGGGTCACAAGTTCCATATTTAAAGTTCTTAACACAGCACTTCCAGATAAATTACACTCGTAAAAAACACAGGATTGATCATGAAGTCTGGAGGCATTTTGCGTAATTTATCCGACGGGTCTGCACAAACCCACCTTTGCTCCTCATCAGTCCAGGAAATCCTTCAGTCGCCACACACGCGAGTTTCGAAGACGGGAATTCATACTTTTTACAAAGGTTCATCCACATTATCTTCTCCAACCGCAATGGCATGCAGGTGCAGGAGCCTCAGTGCTTTACTTTCAAACCTAGCGTCGCAAGCATGTATGTGCGACATCAGTAGTGTCTGTGTTTTCACCAATGACAATAAAATCTTGAAGCTTAACTCTTAGCCTTTCAGCTTATCACTTACGTCATTCGCCATCTCACTTGTTTCCGCCACTGTGTTTTGTGGTAACGAAGTGTCCTTAAATGTTTCTTCGCCTTTTCAGGATACAAGCTTCGGCTGTTTTTATGATTCATTCCATTATGTCCTCACTTTTAATGACAGGCTGTAAATGTCGCGCTATTAGTCCGACATGTTCTTTATGAACATGAGTAACATGTTGCTACTTACAGGAAGCCCCCACGCGCTTTTCTATTCTAAATGGCACGTGACAACATCTGATTAATAATAGAGCTGCTTTGCCTATTATTTATCGTCTCGCGCGTATTACATTTCCTTTTGAGTATTTTCACTTGGGGATTAGATCGAATGCTCAGACTCTAAGTGGGAATCCAACACTTGCAATTATTTTCCCTTGGCTTTCCCCTTTCAAACTGACTGTGCGCAGTAAGCTTGATAATAAAATATAATATAATATAATATAATATAATATAATATAATATAATATAATATAATATAATATAATATAATATAATATAATATAATACAATATAATATAATATAATATAATACTCTTTTCCTTTGATACATTAACCCTCCAACACTTTAAATTATAAATAAAGATTCAGTTCCTACCTCACAGAAAACAGCCTGTGTCCATTAGAGGATAAAAGCGGTCCGTGCTGTATGGGTAACTGATGGTCTTTTTTCTAATAATAATGTATCATATAGGCCCAAACGTGAGTTCATGAAAAATGCAAAGTTTTTTGTGTTAAACGTACATGTAATAAACACTTGACTTTAAAGCGTTAATATTTTGACTGCATATTAAACAATTCAAATACCGTCCACCCCAAAGCAGAAATACAAGAATTTAAATTTCTTCTGGGAAATATGGCGTTCCCAATAAACTTTCCGCCTTCTCGTTAGAAACATTGTCATTACGTATAGCTTTATTACAAAAAAAACACAGAAAACTAAATGAAAGCTACTAAAAATATTCACCAACCGCGCACCAACTCGAATTCAGGCTCGCTCATTTTTCACTGAGCTCCTCCCTCGCCAGAGGTTCCACAAACCAAGTTTGATAACAAGAAAAGCTTCTGCAATACAGTAGAATAAACAGCACCGGGCCAAGTTCTCACTCAAATTACGTAGCATTAATCAGTCACAAATGTCGAATTTATAAGTCTGTGGGGAACATGACCCCTTATCTGAGATTCATGGATCATTGTCCTTTTTCTGGTTTATGACGAGGCTCTTGCAGTAGATATGCACACAGTACACAGCCTATATAATGGATCATTGGCAGCCATTACTGTATTGTATGGTAACACATCGGGACATTTCTGGACAAGTGCAAACTACCTTTACAAAAGAGACGAATACAGGAAGATTACAGCATTCTCTGTCCACTTTCTGGCAGCCCAATCAGAAGCTGTCAGGGACTGCAGTTCTTGTACATATCGAGAAATGATTCGAGCGGCGAGTTTTGAAATCCTGATATGATTGTCATCTGTATTCGAAATTACATTCACACAGAAATAGAGAGCAGATTAGATCTGGGAATTGTTTTACCATTCGACTCATAAGTTTTTATCTTCCCGTCTGCTATACATAGAGAAAAGTAAAAATCACGTGTGAAGTAGATGAAAGCAGGCTGTAATAGTGAACTGGCTCTTAAAGAAACATGACGGGATGCTGTAAACCCTATTAGGCTGGCTTAGGATGTGGACCAAATGAGGGCCTTTCTCAAAGCTATAATGGACACACGGGTTTCTTAAAATGCGTGGAAATTTCTGACTAGCTAGCGAAGTCGCGGATTTCAAGAAGGACTCTGCTGCACGGAATTAGGTACGTGCTTCCTGTATTAATCTGGCTCAAGACAAGATGCAGCCTAATTTCTTGCGAATACGGGAATACAATTTCGGAGAGAGTAATAGGGGAATTTTTGATCGGCTGAACGATTGTCGGCTTCTAAAGAAAGATTTTACTTCACAGTGTCAGGATATCACCACTGCCACTACCAGAACCACATAATCATAATCATTATCATCATCCCATATTTGACAATAAATTTACTAATGATCGTTAAGTTCCATCGATACTGGATTTGGATAACTACACGAGTGTATCCTGCCCTCCTGCAGAGGACCTGCAGTTATTTTGCTTACATAATTTATCTGTAAATAAGCAAATACAAGCAATTCGAGATGTAGCCAACAATCTTGAAGGTCATGCGAAAAACCAGCTTGTTTTAAGATTGCTTTTTCTTGTTACCCCCGCCGGCTTTACACTTCTCCCTCGCTGACGAGATATGTTGCCGCTGTCACGTGTAGCTAAATTCTTTTATCGAACGAGTAACTCGAGTATAAGGTGGGGCCGTGCGTCAATACGAAGCCTGTCAAGTGCTTGTACGAAACACAATTTATGTGAGCGAGGGCACCAATTTTATAAACTTTCCTCCTCAAAGAAACAACACATCTACTCTTCACCATTTTTAGGGCATTTTCGTCTGCCTGGCACCAGTTATTGGCCCAGTACTGCTACTGCTACTGCAGCTGCTGCTACTACTACTAGTAGTAGTAGCAGGTAGTAGTAGTAGTAGTAGTAGTAGTAGCAGCAGCAGTAGTAGTAAATAAGATTTCACCCCTTTAACATGCCACGAAGACACATAGGTGAAGCAGATGTATACTCTACTCTTCTTTTAACTTCGGCATTAGATGGGGAGGATGGTCAACGCCACGCCCCACCGCTTTATCCCTGGGGAAGACCCGGTACCCACCGTGCAGGATGCTGAGTGGAGTCCAGAGCCTGTCTGGACGGGTGTGGAAAATCTTGCTTTTGAACCCCAAACCGACCAGCTCTTTGCGAGTCGCTATACCGACTACGCTAGTCCGACTCAGTAGTAGTAGTAGTAGATGGTGGTAGTAATAATAACAATCATAACAATAATCACAATAATCTCAGCATTTCCCTATAACCCATTACCGCCAATTCCAAACAGAAGACGCTACATGGTGTTAAATCTTAAGCAAGGCGTAAATTACTAAAAACCATAAAGGAAGTCGCCGTTAATATCAGAAACGAACTGGGACGCAAGTAGTGGCAACACTGAATTGCACAACTGACACCATGAATGCAGGGCTGTGGGTGTTAAGAACATTTTGTAAACACCTCGACACCTATATGTCATAAAAGTTTGAAATTGTAGTAATAGTGGCATGGTGACAAGACACTCTTATCCAGCAGACTGCTGCACTCAGCCAGCGCGTAACTCGGCAACAGTGTCGGACCGACCTACACTTTACTGGACGTTTTGTGTTCCAAATAACCCGCAGAATACGCTTCTGAACTATGGATATACGTAGCGGAACGTCCTGTACGTGAAGCGACAACGTAAACATGAGAAGGCAACACCAACTGACACCCTGGCCCTCCGTGTTGGTGTCAAAATAGCCGGAGCTGCTACCATCTGTGTCACTTCGACATTTTATTTAGCGATTCCCTATAAGTTAAGTGCATCAGCATTTAATGCCAGGACGGTTATAAGCGAAGACTTTGAAAAGAGAGGGTCGCGGCCTATTTTGATGCATTATCTCAGCGTGTTCTTGTGCGGTCCAATAGTACTGAAATTCAAAAATCTGTACTTAACATAAAATATAAGCATGAATGCATATAATTAGATCCCACAAATTCTCTTTGAAAAAGCGCCAGTTTAGTTTATATGTAACTGGGAGCCGGTATACCATAGTTGGTATTGTGACTAGGCTAAGGGATGCCGACCGAGGAGTGGCGGTTCGATTCCTAGTAGTGCTACGAAATTTTTCTGTTCTGCGAAGCCTCAATATCGATATGGAAGCCCACGCAGCGTCCGACCAAATAGTCCCGGGGTTCTTTCCCTAGGGAAAAGGGGGTGATGCCAGGAGCTGAAGACAAACCTGTATCTAGTGCCCAGCTAAAGCATGCGTGGAGCTACACCTCACCTCTACCATATGGTTTCATGGTGTTAACATTGCATAATGACAAAAGAAAGATACTTGACGTGCCCATACAGTATCGTACGTGTTGTCTTTTACATCCAGTGAACATGAAGACAATGAGACATGAAATGATGCAGCACTTACTTGTTATGTCATTGCATAATTCTGAATCCTCGTAGAGTTTTGCGAGGAAAATTTCGGTAGAAAGATAGAAATGAAAAGGAAGGAACACACGGAGCTAGGCAGACAATAGTAATGAGTAAAACGAAAAGAATATTTTGACAAGGCAACGCAATTTTCTTTTCCGATTGCACGATCTAAGACCGGATGAATCGCTATATTGTAAATTCTTATTATGGACGCAAGAATGATTACAGAAACGAATGCCTTCAACTTAGGTGAAAGCTCCAAAGCAAACAATCTGAAGGTCGAAGAAGGTTGTTAGTCTGAAGGCCAAATCAGACGTTGTCGTTGGCATTTCGGTGGTGCGGAGCGTAGAGTAGCTGGAGAAGAACTGTCAACAGTAACCACTGGACGTAGTTAAAACTATGCCTGTCCCCCTCTCAGACCTTAAGGCACGACTGTGATGGTTAGGACACTGAAGATGGGAAAACCAGGACGGTGTAATGTGATAGAACAGGGGAGAAAAAGAAGAAACCGAAAAGGATGGAGGAAGCCGGGAACAGGAGGAGGAGAAGGATAAAAGTGAAGTTGAAAAATAAGCCGAGAATGGGTGCGAAAAGAGGTAAAATAAAACGAGAGCAGAGGGACGAAGGAAGATGGGAAAGGCGGGGAGCAAGAAAAGGATAATGGGAAAAGATAAATCATAAGAAAAAGAAGAAGAAGAAGAAGAAGAAGAAGAAGCAGAAGAAGAAGCAGAGCTGGTGGTGGTGGTGGTGGTGGTGGTGGTGGTGGTGGTGGTACTGCGACGGAGAAGATAACACTACAGAGTTGCCCCTTATGCCGTCTCTAGTCTATATGTGCAATACCGCCACAGAATCAACCACCTATCTGACACTTCGAATCCGAAAAAGATACTGTTTTGACCAAGGATTAGCTGTGGATGTCGCAGACTCCCACGACATTATGATTATGCCTAGAATGTATAAGCACTTTTCCCTGCCAAGGAGTTTTGTGACGCGTACTCTACATCAAATATTGTTGGGATAGTGGGGCGGACGTGGTATTTTCCTTTCATAGTGCAAACAAGTGCTGTACACATAATACTGATTGTATATGGGAGGATAATATTAAAATTTATTGTGAGCATGATGAATGGATTTATGTGTCTCCTGATAAGTTACGGTAGGAGACACCTACGACCACAATAATGGATGATTTAAGTTAAGTACTTGTACCAAATTTGACTAGCCTTAAGACGACCGCATGTCGGTCGAAACATGTAGGTTAATGGGCATAAGTTACCAACTAAATAACCAAAACTGTGTAGACGGTAATACCAATACTTCTAATCATTTGACTAGTTTTTACTAGCTTCACATGGAATTAACTGCGGTAAGTCTAGTGGGTACTTTATAAGATCCCCAGTTCACGGACGACATACAAGTCAAAATTCTAAGCTACCATACCTGGTGGAATCATCTTCGCCACGCAATTTTGTACAGACAGCCTGGTACGTACTGCTCAATCAGAGTGATAGTTCAGCAGTCCCAACTCATGTTACCAGCCTTAAGAAGGCTAACAGGTGTGGAAATTATATGAAGTAAAAGCTGACTAGAAATAAATACTGATTGAACAGAAACGTTTCCGCATATACAGTGAAAATGGATGGAAAGTTACATTAATCAACGGGAAAATTTTATTTCGGAAATATGCCTTCGTACAAGCTGATACGAAATAATGGTGGGCGAGGGAGTGTATTGTAATCGTAGTTCATACGGTGCAGGGCCCACCAGCACACCCGACGAGGAGCTGGATTATCACTGATACGTTTACTCCTTATTGTTATAGTTTTACTTTTACAAGGATTCCTCAATTCCTTTCTAAATTTCCCAACGACTGCCGTCAGTTCGGCAGATCTTCGTATATATTGCCCTTGTTTTTGTACTCCCCCCTTTGTTGTCTCCAACATCACGTCCTGCATATTTTTATTTCCGTCCCTCTACCCACATCGTAGCGAAAAAGGGTCCTTTCTTGGGGTGAGGCTGGACACACTAACTAACTAACTAACTAACTAACTAACTAACTAACTAACTAACTAACTAACTAACTAACTAACTAACTCCATGGTGCAGAGACCTTCTTGAGAAGCTAAGAGTTTCTCAGCTAGTCAAGAAATTCCCTGCATTTTATGGAACCCGGAGGTTCATTACCACATTCACAACAGCCCGACACCTGTCCCTATCCTGAGCCAGCTCAATCCAGTCCACGCCCCATCCCAATTCTTGAAGATCCATTTTCATATTATCCCCCATCTACGCCTGGGTCTGCCCACCAAAATCCTGTATGTTCCTCTCTTTTCCCCATACGTGCTACATGCCCCGCCCATCTCATTCTTCTCGATTTTATTACCCGAATAATATTTGGTGACGAGTACAGATCATTAGTGGCTGGACACACACATGCAAACAAATGTTTCCCCCAGTGGTCGGCTACAGTGTTTAGTTTCCTTCACCGCCGTGCTTGCGTGTGTAACCTAAACATCTAATGTCTGTATGTTGCTAGTATAGCTCTAGTCAAGAGGTTTACTGTATGCGAAACGGCGTGTAGCTTCAGTAAATGCGCCTGTGCAACAGCAATCAACTGCACATACTTTCAGACCACTCTCTTAGTCCCCGCATTGATTCTTTCCGTGGCCTACTATATTTCATTGATTCCGATCAAAATTTAACTCCCTACACGTTAGCGCAGACCCCCCCCCCCCCTTCTCGCCGTCCAAAAACTTCATCGAAATCCGATAAGCAATTTCGCGGGTGTAACGTGTGCGGAAGGAAATGAAAGAAAAATACCTACACATTACGCCTTCATTTTATCAACGGGATATCACAGCATAATGCCTGCTCACGTGCTTGACCACTGGCGTGCAATTCCCGGCAGGAGCACGGTCATTCTCCGTCACTGCGTCCAGTCGCACTCGCAGGCACATCCAGCCTCCTTTCCGACAGACAGTGAACACATTATAACTTGTGGTAAAGCGGGGGTGAAGTTAATTGTTGACACCCCTGCAGTGCCTATGATTAGGATACACGTAGCTGTATCTCTGTTCCTCATATATCTTCAGGATCTGCAGCACGGACGGCACCTTTTACGCATATACAGCGATTGCGAACCGCTTTTAGTAAGCAGGCAGCATATCTGGTCACCGAGTAGCAGTAGAGGAAGAAACATTCATTACATTGTGCGAAGAATCCTTCTTGACAGTAAATGCGCACAGCTGGCTGACAGGGTCTGAACTGTGGTAATTGAGACTAAGCCAGTCAGAATACGACTGAAGAAATCAGACTTACGGGAGAACGTTTTTCAGAGAATGACCAACAGAACGTGAATAACAGCTCCTGAATTATGAAAATACGACCTTAGAAAACATGGGTACCTGAATATGAATATTGAAATCTTGATATATGGCAGAACTTTTCTAAAAATAAAACGCATGTCAGAACTTGATCGATGTAAAGACATTTATGAAGGTGTGTTAATTTTTGTTTTTATCATTTATTTTTGCCATTTATTTAATGACCTTGAAAGTTTTGAAAGGCGGTGCTGGAAAAGCATGGAGAAGATCAGTTGGACCGAACGTGTGAGGAATGAAGAAGTGTCACATAATGTCAGGGAGGAAAGGACTTCCCTACATACAACAAAAAGAAGGAAGGCTGACTGGATTTGTCACATCTTGTGTAGGAACTGCCTTCTGAAACACGTCATTGAAGGAAAGATAGAGGGAAGGATATAAGTGACGGGAAGACGAGGAAGAAGACGTAAGCATCTATGGTATGAGCTGAAGGAAAACAGAAGGTACTGCACATCGAAAGAGGAAGCACTAGATCGGACTCTGTGGAGAACGCGCTTTGGAAGAGGCCACGGACTTGTCGTAAGGCAGACTACATTATGAATCCTTTCAAGTAGCACTGAGTAGGTGCGAGTGTCTGGGTGGTAGTGGAGAATGAACTGGAAGTCGTGTGAGAGGAATCGGTCGCGGCCAAATTTAAGGTAGTTGCTTGGGACTGAAAGAAACCACGAAACATAAGGATAGTCATGGCGCAAGCCCAGATTCGAACCAGTAACACCCGTAAGTAAGTCAGTAGTGTTACCACGTGATCCAACTTCATGCGTCGAACTAACTTTAAAACATGCTTCATCGTGGTACATTTTGGAGAAAATTAATGTAAGAATCGCACCCATGGAAAGTGACTTATAGTAGAACTCTTATTCTGTGAAAATGAATGAAAGGGCTTGAATTATGGAGTCCTATTTACGTTAAGTGGCTTCTTAATGACAATGATTAATGGAACCTGACTTACGACAGTTCGTTCAGAATATGACTTGGAATTTATCATAGCAGTACCTCTTGTGGAGACAAAATAAAAGAACTTAAAATAAAAGGTGACTAACTGTAAAGTCTGGCAATCCCAATGGCCGCGCAGTCTAAAGCGTGGGTCTGCGGCCGCTCGCTTCCTGGGATAGAGGGTTCGAGCCCCGTCGGAGGCATGGATGTCTGTCTCGTGTGTATGTTGTGTTCGTCTGGTAGAGGTCTGTGAGTCGGGCTGGTCACTCGTCCAGAGGAGTCCTACCGAGCGTGGCGTGTCTGAGTGTGATTGTGAAGCCTCCATAATGAAGAGGCCCTGGCCCACTAGCGGCTGCTGCGCCATGGGAAGAAGAATTGAACAGTCAAAAAGCATTATTATAATGCGTGTCATGAATTTCGTCGCTGCATTCAACTTACTCTGTGACTACAAAGACTCCGCCCGAAATACCGCAACGCCACTAAAACTTAGTCGTCAATTTCCATAAACGGCGTACATGTCGCGGTTTAGCAATGTTCTGGAGAAACTCACTGACATACATTGCTGGAGCGGGTCCTACTGGGTGTACGCTACTTTACTTTACTATTTCACTGTTAATGTGCGTAACAGGAGACCTGGAGTATTGCCTGTTAAGTGTAAATTTGGAGTTGGAAGTCAGTGGTTGAAATAAATAGAAATATTAAACAAAGAGCCAAGCAAGATGTAAGAAAAGCAGGACAGAAGGAATAAAGAAACAAATAAAACGTAAAGAAGAACGAAGGAGAAGAAGAAGACATGCATAAAACCAACGTAAGTGTAGTGCGGGCAGTCGACCTAGATCATGAGTGAAAATATTCAAAATAAATATGCAAGGTGAGCCGATACCGTGGCTTAGGAAGACAAACGGAAGTGGCGGGAGTAAGGGAGGAACGGCGGCGCCGCTGTGAAGCTACGCTTCTTTATTCGTCAGGGGTTGTCATGTGTCGTGTAAACAGGGGAAAGGAATGGGGGAGTATATCGATTGCTCACACTATAACAAAGCGTTGTTACATTTTTCAGAAAAAATTTAACAACCAAATGTGTTACATCAGACAAACGCCAATGTTTCATCGACAAGAGACATCCTGACGGCCTAGAATATGCCGACAAGAAGGGATGGTGTAATGTTGATCTTAGGCTACACACGAAGAGAATGGCAGCGTAACCAGTAACGCGAGGCTGGACTTAAGGTTGCGCTAGGCTTTTTAGTGGACGTTATAATGCGTCAGAGGTGGGGAAAATAGGCACCACTCTGAAACCCACGCGTGTAAGTTGCTACTCGTGGCGGGAACGCACGAAGTATATCCTGCAATTGCGCCTGCTTGTGGCTGGGTATGAGAAACAGGCGTAAACATAAACCGTCTCCACAGTCTCTTCGGCGCACGAAGAGTAATAAAATTTTCCACCCAATCTCGAAGGAAGGTGTTAAGTCTGAAATTAATCTCAATTTTATTTAAAAATTCCATTTCAATTTCTCAAAAACAGTGCCCCATTTACAAAGACCAGTGTTTAATACTGTTCAGGGAAATAACAGAAATCCATTCTGAAAATTAAACTGCTCAATACAAGGTATGAGAGAAATGCCGAGTTATTGTTAAAGTGCGTTGTGCATATATGATAAGCCCTGTGATTTAAGGGGTTAATGTGAATCATAATCCACCTCTCATAAATTGAAAACTTCATGAAACATTTTTAGAGCGATAAAATAAAGGCAATGTGCTAAGTGGATATGACACACACGAAAGATGCACATAAAATTTTAGTTGGTAAACCTGAAAAGCTCACTTGAAACACTACATGTAGAAAGGAGGATAATATTAAAATGAATATTAAAAACTAGAATGTGAGGTTGTTGCCTAGATTTGTATGGTTCATGTTCTTAAAAACACGGTGAATAACCTTCTGGTTCCATAAAAGGCGCGGAGTTTCTTGCCCAGAAGTGTGGCTGTCTGCGCGTCAGGAATGACTTATATCCATGGATTGCATCAAGTAGTGCCCTTCGAGCGGGCTATCCTTGTGTCTAAATCCAGGGCACGAGTACGAGTGAAATCAAGATGTATGCCACCGGCGACTGCTACGCATACTGTACAGGGAGATTTCTGTAAAGCATTATGCAAGCAGCCCAGTCAACTTGCGTAACTCTTTGCACAAATCTGCCTGTATACAGTGTTTCAAGAGGAATCTGCCATACTTCGGAAGAATGTCCCTTAGGTTAATTTATATCGGTATAAGCAAACGTACCTGATTCGGTTTAACGGTTACGGAATTAATGACGCGAGAAAAACATGGTCTTGTTGGGATTACACGTATTGTACCTGTTTAACGCGATGTGTTATCCGTACACTGCGCAGGTCCGTCCTTCAGTCGACATCCCAGCTAAGACTTACGGAGGGGAGTGTGCTATATACAGTACTGGGAACCCTAAGGACCATTTTAAGAACCTAGTACTTGTTTTCGTAGCTTAATTAATGCCCTTATGTCACTCAAATTCTAATCATATGTTAAGTACAGGTGTTAAGATTACAGAAACTACAAATTTTACATATGTGTTTGGTAACCAATAAATGTATAGGACCTCTCATTTCTTAGAAAATCGCCGTCACCACTCAGTTTCGATGTAATTTCACAGAAGGAAGGTCTTCCCTGAGTACGGCAGATTCCAGATGCCACGCCCTGTGTAATTATTACTCTTTTTGACGTAAAATTACGAGCAGTGTCTTTTTTCTGCTCAGAAAATGTGGCACTATACAATCGGGCCCGGGAAGGACTGCAAACTAATAAGGTGTGAACAGAGCAGCGAGTCCATATTATAGAATGTCTTGTTAGGTTATACCCGGCTGTGTGTGTGGGGCGGAGGCGGAAATACTCGTAATCTGCCGCAAAAAAAAACCGACGGAGTTGTTTACGTGACGCAGCAATATCCGTGGATAAGGACAGGGTTCTTTCGCCGACTGGAGCAGTACACGAGTCATGATGTACGGACTTGAGTGATGTGTTGCCGTATGTCTCTGAAATATGAATATCTGGACCCTTGACCGACCCTTCGTAATGCTCTGCAGGACAGAACTGACACGATCTGACTTTGACTGGTTAGAACCTGAAGGTGGATGCAGCAACCTGCTTCAAACCCCGGTAACTACGTGCCAATTGACACGGCGTCTTATTCAAGAATACGCAAATCTTCAGCACTGACATCTGTGGGCCAGATGTAACGTTCGAGAATTCCACATTCTGCCCTCAGAACGCATTTCTGTGATTTTTATGTATCTCGAGCAGCGACTATTTCTTTGCACAATATTAAATGATTGGCTTTTATAATTCAGATGGAGTACGTTTACTGCGCGGCACGGACTGAGTGTTTAAATACAATTCAGATGAAATTTAGTCTATAAAGTGTTAATGAGCTTTACGTTGTTCCCGTAGAGTGTTTCGTCTTATTCTCCAAATAAGTATGGCTTAAATCTCTATACAGCATTAACCTGTTGGCCTTTGTAAAGGAGAGTGAGCTTGTTCTCTGTCAGGTAGGAACTGAACCACTTATTTTGTTCATCCGAGGTCTGGTTAAGACGGAAACTTGTTTTATTATCGCATTCAACAGTCTGTATCATAAACTGCGGTAGCTCAGTCGGTTAAAGACGTGACGATTGAACTTGGAGGTATAACGACAGTGAATATAAACATTTACATTGTCCGGAAAGTGACGCCGTGCAGTTCGGTAAACTGAAACATAGTCTTCCATACTTTCTCGTCTTTATTAACACCCCCACTTCTTCCCCATTATTCCTTCTTATGCGTTTCTTTCTTCCCTTCCTACTTTCTTATTTCTTCCTATCTTCCTTGCAGTAATTCCGTAGTTTCATTTATGGAAAAATTCTTTGTTTCGTACTTACGCTTTCAGTTACGTTAGTCTAATTAATCTAATCTAATTAAAGAGTCAATCAAGAAAAATCGCCTCTTTTAATGCACCATGTTACAAAAGTCCAACTTAAGAAGCTGAAATTGTAAGGTGGCTACCTTAGTCGACTAGGGAAGGGCTTACCAATTAGTATAGTCGGCGTGTACAGAACTCGTCAATTAATCATGACGGCCCACCTTAAAATAGTATCTCGCAAGATAAATAAATGCTACTTAATATGGACGAATTTTGCATTTATGAAGTCACGTCAAATACCGTCACATCAGTTACAGCTACAGGAATACCATTTCAAGGCCGCCACATAAATAATGAATGAACATGGTGCAGCGCTCCTTACAAAGTGACCCAGGTATGGTGTCCTTTCCTGGACACACGCTTTTCGTAGGACGTTACAAGCATTCATAACAAACAAACAAACAAACAACCAAACAAACAGTAGTCACTACAATGTCCTGTTTTGACGCAGTTGCATTAAATAATGTGAAGGGATAGGCAAACTTACAAGCCTCGTTAAATTGGCCCAGTTCTTAACATTAGGTTGTTCGCACGAGGGCAATTACAACTTGAACTTCAGTCTTTTCGTGTGCTTTCAATTTTATCTAAATAACATTTTAATTTTAATTTAATATTTGTTAATATTATTAGCTTACATATCATCAAATAAATGAATGACAGTGAATTATGAATTGGAAGGGATGTGGAAAAAGCGGTCGTGGCCTAATTTAGAATACTATCTCGGCATCTGTCTAGAGGGAATGAGGGAAACTACAAAAGCGGTAGAGTAACTGGGGTCCCTAGGAATTTCAAAACCGGCACGTCTAGAAACAAGTCACGTGTTACCGCATGAGGCAAATTGCTCGCTGTGACTGTCATTATTCTTATTCCTACTATTATTCCTTTGCTTTGACGTCAAAAATGCTAGGAAATCTAGTTAAGTTTACACGCCTTCGTCGTGCAAGAGTATACAAAAACAACAACAACAACAACAACAGCAGCAGCAGCAGCAGCAGTAGCAACAGCACCAGCAGCGATGGGCATATCAACTGCTGACTAAGTTACTTCTGGAATAGGCCTATGAGTTCACGTCTTAAATTTTAACATAGATCAACGAATTATATTATATTCCTACCACATAATTTTCAATAGTACAAGTTTATTAAAATTATCGGCAGAAATGCTGTTGGCAATACCCATAAATTTGTATTAGGGACCAACGATTCGAAAAGGACTTCGACTGAATAAAAGTCCATAAAAGGACACAAGCATACTAGTAGAATTTTTTCTCCACTTACAGAATGCTCCAATACCACATCAGGGAAAATATGTTCCTTTCGTTTATTGACGCTTTAAGCAGAATTTATGCACAAATTACTACATTTTTAGAGAGACTTTATAAACATTTAATACGGTTTTAATTATCTTTTGTCCCTCTGTTCTTCACTCTTGGGGTAAGGGCGCTAGAAAACAATTCATGGTGACTACATTACAATGAACCGACCTCAGTGGCAGCAGCGTGGGGCTACAGCAGCTCACTTGCTCGGACTGCGGGTCCGAATCCCGCGGGGAGCATGGATATTTGTCTCTTATGAGTGTTGTGTGTTGTTCAGCAGAGGTCTCTGCGACGGGTCGATCACTCGTCCAGACGAGTGCTACTGAGCGTGGTGTGCCTGAGTGTGATCTCGAAACTTCAACGATGAAGAGGTCTAGACCCACTAGGCCTGTCGAGCCATAGGGGAAAGAAAAGAGCACTGCAATGAAGTAACTATAAATAAGTTACGATTCATTGTCAGTACCTTCCGACAAGAAACGAGTCTTTCTAAAGTTCACCCACGCGCATTACACATAAACACAGGCGCAGGGGCCAAGGTATATCACGTGGTTAGTAAGATGGCTGGTTTTAATATGGATCGAACGCGCGTTCAGCAGATTAGCAAACCTATAAAATCATCAACAGCAGCGCCCCGCAGTATTTTTAGATTGATACATGCCACTAAAATTCCTGTATCTTCTTGGAAGCCGTCGGGTCGTAATGTATGACGTTACGGATTTTATAATAGTTTTATTTCCATCTCTGAATACTTATACCGATCAAATAACATAAGCCAGTCAGCCAGCGTGTGGGGTGCTAGTCGGGTTGCATATTACCAGTTATATGCAGATGTCGCTAAATCCTGCTCTAAGCAGAAAACGTGAGGTGGAGGGTGGTGGGGGGAATTATTAACTCATTTAAAGACACTGTTCATTAAATGAGTAAGAATTGGAACTGAGGTGAAATAGAGGTAAAGGGGATGTTACGCATGGTCTCGGTCGCTGTATCACTTGTCCAATACACAGCTGACAGAAAGCTGTTTCTTTCTTGTGGCGCAACATCCCTACTCGGGCATAGGCAGCATCATTGTTGAGGTTTCGAGGACAAAGCACACTCAGTAGGACTCCTCTGGACGAGGGATCGGCCCGTCGCAGAGGCCTGTACCTGGCACCACACAACGCTCACAAGAGACAAGACATCCATGCCCCCGGCGGGATTCTAACCCACAATCCCAGCAAGCGAGCGACCGCAGACCCACGCGTTAGATCGCGCGGCCACTGGAATCGGCGCTCACAGAAATTACAGCAATACTGAAATTTTTCTAGAGCTTTCACTGCTTAGTATTTGTTAAAGAGGCAGTATGCACGGTAAATGCAAATATTGATTCTCTGGAAGTAGCCGATCAGTTAATTACTTCCAAATTAGTTTTCCATTATACAGAATTACGCTTCCATTCGCTCAGTATGAACCTACAGACACCAACGCGTACAGAGGTTGAATGTCACAGGTATAGTCTACTTCGATGTTACTGGGTAAATAGTAAGAAGCATTTCCTCTTAAAATCATAGTTTAACGTACTATTAACAAGTGTTGCACAAGACGTTCATTTAGAGCTAAACCCGCGGTACAAACAGCATTCTATGGGTGGAATAGTTAAGCAGCTTCTGATAGCGACAGTGTAACGTGTAGATAACCTAAACCAGGGGTTCTTCAGCTGTCTTGCTGGCGTACCATTGCGCGAAATTTAACATTTACTTGTTAGAATTCAACCAAATACACTGATTACTTTTTGCATAACTTGATATTTATATTAGTATATAACCAGCATGTCTGAATGCTAAAATGGAATGCCTGCTGTTATATGTGAAGGTTTATTTGCAACAACTGAATAAGATATGCAAGCTTATCATTACTTTTATTTTATATGTTAGTCTTCAATTTGTGGCATTAATATTATATTAATAAACACCTTCAATAATACAAAATAACAGAAATCTATAACAAATATTTTATCTATAGCAGCTACAATTTTCGTACTCTCGAATTTATTTGTATAAGCAAATATGTTTTCCTTATACACATATCCCTGAAGATGGCTTAGTAGAAGCCGACACATGTTGCAGAGATATTAATGAAAGTAAAAAGTTATACAAAACTAATCAGTGTGTTTGGTTTGATTATTATAAATAATTATGTATTAAGCGGACAGTGCAAAACATTAAGAAATTTAACAGTTTAAATGTGCCACCAGTACTTTTTGCTTTTAAATATAAATGCTAAAAGTAGAAAGACTGGCTGACGGCGGGGATGAATTACACGATGTTGCCAGCAATGCTGCATATTAACAAATAAATATGGTTTATTTATTTTTTAAAATTTGTACCCGTTTTTTATTTCGAATTTATTAAGGCCGCATGCCAGTAGTGATATGCGTACCACGGTTTGATTATCCATGATCCAAAGCATTGGCGCACGTGACATAAAACCATGAATGAACATGGCAATCACTCTAAGAGCAAAAACAAAACCACCAGATTCGGGTCTTCAGGGATGTGACATTCTGTCGCTGGTTTAGTGGTTCTCGACGTTTCGAAGGAACGTAGTGCCTCCACCTTCAGTGATCAGTGTGTCTAAGGAGACCCTCGACGTTTCGAAGGAACGTAGTGCCTCCACTTTCAGTGGTCAGTGTGTCTAAGCAGACTCTCGACGTTTCGAAGGAACGAAGTGCCTCCACTTTCAGTGGTCAGTGTGTCTAAGGAGACTCTCGACGTTTCGAAGGAACGTAGTGTCTCCACCTTCAGTGGTCAGTGTGTCTAAGAAGACGCTTCTTGGATTCCTTGAAAACTGAAGATTAATGCATTAAGTTTGTTCGAAACTCCGGGAACCGCTTACACAGCGACACGGCACCGCATCCCAGAAGACTTGAAACCTCAACAACACCGCTGTGGAAAGGGCAAACTCGCAACCGAACCATTACTACACTTCAGTCGACGAGAAGAAGGTTTGAAAAACTGGTGCAAATGATGCAGTACAAGTATACTAGCAAACACGACAATGCATGAGAGGAATAGAGCAGCCATTGACGTGAGGAGTTGCTCTAAATATCGGCGTATAACAGTGATCACTAGCACAATAAATGAAACCACTTTCGCACATGAACACTTAATTGCCCGGCACAGTATCAGAAACACTGACGCCCAGTACTACTGAATAATGCTCTGCAAACGGGACAGGCGCATTTATGCTGCATAACAGAATATATGAACAGGGACGAGCATAAGAACGCACTTTCCACAGGACGAGACGAGAAGGTCAAGTAGTGTATTAAAACAATCGGTGAGGAAGCGGGCCTAGTCTAGGCATTCACTTGGAGATACTGAAGAAAACTACGAAAGACATCAGTCGAACCTAATTTGTGTTCCAAACGGTACGTTTAACCACTGAACTAACTTGTTCAAAATCCATATGCAAGTTTTAAAACGAATTTTGGTGGCTTGCATCACAAGACCACCATAAATGTTCCCATCACCTGTGGTTCTTGAAAACTAACATGCCAGGCTGAGCACATATATATTCGCCCACCTTCCATTGCTGCCTTCTGTCCTTACGAATAATGCTAATATTTACAGGTATCATGCAGATTCAAGGTTTTATTACTGACACGTCTCGCTTTAATCTGTTCGGCAGGGTGTAAGAAACAAAGTCCCACAGAATATGGTGAATCACCGGTTACACCATCTCCTACCACTGGCTGTCTCACTGAGTGTTTCATTCAAGTCTATTCCGTACCATCAAATCAGGCGTCTCCAAACAGAAGCCAGCAGTATTTGTTGTGCCGCAGACAAGAGCGTGGGCAGAATGTTATGACATTCTGAGTACATTATCGAAACTCAGTTGGTTGTTGGCGTTGTGTTTATTTGCACAAGTCTGCCTCAAATTCTGGGGTGTTACGTGTTACGCCGAACTCTATTTCAACACAGATTTCGCAGCTCGTAATCGTAGTGAAAAATCTTCTATCATTCTGAAAGGAAATGCGACAAAAAAAATAAGGATCTAAGAGTGTATGTGTTGTTGAATCTGAATGAGAATGAAGGCGATTAGAAAACAAGGAAGTCCGCGACTTGTAACTTAATTTAATATTGCGAGTGTGTTTAAATCAAGAGAATTCGGCTGGGCGAGATACGTAGCACGTAACATAAGTGAAACAAGGTTCATAGAATATTTTGGTGGGATAAGTTCTTGGGAAGAGACCACTGCATAGAGAGCTAGGCACAGACAGGGGGATAATACGGAAACAGAGTCCCTATACTTCGTCAAACAGGTCAAAACAAGTGTTTTCCAGATCCGTCCCAGTTTATCGTCTGCAGTGATCGTCTCATTCCACGCCACGAAATTATGCACTTAAGGTAGCATTGATAAAGGTGTCTCTATATATGGCGAAAACGCATATAGGTGTAGTGGAGGTATAAGCTCCACTCACTCTTAACCTCGGCCACAGATGGAGTTGAGTAGCTTTCCTAAATGAAAAAACCATACACCAATTCTGCGCACGCCTGTTATGAACTCGGAGCTTCCTTGTACATCCACCAAAAGAACGACGAAATTTTTCCCAAGGATTACAAAACCTGCAAGTAGGCTCATGTATTTCACAAGCACCATCAGTTCAGCATTTCGTAGCTGGTTAGAACAGGGAACTGTCGGCCACCAGTTACGAAAAAAAGAAAACTGATGCTGGAAAATTTGAAAATTTTCCTTTTTTAAGGCACCTCTCATGTATTTTTGCCTACAGGAAAGGACATATAACGTAGACTGGAAGAAGGCTTTGGAATGATTAATTGGGAAAAATGTGGAACGGTGTGGTTGCGTCTCGTTTCAAGCAACTGTCACAATATTTACTACGAACTGCTGAAGCAGACCAGTACAATTATCAGGATAGACGGTTTCCGGACTGAGCAACGAACCTTAAACATCTCGAATATTAGGCAAGAATGACATCCTTTCACCCTCTGTATTTGATTTATCAGTTTTCGCACTTAAAGTATATGAGAATTTGTAACGAAACCGAAGGCCTCGGACTACGACTAAAGCCCAAGGATTAGATTAATGAATGCTAAGTTTGCTCACTTAGTGTCTGAAGGCCTGTCAAATATTTATTATACTTCGCAAGACAAGAGTTTGAGTATCGTTCGTACAAGGTAGCAGTATCGTACGTGTCCTGCGCAGTCGTACACGTATGTGACGGCGCAGATTATAGACTCAAATTCTTCGCCTATTTTCAGAGAAAGGTTACATACATTACTTACAGAAAGAACACCGCTGTATTTATGTGTATTCATGTGTCAGGCCTCCTCTGTGGCACGCCGAGACAAGTTCAAAATGCATATAGACTGTTTCAATTATATACACATATATTCTAAGTACAATCACAATTAAACTCACCCAGTAAAGTTATAGACCTCCGAGATCAAGTTTAATCGAATTCGGTTCAGCAGTTGACATGAAATACATATGTCAACAGACGTCACTTTTGAGTCGTGTATTCTTCTTATGTACTTAGTGCAAAGAGTGGGCATATTAGTGCAAAAAATGGGCGTATTAGTGCAAAGAATGGGCTATTAAAACTCAACTGTGCCGGTTTTTCAAGGAATGCTGATTTCCTTGTTCACTAGTACCAATCCTTCAAGTACTGTACTTCCTAAGACGTTCCGTAAACTGTTACTGCAAGATTCCTGTTGCACTGCAGCAGACGCCGAGCTTTCTACAGGCTAAGAGCTACGAAACCCCTCACACTGTCACATCAGATACTGAGTGTATACCCATCTTCATCGCTCAGCCTCACATACACGTACAAATAGCTTAGTGGTCCCCGTGGGTGGACAGCTACAAACTTACATTCCGGAATTCTGTTACTACCGTATCTGATCTTGTTCATTTCTTCGTCGGTTTTCGAACAGTATAATGAAGTCACATTTCCACTCAGTTATTGCGTCAGTGAAAGAGGAAAAACATGATACGCAACACTACTATCCGGTTAGAAGTCTTATTTCTACCCATTTTTCTGGACTTGATGGTCTACGTACCTCGCAGGCAGGCATGTGGACCTCTAAAAGAAGGCTTGATACTCTGTAAACGACTTTCCAATCAGCCTCTGGATAACAACGCGTATATAAAATGCAGATCAAGTTGCTCACGGTAGATTCTTAGACAGTAAATACGCACCAAACTACAAGCAAAAGTGTCATATAATACATAAACACACTTTCATTACAGCTCCAACAATTACGAAATCCTCACTGGGGGAGGGGGGGGGGGGTTGCAACTATTTTTGTTTCATCGCTAATCCATAAACGAGAGTATTCTCCCGGTCCACCATTACAATATCCTCGGTCCTGCCTTCTTCTGTGTACCAGCGTCCTTCAGAAGCTAACAGTCGCTCAGCTGGCAAAGAAATTCAGTGTTTTTGCAGATCCTGAACGTTGAGTTCCGTATTCAAAACCGCCCGGCACGTCAGTCTTATCACAGTTTCCTGATCAATTTTTATATTATCCTCCATCTATTCTTAGGTTTATCAAGTCTCTTTACTCATATTTTCAGACAACAATAGATTACGCATGTGTAAGCGCCCTCTGGCGTGTTATTTTCCCCGCCCCTCTTACCCTCCTTCCCTTTATCACCACAACATTTAGAAGAAAAAACAGAGTTTACAAGGACTGTCAGCATGAAGCTCCCTCTACTGCCGCGTTACGTCTGTCTCTCACTTCCAGATATCCTCCTCACTAACTTGTTTTCCGGTACACTTTAACGTATTTTCATTCCTCAACGCGAGGCACAAACTCCGTCTTTGTGATACACTTTGAATTCAAGACCATGAAAACACATATATCCATGAAAACACATATATCCGTGGATATACTGCCCCGTGCTCATGTTCTTTGGTGTAAAGTGGCGACAGGTGGTGGGCACGCGCTCTTTCAACATGAAATCGATTTATCATCAGAATCATTTTGCCGGGGGGGGGGGGGGGGAAATCAGCCGGTCACTTATTCGGTTCCGTTTGTTTCGGATTACCAGCATTCCATCTTCATCCTGTTTTCTGATAAGCTTTGGTGGAAAAAAATCCGTCAATATAAATGACAAACTAATTTAAAAGTAAAGTTGTTCCTGTATATGTTTTGACGGCATATGGGGCGGTTGTAGAGGTATACCTCCACATATTCTTAACCTCGGCTCTAGATGGATGTGAGTGATTAGCGTCATGTTCCAACCGCTTTACCTCCTGAGAAAGATCTCCTGTTGCCTATCGAACAGGAGGCTGCGTGCGCCCTCGAACCGGTCTGGACGCTTTTGTTGAAGAAGAAAACGCTCTGTTACACCGTCCCGGAATTGAAACACGTTTCATTGGTCATCCTGTACCGCAGCCTCGTCACTACAGCGACTGCACTATTCCGGTTCCTGATGGATTAATGTTTCTTTGTTTGTTGATCGACATTTTGTCAGCTGAATAATACCTGGCGAATGAGAAATTACAGCTTGTTGTGAATAATAGATGAACAGGAAGTATGATCAGTCTTGCACATTTTAAGGCAACGTACCGACTGCTGGCTGCAACAGGGAGAACAAGAAGAAAGTCAAGATTCTGTTCAGAGAACTGAACCCAAGACTTTCCAAAATGACGCATGAGTTATAACCGTTAGGCTTCTAGAGCGACGGTTCGGTTCTGATTCAAAGGAAAAAGCAAAAAGACTACATAATACATTTAAAGCTGATGGTTGTCACGATTCTGAGGATCGCGTTTCGTAGAGTCTTTACTGTTTCTGTGGGCGGGTGATGTCGGGAGGGCGAGACGGCAGTAACTACTGAGAAGGTTGTTAAAAAAAACAGGCCATAACCACTTGTCAACATTACGTAACACGAAAACAAATATTTTGAGAGTAACCACAGTCTCCGCGGTTTCTTGGAAAATGTTGAACTTTTAAGCTAAGCGCATTAAAGAACGTAACTTCATGAAATTTTACGAACAGAACAACTTACGACGCAGAACTTGCTGGGAAGTCCTGGACTTAGATGTTCAAAATCAGGACACAGGTTCGTTGTTATGACATCCAGGATTTCGCTCTGTAAGTACGTGTATTGTAACCAAAGTTTGAGTTTTCAGTGTGCTACTGTATCAGCATGCAAGATTAAGCTACTACTTGCTGACATCTCATTACCTAGCGATCAAGAGACAAGTTCAGTAAACAAACCCCTACCAGTAGTGTAGCTAAAAGTCTACCCTACATAATAAAATCCATCACTTATAAAGTGCAGTAAATACATACCCATAATTGTACCGAATAAATATAACCGACAGTGGAAATGTGTAACATAAATTGCAGTACAATAATTCATCGAGTTTCACAAATTTTTAAAGAATCCTTTCCGAGGAATACATGGGCTGGTAAGTAATAAGTCTGACGCTATACTGATAATAATCAATACATCGAATTAATATTAGTTACATCATGTTCAGGGTCGGCCAGAAAGAAACTGAACTTTTCAAAGCATATGAAATTTAAGGCCTGATATAACAAGACACTTAAAGTAGTGGTGGTTACAGCAACATTAAAACATCTGTCAGCTCGACATGGCAGAAATCATTGCTTGTATACTATAGTTCGGTAATGTGGAGAGGCAAATGTTACTAGCCTTTACGTGCTGTCATCCTCAGTATGAGGACTGAGGTAGACAGTAAAGGAATGTTACGTATTAACAGGCATTTATTAAAGAACAAGCACTTCCAGGCATAACTGGCAGTTCACCTTCCTACTGCACAGACGTGTAGCTCTACGTGTCAAAATGTTTAGCAAAAATGTTGCTGTGTTGCATTTTTATGAAGAACTTACTGTTTACGAACAGATTCTGTAGTGCCCAAAGCTTTAAGGTAGAAGGATATAACCTCAAAGTTTCGCAACGTTTGTAACCGCTCACTTAAAAAGCTTAAATTGAGTGATCTATAGGTATTTTCGCATTCTATCTGTACAAAACTTCACATGCTTATGGTTCCTCGCTTAGCTCCATGAAACCGAAAGCTAAACGTAAATTTTCGCACGTCCGTCTTCTTGTTATTTTACGTCCCATAAAAATCTACAGTAAGAAGAGACCTTTCTTTCTTGGGTCTATTACCATATTTTTTATTACGGTATCAATACGTCACTTTCGTTCACAGCCTCGCGCATTCTTCATGTCATTTCCTATCGTCGGGAATTAAAACAGGTAATGGGTAAAAAGTTTTGTAAAAATCGGTGAAATGTTTCAAAAGTTTGAATGGCGGGACACACAGACAACAAGGAGATCTTAACACCCTATTTTTTCCTTTTACGAACGAAAAGTAGGTTACAAATTGACAAATAACCTTTACCAAGACACGTATAAAGATGTCAGATGAGGCCACACACGGTAGGTGAGAACGGGACTAGATGGGGGTTAGTGTCCAGTTTCGCCACCAGGTCGCTTTGCCCCGGCAGAATAGGAGGTTGCGTCGGCTCCAGAACCTCTCTGGACGTTTTAGAGAAGACACAAATCGCTTGATGCTTGTCGAGAATCGAATAGGTCCACCCGGCTCCGCTGCATGCGCAGGTACGATCCAAAATTAAAATTACTTCAACAAGCCAATTTAACGTAGACACACCGGTGCTAGACTTAATCGATATCTGTTCAGAGGTTACAGCAGTGACCCATCGCATGATTCATATGCTACTCTTTTGCAAACCTTTTTGCAAATAAGACAAATTAGCTTTAAAGATACATAAGCAGTTCTTGTTCTGAAAGTCCTGTAACAAGAACCATAATCGTAATGTGGATCACACATTTAGAGCAGTGTTTACGGACTTAAATTGGCCAGGGAAGACTTTTGGGCTTGCAACATACAGACGTAATGCAAAAGCGATTTGGAAAATAATATAACAGAACGAAACAAATTAAACTGATCTACCCAGAGAAAAGTTGCTGCGTAAAATTCTCAAGCATACGTATGCTTTTCCTGATTTATTACCGTCCTGTCTGTGTTGTGCCAAGCCGGTCGGGTAAGAGCAATTGTCACGATGTTCTCGCAGCACCTTTTTAGACGCTTCTTACCTTCGTCTTGTCTGTCCGTACGTATCAGTTCTGCTCCCACTGGACAGATTTTTGTGACACTGGAGACTTTTATTGGAATCTATCGAGAAAATCCAAATTTGGTTAAAATTGAACAAAAACATCGCGCAATTTACACGAAGATCTACGTACTTTACGCCGTTGGCATCAACATTACGTAGCCCAACAATACAAAAGGAACTAACTGATGTGTTTGCATGGCAATACTCACTATTTTTATATTGCTGACAATGCCTCAACTCAAAAATATACAAAAGAAACTATTGGTTTTCATGGCACTGCATTATAAATCTTGTTACATATCTTCGCTTTGTCTCTTGACTGGCTGGTAAAACATACCTAGTTGATAAGGGAGCGACCTGAATCCGAGTATATCAAAAGTTGTTTTTGAAAGCGATCTGTGAAAATTCTACTTCCTAACGGAACGCCTACTCTGACAACAGGGAACTCTAGGGTTCTGCAGAACACAGTTTGAGAAATGCTGCTAAACGGTATAAGTAGGAACGCAGCTTAATTTCTACGTGACAGATTCATGATGCAGTCATATCAGTCGCCGCCATCATGTCTGCTGTTGAGAAAACCAATCCTTGCCAAGGGCCACACTTACTATCTACCTAATTACGTCTTTAGACCTAGTGATCATATATCCACTCAGGCACTGCAGATACACGTCGTGGTTTATTCGTGTCCAGCCCTTTCCATGTATTCTATGTCGCGATTACTTAAGCGACGTCTGAATTACTCGTAGGAATCGTTCCGCAAATATACGGCAGAACTTTTCCGTCGCTCGACGTATCGATTTGTTAGTATCGATTTTGGCGTTATTCTTGTGTTGTAGCTACAACAAACGGGTTTTTTTATTTCGAATATTGCGATTTGGATGCCAGCAGTATCAGGATTTCTCTCTAGGAGCAGCTCTTCCTCGAAAGCCAAGCATTCATATTGTCTATATACTCTATATAAAACCGGTGATGTATGGATAAATGTATGCTTTCGTTTAATTGGAATTTCATGTGACATATAACATCGACGATGGTATAAATACGTTTCGATATTTTGGGGAGATTTTTTCGAAAAATTACGTGATACTTGAAAGTCTGCGGCGTATAACGATGCTTTCAAACCTTCTACAAGCGAACTGCGTGCTATCCCGGACTCTTAAAAAACATAATGTAATTTTTTTTATGGCCAAATCGTAGAGGTTAATTTGACCTATTACGATTTTAATTCTGCTCCTGTCTGAAAAACCTTGCAGTACACTTATATTAGGGAAAGTATCAGGGTTTATTTCAGTCAAACCGTGACTTCAATACCTTCGACAGTGTAGCCACAGTGGCAATGTAAATACGAGGATCATTTTAGCACCCCGAAAATTCGCTCACAGTACTGGATATAATAGAGCAGGATAGGACATTCATTTACATTATGGTGCAAAAATTTAATATAATACCCTTAAGAGTAGTTGACACAATTAATGAAATAAGTAATGCGGTGTAAAGACTCCTTTATAAAACATATACGAATTTAGAAGCTAATATTTGTTGCTTAAGGTGACTTAGAAGTCTTACCAATTTTTCAACACGTTATAGAAATTTTCTCATGGAGGAAATGTATGTACAAGTAGCGTTAAGTGTAAAGAACTACTTAAGTGCCAGCATTATCCGTTACAACTCAATGGGTTTTGTATTCCTGTAATCTAATTTTACAGGACGATTGCATGAAACCGTCTTGAACACGAAACACAATTTATTTGCTGTATTATTATTATTATTATTATTATTATATTATTTCATAAACAGGAAGTTTGCAACAGAAAAATAGGCTTCGTAATTTCTCTTTGGAACTCTCTCTGCTTCCTTATCTTTTCTGCCTTCCGTGCTTCTTTTATTTTCTTCTTCTGTCCGTCTTGCTTTATTTCGTCATCATATTCGTTATTTTTTACTTATTCCCACGTCCGGCATGGATAGCACCTGATCTTTATGTATACGACTGTGTCGCACACTTCCACGAACTGACACGTCATTCTTCCAAATGGTACCTTCCTCTCTCACTTGGGAGAAAAACCTGTCGCTGCCGCAACATACTCAGTCACTTTATTCACCTGGTAAATGCAGACCCTGAACCGAGTTGAGTTTTAAGGTTGTGTCCAGGTATGGCCTATTACGAGTTTCAAAAGAAGACTACATTTTGTAACTTATGAAAGAAAACTTATGTAGTAAAAGTCAAAACTGACTTTTTGTTTCAATGTTTACTGTAAATGGCATATAGGCAGGCAGCTGGAACTCTTCAGAAGTGTTCAAGCCATTGTTCTGCGACATGAAGACTGCATACATAAATTCAGTTCCATTTGGCTCTATAAAGATAGGGAAAACAGCTAGAAAGACGTAACTTTTTAAAAATGCACCTCCTTCTCTCCCTGTGCATTTATGCACCTCCGTTTCTGAAATATTCTTACAACAGCGAAGTTCCTGCCCCCAGAATTATACTGTATTTATGCCATAAGACGAAAATCTTTAGTCTGCTTTCCTTCCATACTGTGAGCAAAAGAAAGCTTGCTGAGGTCTCCGTGCTGTATGCTTCCCAATTTCAAATTCTGAGCCAGCTAACTTGCACAAAACATGGCAGATATTACTCCGTTGTAGGACAATCCAACTTCGTACTTTATATTCACCACAATCACTAACAACACGACAGACGCTCGAAATTTACTGGCGGAAGCGTCGGCACTTACGTTGTGGAGCTGATATGATGTACGGTAATAGAACTTGGAAAATGTACATCTTTGTAGTGGTAATATCTTTTGTAAAATGTTAGATAACAAGCCGGAGGTCTTGCGAAATTTTCTTCAGCCTTATGTTTGATAAGGATAACTAACGAACCTTTGGAGTTGGGCGTGTGAAACTTGGTTACAGGGTTAGACTGTGGACATACCTACGCATTGTCTGTGCGTAGAAAAATGCAAACAAGGGGAAGATGAACATTTTTATGTTATGTCCGATACATTTAACTTATACAGGTACGTACTTGAGTGATACACAAGTCTTTACCAAAGTAAAACAGGACAACGATGACGACGACAAGAAGAAGAAGAAGAAGAAGAAGAAGAAGAAGAAGAAGAAGAAGAAGAAGAAGAAGAAGAAGAAGAAGAAGAAGAACAACAACAACAACAGATTTGTGTGTGTGTGTGTGCGTGCACATAATCTGTGGAATGGGAAAGTATTCCTTAGCAGTTCTACGCAGAATAACACTACACATGACACCACACACACAAAATCTACAATTCTGAATAAAAGCAAGGTGCGGTCGCAATGGTTTCAATGGAATGACCATCTGAGAAGAATCCAGGATGCAAAGATCCGGAAGCGCCTCAATATAACGTTACATTTTTGTTTATTTCCTTATTTTATAAATATTTTAAACCAGGATTCGGTATACAAAAGGGCTTGTTTGGGTATCAATTATGCAGTCACTATGCAAATATTATAAATAGATTTACGGAAACAGCAGGCAGGGAATATCGTTTTACAATTGCTGAGGATATAATGTATTAGAACTATAGATTGGTATTTTACGAGCCATTATATCGCTTGGCTGCCTGTTTAGTCCCACATGTGCCGCAAGTGGCTTCGCTTTTTGTTGCTGCAACGCGATTCATGCCTGCATAATTCATTTGTAATGTCCTGTGTCCACCTGAATTAGTAATCAGAAAGCCTAAAGTGCATAATGGTCAATACGAACCTTTAAAGCCCACATATATATATTCTATTAAGCGCCCATCGTTAATTGATTGTCTACATAAAGAAACCAGTGATAAATAATTGCTTATGTTCATCGGAATTTCAAAGCGTAATGTAACATGTAAGGATCCCTCAGGAGTTTTTATAAATGGAAAATGACAAGAGCAATAGGAATAAACATGTGTAAAGCGTCATCTAAGTGATCTGGTTTATGGTTACATTTATCCTTTATATTAGTCGCTATAAAGAATTTTCTTTCGTGGGAAGGTACTTAAAATGGAGTGGGAGAACTCTTCACCGTAGGAATTTTCACATCGAGTAGGGCCTTAAGATATCCACTCTGGTTACGTCCTTGATTATCTTTTTAGAAAAACGATTATAATTCTCCGCGCGCGCGCACAAACGCACACAGACAAACACACACACACACACATACACACAAGCCGTGGCCCCGGGTTTAACAAAATATTCACGCGCAAGTCCACGGCGTCTCAGTTATGACTTCCACAGATCTGTTCGTAAATATTATAGTCATAGATGGGAACTATACAATAATTTTACTGAATATTCACGCCATGAATCTGAAGAATCCTTAAAAGACGGCTTGACTGAAGTTAACGGCAAATTACGATACACTGCAATGTCGACTGAAGCATATGTATATCTTTCCAGCAAGTGCTATCTGGCATTAAGAATATTATAGAAGGTTTGAAACTCGTAAGGAAAATCGTGCCGTTCGTGAGATAACGTGGAAAAATATGGTACAGCCCGACAGGACACAGATGGCAATATAATACGGCGTATGCACTTTGTATGCTGGATAACTACGGCTACAGACACATTGAGAATTTGTAATACTTACTGTTTGTCCATGGCAACAAGGGTTAGGCGAACGCGGCTCAGTGCTACCCTATACGTACACTGGCTCTCTCGTTGGAATGACTGTTTGTAACCAACGAAAGGAAAAGTATTTCGAATAGGAAGTTAGTAAAGTAGTTTTAAACTAACGCCATCGAGTAATGTGCTCATTTAGTTAAGACATTAAGCCGTTTGAGAAGGTCTAAGGTTCATTACCGTTTTCACAAAAGCCTATCACTTGATTACAACCGGCGCCAGATGAATATAATGCACACCGCAATTACTTATGTTCCTTTTTACAATCATCGTAGCATGTAGGTTTGGGTTCTTGGTCTTTCCTGTCCCTTCACATTTTCTGTTTCTTTTTGCCAATTTCTAACTGCAGTATTTTCATTCGTGCTACTTGTGCTGTCCGTCGCATACTTTTTCACGTTATATCTTTAATTATATCAACAGGACAGTGGTGACAAGCGCTTAGATCGACGCGGACCAATGTTCGTACCTAGTACTTGTATACCACCAGATATTATATCTGCAACGATTTGTTGACGTCGCCATGTATGTTACAGAATCACAAGAGCTGCCCGCTGCATTACTTTGCCATAAATTAAAAAAAAAAAATTCACAGAATGTTGGCAATTCGGGTTACCGCATAATACATTTACTGTGTTATGAAGTTCCTGATGAGAGAAGCAAGGCAGAAGTGAACATCTGCCCCCTACCAACAGGCGGGCAAAATGGCAGCGGACGTCATCTACTGCGTCTGAAGTCCTTGTGCAATCGGAATGCATCGACGTAAAATCTGGTATATGTTAACGACATTATGAAAACAGACTCTCCCATTACTGCACTAAAGGATTTGTATTTTAAGTACACTTTCCTTGTTTTGTTAACGGAATGTTTATGGTACCATCATGACCTAGTATGAGCAGTTCTTCACCAGTATGTTATTTCATTTGTTGTTTATCTGCCAACGCTGTCACAGCTCAGTCGCGTCGAGTGATTGTGTTGCTTGTAAGCATCAGAATCTTCTAAAGTCGACGAAAAACCGGAAAAAAATAAAGTAGCCGCCGGAAAACAAACACAAATAAATATAAATAAAGACTTTGAATCTGAGACATCCTATTTTGGTTATAGTACAAGGTCAAAAATAATGGTGATTCATGATTTCAGGCTTCCGCCGCGATGTTGATGAGATAAGCGCTCTTCTGGGATATTACGGACGTCGAGTGATAATCCTTTATCGACGTTTCGGGACGACATATCGGTCCCATCTTCAAGGGTCAAGAAGTCCAAGAAGAAGACTCTTGACTCTTTAAATGGGATCGATAGGTTGTCTCGAAACGTCGGTAAAGGATTACCACTTGTCGCTGCGTAATATCCTAGACCAGCGTAAAACTCAACGGTAATTAAGTCCAACACAACTTTTTATCGATCAAGTACGCTGCTTTATTTTACAACATAGCTACGTGTTTTGGCTTACAAAGAAGCTATCATGAAGCAAAGAGGGAAACATTATGAAAAAGTCTGTAATATTTTTAAAAAATGAATCTATTTACACTCCTGATGGAGAGACGTACCGCCCTTTGTTTCATTTAATGAATTAACTGTATCACTTTCAACGCGATTCGATCTGAATACGAAGGAAACCTAGATACTGGGAATGACCGGCTTTGGTACCGTCCTTGGTAAAATGCCCGCCAGACTTGAATAACCAGAATGAGGCGGATTCATGCGTCCCTCAATCGACGCACTTCTAAACTAAACTTCATGTTTGTTATTCATACTTCCAGTTAAACGCAGCACGCCTTGTTCCCAAATAAACCGCATCTCCCCAACATTTCTTTCGTGGAACACTGATCACGCAAAAAGACATACACCTTCCCCCTGCTGGAAGTGGTGACTCACACAAAGCGGTCTTCCAAAGGTCAGCATCCGTCATCCTTCAGAATCTCCAAACTAAGGTTTCGCCTTATGCCCTTACACCATAAAGAAATGTAGCTATGATATTATTTCGGTTTTGTGTATGTTTCTTCAAGTTTTCAACTAACTGACCGATTTTCGTAAAATGATGTCAGATCGCCTGTGTCTTTCCATACGTCTTATTTCCGAACATACTGATGGAATTTCTATCAGATTTTATTTTGAATGTTTACATCAGAATTTTCATGGCAGGTTTTAGTTTGATTAAGTTCGTGTGAACGAGCATGTTGCCGCTACTTCAGAAAGGCGTTCACATATTTTAAGTGGCCGATTATGCAGCTATTAAAACACCTTACTCAGGTTATTTAAAGCTACAAAATATAAAAATTCCTCGAGGATACATCTACATAATCTACTTCTATTGGCGGTATTAGCGACTATTTCCGTCACAACTATGCTACCTACACCTTCAGTATAGCTCCTTGAAGACCGAAACGTCCGTACTTATCTACAAAACTAAACAATGTCACATCCCAGAAGGTCGTAGCCTTCAAACCAAAAAGTACATTTTAATAGTGCGAGATTTTACGTTATCACAGAGGTGCTGCTGAAAGCTGAAGCGTTCTGCGATATGATGCGATTTCGAACGACGTTTCGAAGGAACATCAAGCTTGAGACGGCATGTTCATAAGTCGAAACGTCTAGCTGATTTCCAGACTTTTAAGTACATTCGAAACCGGTTAGAGCGACATCCCACATACAGCGTCAGATGTTCTGTGGTACTAGTTACGAGTAATTCCTCACCGTTAACCATAACATTACATTATATTCCTCGGTTAGAACAACACTCGTTCATAACGACACAAAATATTCAGTCCCTTTCATGACGTTGTAACAGAGTCCTACTGTATTAGGAGAACACAGCCTTCTATACATTTCGTATCACAAAACACTGTTAACATGATTGATCGTCAGTAGTCAGTCAATACAGCTAACTCTATTCGGGAAAGGACTCCATGTTCTCCGAAGCTTGCTCCAGTTAATATATTTTTTTATGTCTACAAGAATAAGCAACCTTTGACTCATGTCAGTTATGGAATGTGGTACTTTTCCGCTGTGGCGCGTATAAAAGAATGTCGGTGTGTGCGTTTTCTACGTCTGACTACTGGGGTAGGATGTACGTGCGTGGCATTCCAAAGTGCCAGCCGACAAATCTATGTGAATACGCCTGCGTACAAGAATGACATACATACTTAAATGGCTATATACCCGATGATTATTGTCAGATAAAATACGGTACAAAGGTTCAGCCCAGTGTGTAGGAGAATCTGAAGAACTCTTGTCTTCTCTTTAGACTTTTAAATATAAATGTTCTTAGTGGTATCACAAAGGCAACTTCGTTATACGATTAATTGTTCTTGATCACTTTTTTGTATTCTTCTCCTGTATTCAGCTTCCAACCAACGCCTTTCATGTACGTTTCTACAACATCAGCTACTTACAGAATGTTTGTCAGAGTTAAAGTTACATCACGTCGTTGTGAGTCTATTGTAATGGAGCCATGAAGCATTTGTTAAGGCCCCTCATTATTAACTGGCCAAGCCCTGTATTCGCCTATAGCAAAGAGAACCGCAATGTGAGGTAACTGCAATGATGCCTCACACTGTACAATACATTGGCCCTACATGAGACCACGTCACGTCCCAGTCCCTCAGAAATATTTTGAATGTCGTTATATTGGAGGACGTGCGATGAGAAATGGGTGCCGTTAAACACTTCTTAGAACTACCAGCCTAGGATAAGCAATCCATACTTGTTCCACGTTCGGTGTTTTTCCATCATTTCCTTGGTCGACCTGCTTTTCCTCTGCAGGTTGGAACGTATTCAGGCACTAACTTTGCAGTGTGTGTGTCGTTCACTCTGAATAAATGATACATTCAGTTAAGACCTATAATAAAAAATAATTTACTTGGAATTGTACAAATTTATTTCATTTGTTTTAGTTGTCTTCATATATATTGCAAATGAACTCAGAATTTCATATCCGACATCTCACTTCTGCTTTAAGGCTGTTTTTAGGCGCGCTTCCAAAATCGCGAAAAGCGACTGCTAGCTTCGTCTTGTCTGTCGTCTGTTTGTCCTTCCGTCCATCCGTCTTTCCGTGCGTCCGTCCATTTGTCCGCGTGGAACAACTCGGCTCCCAGTGCGAGCAAATTTTGGTTTCGTTGAAATCTGACAAGAATAACGGGTATTTTACATGAAAACGTATGTGCATTTATGGTAATATATCACTGAATTCTTTTTAGAATGAGAAATATTTCAGATAAATCTTCTACAGAAAACCAAAACACATATTTTATGATCAGTAACTTTTTTTCCGAAATTCGTGCCATTTGTGGGATAATGTAGAAAATATGGTACAGCCGGACAGACAATATACTACAGCGCATGCGCATTGCATGCTGGAAAAGTATGGATACAAACACACACTCAAAATATGTAATAATTAATGCTTTTCCATGGCAAAAATGGTTACGCGAACGCGCGTCAATGTTGTGTTATCCGTATATGGCCTATCTTGTTTACAGGCCAGTTCTCACAACCGAAACCTTCAATGCCGTGCAATAATCAAATGCCATACAGGTAAATATCTCAAATCGGACAGTGGGAACTGTGGTATCTGGCTGCCTGTGAGTCGAACAGCTCTACCCTCAGGAATGACTGTGCCACTAGTCTGCGCCTTCCACACTGCTTGATGTTTCCACTGTCTCTACGTCATCCCTACCGCTGAAACCTTCCGTAGAAGGCAGTGCCACCCCTTGTCTAACTCAACATTTGAAACATTCATTTTGGTGTAGGCAGCAGCTTTTAAGCCATGCGTTTCATATTCTCCATTTCATTAACTCCTCATAGAATTTTCGTACAGAACAAAATCCAATTACGTTGGAATTGTGATTACCCAAAGAAAGCAGTAAAATGCAGTACGGGCAATGGTCTAAGGTATTAATTACCACGTGAAAATTAAAGATGTAAATGCAAAAATTTAAATATTTCTGAAACTTAACAACATTTTAAGGGATTGATATGTACGTGTGAGAATCAGATCTGCAGTTTCTGCCGTATTGTAGTGAAGAAATGTAAAACAAGTCTTCAAGAAAAGAGAATCGCAGCTGCCGAAACGAAATTTACGACAGGCACTTGCAAATATACTTGGGAATGATAACGGAAGGGACCAATGAAGGAAGACTTGTGGAAGAAAACAAGGCTGGATCCGCGTCGACTAAATTTTGGACCAACACCATGTGGACAGAATACAGAGGGACCGATTACTAAACCAGTAATGAAAAATACACTGACTGAATCGAGAAATGAAAGACGACTTTTGGAGAAGCTAAAAAAACAGTAATGTGTTAACAAATGGTTAAATTGCTGATGACAGTGACGATTTGACATATTTAAATTTAGGTTCCACAACTGTTCTTACTATGAGCATTTGTTGACGCAGATGTTTTGCCGGAAAGAAACTAATGCACCGTGAAAATGACGTTAAGAGAGATTGAGCTAATTCTAGAGTAACGTGATACGTCTGAACAATTTCACGGTCTCTGCTAGGCAGACGGCGGTTTATTCCTTGTCACAGTCAGCAGTGTTAGCTGTGGTTCACTTGTTTCGTACTCTGACATGCGGTCACATTCATTTCCTCTTCCATGTCACTTGGATACTTCAGACAACATGTTGCAAGGATTAAAATTAATTCCATTAGGTAAAAATATGAACGGTAAGAGTTTTAACACGGAAAAACTCTGTCAGTTTTTTCTTCCATAAACTTCGCGCTAGGAAGGATGCAACGAAAGCATTAATTGGAATAATTCTTTTAATTCCAAGATTTTGAAGGAAAGGCATAATATAAAGTTTTAAGTCTTCTGGGATGTTCCTCTGTGTCGTCAGGTAAACAGTTCCACAAGTTATAAAAGGTCGCAGTGCCTTCGCCTTCAAGGTCACGCACTTGAGGCAGACTGCTTGTCCGTGAAGATTCAGGCACTAAGATCTTTCGAAACGTCGGGAATTCTTTACCCAACGATATAAACAGTAACATCCCAGAAGACTCGAGTACTAAACAAGATCGCTAAGAGAACGGAAAGTTCCATCCGCTATTTTTCCTCATGTTTACCCTTTTAAAGGCTAGCGGTAACTTTACATACCACCAGGCTTAACATTAAAAAATTCTACGTGGTGTCCACATTGCGTTTATATGTTTTGTACGGATCTCAGAACAAACAGCAGCTTTTGCCTTATAAAACATTAAGAGACTGGTTTTTGTAACCGAAGTGGAGAGTGTTCACAGCGCGGTACGCACTGAGTCCTTATATAAAACAGATACGCTTCGTCTTTAAAGGGTTAATTTTGGTCGCCCATTTCAGGTCTACTAATGTACTTATTAGTTAATGCGCATTATTGCAGTTGATACTTAACATGGCAGTGCGATCGCAAAAGATTAGCTATATGAAAGAGTATTATTGAAAAGCGATGTATTTGACAAATGTAAGTAAGGCTTAGTATAAAACTGTAGAAAAAGATAGAGAGCAGGCCATCTCGATGCGGTGACAAAATAGGGTTAAACAAATACTAGCGACATTACCCCTCTGTGACGCACAGTCAGCTGTGCGGTACAGCACCTGCAGTCAGAATGTGATGGCGCTCTCATGTCTTACGACATATCGCTGCACACCGGTTGAGAAAAAATAAGGTACAGGTCTACAGGAAAATTTGAATCGAAAATTCGTCTTAGCTTAAAGGAAGCGGACGTACCGTTACGAAGATATACATCTACCGTAACTGGAAAACTTCGGAGTGGACTGTCTTTTATTTTAGAGAAGAATGAGAAATTATAAGACGAACGACTCTTTTCTTACTACAGTTTTCACAAAAATTTCTAGTTTAGAAAGAAATAACAAAGCAATTCGAGAAACGTGTGATGTCAGAAGGATGGAATATTCTGGACAAAAAGACGTAGGATGAAGAAAAGGACCAGGGAATAGTAAGATAAACAATTACAATTGTGGGAATGAAACCACATGACACACCTCGTTACGGGTAGACCGGAATTACCACGGGAGGGAAGGGGACATTCTCCCCGAGTCCACCCCCCCCCCCCCCACTAAAGAACGCACGCTGTATTAACCAACTCTTTCAGAATATGCAACTGAACTTCTGGGTTCCATAAACAAATAGAACTGTTTTAGAATTTCAAGATAATGAGGTATAGTTTTGGTTACTTCTATTGCTTAAGGAACGAAAATCGACTTGAGACATCATCATGCTGCCTCTATGTGTCCGTGTGTCCCACATTTCAACTTTCAAACCATGTTTTCGGTTTGTCCTTTTAATCTTATATATGCAGCTGGAAGATCTAGACCTTGTCATTTCTGTCTCGTTGTTTCTTTTTGATTGCAAGAAAATAGTTAGTATATGTCGCTGGGCTGGCCTTCCTTTAAGCTGCAGATAATAATTTCATCGAGACGTCGGTTTCATCTTCCAGGTTGCACGGCGCTATATTCCAGAAGACAATATTTGTATCCTGAAGGTCATTTATTCATCTGTCTTTCCAGAAACATCACATACTGCTGTAACATTGACCAAAATTTCTTCTGCAATCCACCCACGCGACACTCCAATGACTGAAGGCTCGAAGAAGCGTGATACAAAAATGCTGTGTCACGTGAAGTGGCCATGCATCGGCATCGACTATGGCTGTGAAAGTTCGCTTTTACAACACGGATGACTGTGGTTATTTATTTATTTATTTATTTATTTATTTTCTTCTTACTTTCAGAGCCTTAAGCAGTTGCCTCTTTAAGACAGCAGTTCAGAAAATGACTGACACAACAAATTCTTTTACATAATTTATAACTTCTTATGATTTATAAACATGATAACCCTGGAGTACTTACATAAAAAACTGGTTTCATTAGCAAAGCAAATCTCGTGTGAAAATTACGCCCAGTTATCACACTTTAGACCTTGATCTTCATTGTGTGTTTACAGAGTGTTACACGTCTGGAGATTGTCTTCAGTGGGATGGAAATAGTTTGTTTAAAAGAGAGCTCTGCTGTAACCTTCAAGTGACATATGGCAGTTTGCTTTGCATTAAATAAACGCTTGAACAGGCCTGGCGTTTCATGATAATGGAAAATGGGCATTAAGGAAATTTTGATTCATCACGACAGTAAAGTGGGAGCCGGAACAGCGTAGTCAGTACAGTGACTAGTCACAGTACAGTGACTAGGCTAAGTGCTTGAAGACCCGGGTTCGTAAATTTCGGCATAGGCAAGTGACTTATCTCTTCTCACAACGTCCAGACTGGCTGTGGGGCCCACACACCCTCCTGTTCAGGGGGTTCCGGGATTCTTTAAAGTGGGTAAATCGTCCGGGACCTAAAGTTAACCACTTGCCTCTATCTACTGCCGAATTTAAGAATGAGCGTAGCTGTATATACAGTCTCCTGTATGTCTTCTTGGTGTGTATGGGGACACTTGTAACTTGTACTACAGTAAAACACGTCTAACACAGCCCACATTGGCGTGTATGGGGACACTTGTAGCTTGTACTACAGTAAAACATGTCTAACACAGCCCACATTGGCGTGTATGGGGACACTTTTAGCTTGTACTACAGTAAAACACGTCTAACACAGCCCACATTAAAAGGATCCCTGCCACTGCAGTAAAATTCTCTGCCTCTGAACTTCACAGTTAAAATTCGTGCTCAACTACATCTTACAAATGCGCACTCTCTATCCCTTCGAAGGCTGACACCGACACAGCCCTCAGGATTAACTTCGGCCCACACCCCCATCTGTATCAAGACATCGGAGCCAATTAGTGTCCATGGACAAATAATGAGATCTCACTTAGGCCTCTTGACGACAGAACTCTTTATAACATTGATTTTAAGAGTTGGCCTATACATACATTTCTCAACCGAGCTTGAGTTCGTAATGTGCGGCATGAGGTGGCGGGCAAAAGCTTCGTGCGCAAAGTATGGCTACGTGATAACATACCGCCACGTCATATTCTAGTTTATTTGCCAGCGGTGAACTGTCATGAGAGATTCAGTGATCTACGGCAAGTCTTCGATGGCCACGAGTTCCGTGTGAAGCTTACATTAACTGAGCTGCAAATAGGCCTACTAGACAACTGCCATAAATTGTGCCTGTTTTTTTGTGTATCTTGTCTATGAATTAGACTGCTGTCAGAATTTCAAATGCGTGGTGGGCATCACGTGCCTCGTTGTGCGTGGTGCGGTTGAAGACTGATTCATGTTCGTCTAAATTGTTTATAACATACCAGTTCCTACTTCACAGAGAATAGAGTCCGTCTATATTATGACAACCAATCATACGAGACACACACAGACACACAAACACACACACATACATGCAATAACAGTAAAAATAAAACAATACTGCTGTGTTATGTTATGTTATGTTATGTTATGTCTGTGGATTGGTTCTGGTGCTTCTGTAACTTCATTTTATACACTTTAATGTATCCAGCCTTTGTATTTTACCTCACTGAAGATGGCAGCATAGTTGGCCGAAACATGTAACAGGTCATTGTGCATATAAACGAATTTCAATACACTATGTGCATTTGTTGGTGTCACTATTAGGCAGTATATTATATGCACGATCGGAGTTCCATTCGCATTGAGAGGCTAACATTTGTCTTCGCCACTGCGCTTGCTCAGGGATTAAAGCGGCCGAAGCGTGGAGCTGTGCTTGGCCTCATACCTGGACAAGCACATCGGCATATTCACTTCAGACCGAGTCCAGGATGATTGTTTGACCCAGCCAACATGCACTAAAATGCGTACCAGAGATTCCTTCCCCGGAGAAAAGAACGCGGAAGTGACCACTTGCCTCCATCTAGTGTCGAAGTTAAGAAAAGCGTGGAGCCGTACTTCCATTCCTCCGTACGCCCTCATGACGTATTCAGGGAAAACTGTAGCCTTTACCAACACATCAAATACAGGACTTAAGATTCCGTTGTTTGAGAAGCAAAACGCATTAAAAACCCTTCCTACAATAACATAAAATGAAGGCATCTTCAAACCCCCATGTCACATAGTTCAGCTATAGCAGTTTAGGACCCATTAAGTGATAAATTTTAATGTTAGTATAGATCTGAAGGCCGACTGGAAATTTGCTTCCCTTTAAGACAGTCTCTAAGGTTGCCTGGATTGAGTACGATACAATCACAGTTACTAAATCATGGAAGAACAATGCAGACGTCATCAGCCACGAATACAGAGTTCTACTTGGCTGTACGGCAGAGCTGAGGTTGCTAAACCAGAGCACTTTCAGGCTTGCCTTTGAGTTGCAGAAAATAAAACACAAAAGATAAATTCATATTACGGCCTCAAGAGATGCTGCGAAGCACACGAAATAAAAAGAAGAGTATATTATTCGTGATCATACAAGCCATTTCTTTTTATTCCAGTTTCTTGACGTGTATATCCCTCTTGCTTTTTCGGACTAGGTTTGATGCTGAAGTGTCTGATTCATAACGGATATCCATCAAGCTTAATGCACAAGTGGCCCAACTCGCACTTCTAGAAGTGACGCGGGAAGCTCTCAGTAACTCCACTGGCACCAAAATTAATTTGTAATTTTCACTCCCAGAAGGATTTTGTGCAAAAATGTTTTAGTAACTTATTGACAGTCTACATTATTTCCTCAAATATTCTGCTCTAAGGAACGGTTCGCGGAAAGGAGCCTAGGTTCCAGGCATTCAGCGCGCCGGGTATATGATTACAAACAAATGGAACCGCCCTTCCGAATTTCTGTGGAATTTAGTATTCGAAGTCATCAATAAATTGCGTCTACCAAATTAAATGTGATATACGCCGATCTGTCCAACCTAGTATCTAAGAAACATAATATTTTAGGTCATCTTTAGATTTGTCTACTAAATTAAACGTCGTTCAAACCATATTATGTAATTTTAGGCAAATTAGCACTTCTGTAATTTGGGAAAATATTAGATAGGAACGTTTACTTAACTAAATTTTTGCCCATTATCCTTTCACTTTCTCTTCGTCTTGCCTTTATCCTTCTTACTCTTCCATCATTCTCCTCTGTTCCATTTTCCTGCTACGCTATATATCCTGTACTCTTATTATACACTTCGATGCAGAAGAGGCCTGGCTAGAACTGATAATTGCTAGTGAGGAACACGGAAGCAGGCCCACCCTGGAGGGGGAAGCATTAACAGGTTCAGTGGTGTGTGCAGGAGATCAATCCATGGAACTTTAGCCGTTGGACGCAACCATCTTATTCCTTTCCTCACGTATCAGGAGGATTAAGACCTGCAGACAGTAGGTTTCTGCTCGAGCTATCCCAGTTTAAGGCTAATCATCTAGGTGAGCTATACTGTCCTGTGCCGTCTTTCCTCTTCAGCATGTTTCGAGGTCATAATGTGTGTTAAATCTGCCTTGTCATTCATCGCAGCAGCAAGCCAAGCTCGTCAAGCTGTCGCTTATAAGATCATCGGCATTTACTTCTGGCAGAAGGAAGTGTGCCTGAGCGGTAACTCACCTGACGGATTCAGAATGCGAGTCAGCGGCTGTCTTCAAGTTTCTACGGCGTCTGGAAGTCCTTCCAAACGAGTGCTAGGATAGTATATAAGGCTACGAATGCTTTAACATATCTCTTTACACATATTCCACGGTCTTCCTGACTCACTTGAAGCTATAGCACTGCAATTTATGAAACATCGTTAAATAACTGGGTCTCTTTGGAAATGTATCTGCGTAGGAGGCAAACGTATGGTTATGCCTAGCACGAAGCAGACTGGCACAATGCACACGAAGACGCACACTTGCATGCAGAAAATCACTTCGTGTTCTAAGTCTTAAGAGAGGAAGGAAAATGAATTTAAAGGGGAACTGTCTAATAAAAGCAAATGACTGTGTCTCGTTGCTGCATCTGCTATTCAGTGTAGATTCTGAAACCGCTTTTGCTACGCAGTACCTGATGTGTTTGTAATATATCGGCAAAAACACATTTCAGAGAAATTGTTACATTGGCTCTTCAGTTGCAGTTCTTGTAACAAATTGCGGAGCGGAGCAGTGGCACTGACAGCCATGTTATTTTACAAATTCTCAAGGAACACTTTAAGATGGTATGATTATTCAAAGGTTTATGGCGGCATGCGTTTAGTAACACCGCACGTTGCAGGCACTGGTGTTGTTCCCACCTCATAAATTCGTAGGACAGAAAAGTTTTTATGTTGATCTTAGTACGCTGAAAAGCACCAAGATGGCATGACATCGACGTCGCTTTTCACGAACACTGGTAAACTGTTATTTGTAGTACGGATGTCAGGGAATGTATTAAATACAAACATAACACACAAGCTTTCTAAATATATTTTTCTGAAAACGTTGGTTTCTACAAGTTCTCGACGCGTGTTAGTTAAGCACAGTCGACATCAGCATGCACTCGCTTTACAACCACACAGCCCGCACTCACACTACATTGATACTTCTTAGTTTATATAGAAATTCGACTTGTCTAAATTATTATCCAAACATTACTTATACGGAACTTACGTTACAAAATACAAGTTCATTTCATGTCACGTGGAAAACAATCGTTCAGTTAAAATCATAAGAACCTGCTACAGAAGCTCTCTGTATTAATTGTGTAAAGTTTTCTAATGTCAGCTTTGTACAGCATTCGGTAATCAATTTCCTTATGCTGAGACCATAAGGTAGACTTAATTCGCGTGAAGTTATGTATAACTCACCGTATTAATTTAATCTTTGGTTCCTAGGTTTGTATATTTGCTCTATATAATTACTGTGTTCATACTAATTAGGTTCCAGGCAGTACTCATCGTGTTCAACTGATCCCATTTGATAAAAATAGTTACGTATTGTACATTTTATCTCTCTTCAGCAGTCTGTATATCATCCTGTCACTACGTCTGTAGTCTAATAAGCGAAGAGGGATGAACGCGCGAACAGACGGACACATCATTCATTGTTAATGTTCGTAAGAAGGGCATATAGGTTTCCTAAGAGTTTCGACGTCGAAAGGAGGGCAATGCAGGAGATATTTCATGTTATCTGTTTTTGAAAATTATTGTAGGAGTAGAGTAACCTGCCTTTCGATAGGACGACGGGGGGGGGGGGGGCATTTCTGATTCTTGCAGAGACGAGATCTCCTTTTTCACAACCCCCAAAGTGACTGTCCCAGAGGCCCACCCCGCTTTCTATCCGATCTCTGTCGGAGGATCCTTTGCCGGTGATAACGTGGGCGTAACGTGAAATTCGACCCCGATCTCCATTTGCTGTCATGGGCTCGAATATGTGAAGATCTCTCTACATAATGCTATCCGCCTTAACCGAATTCACATCTTGCCGGCTCGTAACAGTAAATTTAAAATCGGAACCACGCTCTGACGTCAAACAACGATTTTCTGTTTGTGTGTTAACAGTTTTACTGGCACGTCCACTTATTGACACTCTGGGGAGAGTATTTTAATGGCCAGTAGACTGGGATAAAGCAGGATTTGTCGACAAACTTCAGGTATCATTTTATGAATCTGTTATGTCGATTTCATGGTATATGGGGAAATATAAGGTGATTTACTGGCGTATAACAAACCACAGGAATGTATCGGTCTGCCTTTCGTAAAATTAAATATACAAATCTAGTGTTGGGCTTTCTAAAATAAACCCCTTCCCTTTACAGCATTTTATTTGGTTATGAATTGTAACGTATAACCCAAGCACCTATTTTTATATTCCCAAATGAAGTCTTTGGATTGAGTACTAGGGGCTGAAAATTTTACGTTTGTAATCACGAGGATTAACGACAGGAAAAATACTGTAATTAACGTCATCTGTAATTCTGTTATCCAAATTGGGCTCAATTTTTAAAAGACTGGGTCTTCGATGACATAACTACGTGTTTTAACGTGCATTAATAATAGAGTGTGGAACAGTACAGTGAACGACATAGTGCAGAACAATACAGTAAATTATATAGCGTAAAACAGTACAATATATGTGAGTGTATAGAAGTATATTAAATGATATAGTGTAGAAAAGTAAAATACATGCAAATAATAAATTTAAATCATCTCTGTGGAAGGAAACGGTGGTGGTCTTTTACAAGTTACTGCCCCAGAATCTTCCTTGTGGGCTGTCGAACACCACAAAACCTCTCAATCCAAATATACGGTCTCCGGCTTTAGATTCGAACATGTGGCCTCCACTTACAAAGCAGCAGCGCTAGTCGCTCATTTGCAAATACCTTTAGTCTCCTCGGTGCATTATAAAGTTTTTCGTTAAAACTTGCTTCATTATAAAAACAATCTGTATACATACATATAAAAATGCATTACATTTGATATCATAAAGTGGAGTTTAGCCTCCTGATTCGCAGAATTCAAATCTTGCATGCCGATCGCCTTTGTTAATACTGTACAGCTATCATAAGAGAGGACAGGCAACATCTAGTGTTAGTTGGTACCTGGATGCCTCATCTGTGTAGCACTGAGCAAAGTAATATTTATGTGGACCTTTGTATCACACCGCCAGTGCGGCAGTTGTTTCTGCCTCAGTTCTTATCGGCAGTGTGCTCTAAGACAGAGAGGGTGGAGCCTGAACACTGGTGCGGACATGGAGGAACCCAGTTTCCCCTTCTTTATTGTGGTAGAAAAGTCTAGATTTCACCATAAGTCAGAGCGGGTTCAGACGTTACCCAAACCGTGTGTCATAGTTATCATGCAATGCTTTAAATTCCCATCGTGGAACGTTCAGGTGTAAACGATCTAGCAGCTGACACGAATCTGCGAGATTGACGTCTACCGACTGGGTACGGGCGGGCGGAAACATCCGCGATTAGACACGGTCGGTTTCCACCAGACCTACCAGTGCAAGAAGAGATCCCCGCTTCAGTGGTGCGCCTGACGCGATTATTTTCACATCAGTCCGTATTGACTTAATCTGAAACGTCAGGCAGTTAAAGTGACGGTCGCAGACTCACGTCGACTACTAATACTACATTTAAGTGACCTCACCAATGATCATGAGGCCACGGAAAGAAGTCCCAGTTACTGGCGCGCATAACACTTGGGGATTGCCACGGTGTCGGCGGTTTCATTTCCGTCCGTCACCCCCCCCCCCCCCCCCGTGTATCAGCCCAAAGCGCTTTCCAGTAGCGAAGGTTATCACGTGGAACAGACTAAAAAATGCGCAGCGCTGGACTGAAATACAGAACTTGCGGGTCACGATGTAGTTGGACAAGCAAAACAATTGCACTGTAAGATACCACCCACTTTCGAAATTCACACTTATTTACATTGTTCAGTAGCCCTACAAGTCTGCGGCCGAGCGCTTGCTGGGATCGTGGATTGGATTCCCACCGTGGGCATGGATGTTTGTCTCCTGTACAGTGTTTGTGTTGTCAGGTAGAGGTCTCTGCGACGGGCCGATCCCTCGTCCAGAGGAGTCCTACCAACTGTGGTGTGTGAGTGTGATCAAGAGAAAATAAAAACCCTCTGCACCTACTGTGAACAAGTAGGTAGGAGAGGGAAGGACTGCGAACAAAGTAAAAAAACGAACACGCAAACAAACAAACAAACAAACAAACAAACAAACAACACACACACACAAACACACACACAAACAGTAGCCCTACAAACGACCTTATGCCGCATATCTCTAAATTAATGAGAACATAATGCATGTTTGTTTTGTAATTCATAAACAAGAAGGGCGGGACATGCAGCATGCATGTGGAAACAGGAACTGCATTAAAACTTTGGTACAAAACATCGTAACAAGACGTAGAAAGCCTAGCAGTTTGGTAGAATAACGGTGTACGGGAAATTAGTAACGGAGTGGGCTGGAATAGTTAAGCGTAGGGAAAATGGTGGACTCTTGTCATCAAGGACATAAACCATCGATTAAACAATAACATGATTTCTGATTGGCTGTACACCAGCTACTAAAATAAAGGACCCACACTACTGGGAACCTCATACAGCATTCAGCCGGCTTACATGTACTGCAAGGTACCAGGTTCGGATATCAACCTTTACTAGCCGTCTTGACCGTGATTTGTCGAGGTTTTTGATCTTTCGATATGATTATCGGGCCGTAAACTCAGTCACTACCGCTTACGTCCAAAACCTTACTTTCGGTATCGATTTTTTTCCCATTTCGAATTTAAACAACCTCGAAAGTCGAATTAATCTCACTGCCCTATAACAAGAATCAGTCTGCGTAGTTAAGGGACACGCGGGTGCAGAGATTTTGAAAAGACTACGATGTTTCATCCGAAAAGAATACAAAATCTCAGTACCTTCAGTAAGACATCATCGATCGTTTGCCTAACCAGTAAGCTTGGAAGATACACAGTTCATTTCACAGTAAACGATAAATACCAAAATTTTTTTCCTGTCAACAGTAAAAGCACAGAGAATATGTGGAACACCATTCGGGATTACAACCGTTTGACGTAGGTTTTTACCATAATAAGCGTTTAGTTTCAGTTAGGCATCCCGGATGCATGCTGACCTTGAGTTTGATTTATTTATAGGAAGCATAAGGACTAAACAGACAAGTTTTACAAGTCAGGATTTATCAGGAGTGACCAACATTCTTACAAAACGCGTAACAATCTCCCACTGAGTACAGTGGCACAGATGAGATATTCGTGTCCTAGAAATATTCTGGTTGGATCTGAGAATCTTTAATTTCTTGTCATTCTAATCCAGAATTCACCAGCGTCGATAAATGGGACTCCGGTGGGCTATGAGGAGGTCAGTTTAGAAAACGTCTTTAAATAAATAGTACACAAGCAGTCAAATTGTATATTTCTAAGCAGCCTTCAACCGTAAAAGACAATGTGAAACCCATATCAATCTGTGTAAATATATTATCGTTGTGAAAAATGTGGAACGAAAATTTCCGTCTGTTTTGTTTCTCGTTTGTTCTAAACTACAGTTCTTTCTCTTGTCACTCTTCACTGGATAAGTCTACTTGAAGATAAGTAAGGTCTTTGGGTTGTTTTTAAGTAACTGAACTTGCAATTGGCGCTGTGAATGGAAAACACCATGAAACTGGCACCCAACTCATGTCACGGTTTGTCCAATCCTGAAACAGCTGCGCGCAATTTACCTTGTTATCAAGTTGTCAAGAAGATACACACAACACTGAGAAATTGTCTGTAATACAGACAGACGGACGACTCCATCACCTGAAGGCAGCACGAGGAAGAACCTAAACGTACTCACCACAACGCGAAATTGTAGACATTGTAACTCAATTACGCTGCGATTTAATGAGCGTTAAAGGAACGCAGTATTTTCACTCCAACTTAATGATATCGTTAGTGTCAGAGTATGTAGCAACGCTGAAGTAATTCAACATTAATAATGGTGTTGGTGAGATCAGTTTGGAACTGTCGATGAATGGGTAAACGATGATTACAGTGGTAGAATGTGAATCACGCAGCATTGCAAGAAGAAAGACTGTCTGATTATAATAGAATGTTATCGTGACATCTAGGACAGGGCTGGCGAAATTTTTTGAGGCCGAGTGCTACTAATGCTGGAGATTTATAAGGAAACACTTTAACGTGCCTACAGACATGTTGGGCTGCCCGAAGGAGGTGTGGAGCTGGAGGAATTTTAGGTAAAATTTACAGATAGAATTTTTCGGTAAAATTTTTTAGTCATAATAAATTTTCAAGACTTGATTGAAAGAAATTAACTTAAAAGTACCACACTTCACACAAATATTGCAGGTATCAACAGGAAATACAAACTGCAAGAATAATACAAACAAATTTATTCTGGGATGTGAAAATGGACAAAGGTGAGTCACTTGAGCCCGCACCGCACTAGCAAAGAACGAATATTTCTTGCTGCGCTACATTGCAGTGGCTTTTGTCTTGATTTGAAATTATGGCGGCGCATCAGACAAGTTTAAATACCGAGAATATGTGTTTTATGTACCACTTTGGCCACGCTTGCACTAGATCCGTCATCTTTGGCAGAGGGGAAGAAGGCCTAAGGAGGACCGTCACGAGGTGTGCGTTGAATATGATTACGGAGGAGTGCCAGTACACTGCAGACACTCACAGACGTACGCAACAGTTGCCTTTCTTAAAATCCTGCGCGGGTCGAAACTGAGTGCGCGTATGGTCAAACGTATTTATGTACAAGGGAGTCCAGTAGAAATGCCGACTCACACTGGAACCTGATCTGCCGCAGAATGACCGCCACAAGACCCGTGTTATCGCCCAGCAGTATTATTACGCTACCTTCGTCCCACTGAGCTTTCCTCCAGGGAAAAATGCGGCGCGTTTAAAGAACGTTGTTCTTTCAATTTCTTACTTTTTAAAACTTAAGTCTGAAATTGCGTAAGTCGGGGGGTGTCTGTAGCGATGCCAAAACTGTATTCTGGTGCAGGGTTCCTTCTTTAACGTTTTGCTTTCCATCCCTTCTCCCTCTTTCATTATTTTTTACCTTTTTTACATTTTTTTTAGGGACGGTTTCCACGCACAGGCGTAACAGTAGACATTTTAATGTTATGGTGTACTCCAATACTTACAACCGCAGTTCTTCAAGGTTAGCAACTGTAATGTGTTCCGAGTGTGATACGTATTTTCAAAAGACAGTGGCGCGCGCGCGACCTACCTACCATTTATGTGGCTCACATATAAGTGTTTTTGGACCATGTCCAGACAGCCGCCATTTAACATTATCCCGTAAAATGTTGTTTCGCTTGAATGTTGACACATTTCAGTGACACAAGAATTCGATGATTTCAGAATTGCGCTATGTACAGAAGAACGTCACGTGATTACACTGAGGTAAGGAATTTGAATTCTGTTACTAATAATAATAATTTTCATTACGTAAAATTTATTTACGCGTTACTATAATAGCCAATGCAAATAAATGAACAAAAGCAACTTTTAGTGATTTTGAGGAAAACGCAAATTATTGAATGAGATAAAGTAATTTAATGGTACACATTTCATCTGCAGTTGTAATTACACCGCTTTCGTTTCACTTAGCAGCAGAATTGCTAGTCCTTTTCACTTAGCCCCCGGGCCTGCATTGCGCATAGTAACTGCCCGCAGATGTACGCTGTATCCGATGTACGTGATGAGGGGTGTGACAGATCCGTGTAATAACATTTATTACGTGGGCTGGTTCTACCCGTTCCCAAGGACGTTCACGTAACATTTTCGCCAAGTGCTTTTTGGGATAAGCTCAATATCCCAGTTTTGAAATGCACTTTTTTGGATTTATTCTTTATCATGTCTCGATGAACAATATTCAAAGCAACGTATCGGGAAATTAAACTTCATTTTGATTGGAGCCTTTATGGATTTATGCTTTTTTACTAACATTTTATAATGAAATTGTGGCTTTTTTGCTGAGTGGAGCAGAAAACGTTCAAGGATACCACGCCCTAATACTAGACTCATTATTCTGGTGCTCCTCATCTACTTGTTGTTCATAGTGTAGCAAATGTAAGCCGGTTCGGACAGTTTCATGTCACTGTCATAGCTCTGCTCTTCGTTGTCAATTTCGGACGATTTACTTTGTAAATTACCACTTCGCTTCTTCGATTTCACGAAACGTTTCAGAAAAGCAAGTACTCACTGGGCAGTAAGGATGCTTAATATTTGGGTTTTCAGCACTAGACGGTAATTTAGTCCACTTCACTATCACCTGCAACATGCCATTAAATTTCTTTACCTTTCTTTACACGCCGACGCCATAAGAGGCAAAATAAAACAGCCATTTTCACTTGGCTTGGTGTTAACGCTGTACAGTTCAATTCCACTTGAACGTACTGATAATTAAATAGCCCACACAAGTAAGAGCTATGTGATATTCATTCTCGGGGTACTTCGCATCGCGATGCATATTGCAAGTTCTGTGGCATTTCTTTTAGATAAAACACAAAACCGCCGTTGTTGCTGGGTTGAAATTTAGTTACAGATGTCGGAAATGTCTTTAAGAGTGGAGCAAACATTATTCCGGTAAAGCTCGTTTGGAGGCTCTTACCGTCATGAATAAACCAGTGAGACCGTATCCATGAAGGTACTTAAGAAACGTAGAACGCATATACAATTATGGAATGTCAAAGGGGAGGAAAAGCCATTGAGCGTGGATTGGGAATATTAGTTTTGAATTTGAGATTGCTGAAGTACCAGCGTGCTTTAGGGACGCTGCTGGAAAGGCACTCTGTGTTTTACATAATGCCGTACCCTTTTGAGAAGGAATATTGTCAGATACTTCTTCTCTTCACACTTTATAAGAAACAGCTACAAATGACTACAAAGGGAACACAGCAGACAACAGGAATCATGCAAGTCCCTAACCGTGAGGCATTAATATCCGCAACAGAGAGCCATATTGCCTATTAACATGGCGCCCTGCTTTCATAAACAAACACACTACTTTTGCACTTCATCAAGGGAAAGGTAGATAGGTGTTTAGAATGCTGCAAGTGCCAAGCGCACCGGGGTTAAGAAAAAAGTTTATTGTAACCACATGGTTTCGTACGTCTTCGAGAGGCAACAATCTTTAGGTCCTCCTTCATTTCAGCCCCTTCAGGAAGGTCGAAACACAGCATCAAAGAAAGTCAGCCCGCCAAATTCAAACACTGGTATTTGAAACACAACGCGATGTTGCTTTTTAATGCTGCGCATCATCCAGCCTTCGCAAGATAAACACTCCATTTGAGCACATTTACCGATGGTTAATGTTGCTTGTTTCCTTAGAACAATAATATTGAAATACAGGGATAACCACTAGTTATAAATAATTACTACGCGGAAATAATATGTTGTAAACAAACAACGTGAAACTTGAAATCAGCGCTTTTCTGTGACATTATGCAGCGTCGAGTGGTAATTCTTTGTCGACGTTTCGGGACAACGTATCGATCCCATCTTCAAGGGTCAAGAAGTCCAAGAAGATTTCAAGAGCTTAACAGTTGCCGTGATACTGATGTTAACAAAATAACTGTCCAGTAAAAGTATCGTATTATGAACCAGTACGTGATACATTATATTTCGCTATATATTCCAATCGCCGTAACTTTAATTCCCCCTCCCACTATTCCTCTATGCGTTGCGGTACGACCGTAGCATCGTCAGAAGTGCGTGTCCAAGCTGCTTAATGCATTGCCCGTCCGTGCTATTGCTAAAACACACTGCTTAAACTTAACTTATTGGTACCAACCAATGCACAATGGTAAATACACAGTGTGTACTGAAACACTGCTAACAAAGTCCATTGGAGCTACAGCTGGAATCTAGCGTGTGTGAAACTTTTAACGAATGTTATACGACAAAAATTGAAGCATTTTAATATTTTGGTATTTTAGCATTTTAGCTTGTGAGCAGTGACTGTGATCTTGTGTGCTTGACTCCTTAGCGTGTGATATTTCAGCATACGTGTGGCTGGGAGGACCTTGTGATGCCTTTTGATTCAGCACCCCCTGAGGATGGTAATGTCTTGCCAAAACATATGTAGGGTTTTCTACAGTTTTTAATACACACTGTATATGTGTTTACCATTGTGCATTGGTTGGTAGCCAGAAGTTCATGACAAGCTGAACGGTCTGTATGATATAAAATTGTTTAAAATTAAACTTAAAAATTAAAGTTATAATAAAGGCATTAGGGCGCCTGAATGTCTGGCACATATTTCTCTTCACAGTTTATACGAGTAAGTGTTTATCCGAATTCCAGATCAATTTCTGTTTGACAGGTGGCGCCTGTGCCACTCCGCCGTTAGGACTAAGTCCACTAGACAGATCGACTGACAAAGATGAAGCGCTCGCATTATAAGCAAAAAATCATCGCGCCGTGCCATAAAAATATGGAATAAAACAGAGCACGCTCGGTTGGACCGACTGAAGCATGTAATTACAACAGGGACAAAGCAATTACTGTGGCCACTGCATTCATACTCGTATATGGGCGGAGTTAATGCTAGAGTTAGATAAATAGCACACAGTAAAAATAAAATGGATTTACACCCATACACTAACATGTCTGCTGGATTATCACACGCAATGGGGCCTTCCCATCAACGACGTCACATACAAACAAAAATGCAGCAAATGGGGGAAGTTCTGAGCTTTCATTCGGGGGGTTTCACCGACGCTGACTATGCAGCCAGGATGATTAAAGGTCAGCCGTTTTAAGAGACGCGTGAAAGTCAGGTCTGTCCGTTAGTACAAATATAGAAGGCTATGATAATTCCATAGCGAGCAGAAAAACGAAACTGTATGGAAAATTGCATAACTTCCAATACTGTTGCTATCTCTTTACGTACATTTTGCATCTCCTAAATGTTAAATTTAATTTTTACTTGACACTGAGTAACTGAAAATGTGGGGATTTCTTTGGCTCCATATCCATCAGACTGTGGCACCGAACTTGGAACAAAGTTTTGTCGGCAGAATTTTTCATTTTCAACAATGCCATGGACAGGAATATGGCATAAATATACGCAGAAATACAGTGAACCACAAAATACACTCTGGGGGTATTTAATGTCAGTGGAAATGTATATAAATCCTTCATCTTAAAAGAAGTGTAACGCATATTTGCGTGATTGTTTCAGCTACAGTAATATGTTTTGAAGAGCTTCGGGACAAGATTGATTCTTTACGGCGATTTCATGCCTCGACGTCCTTCTTGAGAAGCTGTTAGTGGCTCATACAATAGGAACATTTCCCTCCTGTCGTGTAAACGCAGAATGATACAGCCCGCCACTGGTTCCTAGCCTGGGCCAGTGAATTCAATCCAACAGTCATAGTGCATTTATAGAAGATAATTTCGAAATTAATATGCTTCCTTCAACGCCTAGGTCTCCTAAGTGTCTTTTTTCAGCTATACACTGCTAAAATATTGTATGAATATTCTGTCTCCCTGATGTATGCTACATGTCCGGACCATTCAATGTCTTTTGTTATGTTCACCGCAAAAGTACCTGGTGTTGTGCATAAACTGTTACATTTCTGATTTAACGACGCGTGATTCAACTGAAGAATTTAGCTTATAGAACATCAAACGAGGTGAGAAAGTAATCGTGAATAATATGTAAATATATATGGAGACCAACCATGACATATTTGGAAGCATTGCACTGACTTTTGGCCGGACGGACATGTAACACCTTTATCACGATAGCCGTCAACTCGCCAGACATTTGAACCGGGAATTTCTTGACCACAAGTGTCGAGGGTTACCGACATATGACCTGCTTGACACAGTGTTTTGTTCAAAGCATTTTTGTCGCTAGTTGTAGGTCTAACATCTCTGATGACCTGTGGGTGAAGGTGGTAGTGGACTCTTTGTAACGTCCTGAAAATGACAACACTTTTATAAGAAATGTGGTAGTAACAGTCACGCTTTAACAAAGAGGGGGCTCACGCGATTAAGGTAATGGTAGATTCGGACCTGAGGTATAAAATACCTTAAAGCAGAACACATCAGAACAATACGAGCTTAGCTCGATCAATCAAAGGCAGGCTTCCATTGTTTCCTAATAACGCAGTCTGTCAGTGCCTTGCTGGCATGCACGTCCGAGATCCCTTGTGTTTGGTCCTGAGGAGTGCGCAAGACACGCCTGGGCTTTGCGAACGATAGGAAGTTAATAAATGTCCGTAGCGTTAAGTGGGACGAGTCTGTTACTGTCCCTAGATGTGAAATTGCTGAATATTTTCCAGCAATACACTTAGCAGCTTAACACAGTCTGTAAGGCGGCTCCGCATCTTAGCAACAGATTTACAGGCTATCGTCATGGAGATATTGTAAGAAGGGGGGATTTGGAATCGATGTCCCTTAAACGTCGATACTCAAGGTTTACAATCAGTCACGTTCGTTACTCGAATGTTTCTTTAAAATCAGCTACTACTTAACAGAGAGCAACGTAGGTAACGGTTGTAAAAACTGTTTCTTCGGCCTCAGAATGTACTTCATAGATAACACACAGTTATAAAAGCAAATCACGGCCAGCGATAACAAACATACGTAGGCCTTCATGTAAAGCGTTTGTTATTGTTTCTAACTAAATTGGAATGTTCCGACAAATTTGATTCAAAATCTCAAATATGAAATTTCCGGAAAACCCCTCCGGTAGGAGTCGCTCTGTTTCATGTGGACAGATAGGTAGACATGACGAAGCTAACGGACACTTTTCGCAGCTCTTCTGCGAAGGACCAAAACCGATACGTAGTCATTACTGCAACGTCTTGTACATGTGCTTGAGTTACCCCCACACCTAAACACATCGTTATGGAGGGCTGTGGAGGAATCTGAGGCAAAGTTATACACATCTATAACCTCACAAACTTAATTACTGTATTCTTTGATGATGCGTTTTTCAAACGCACTCAGTATGTGCCGCGATATGTGGTATACTTTGTGATTAATTTGCAAGAACACGAAAGGCTCTGGGCTGCTAGATTTTAAGGCGGTCTGCAAGAACTTATCCGGAGGTACCTACTGACGTAACAACAAATTATGGGAAGGATTGAGTTGCGAAGCCATGACTTCCTGAATAAGAAGTAGTGCACTACAGCGACGTTTTTACATCAGCGAATGAATGATCCTCATACACGGGTGGTGTTATCCCTCAGAAATTAAAAAATATGTAGCGCTTTAGAGGCCTTCTGTTAAAAACTGAGGTTCCAAAGATTCTACCCGAAACCAAACCCAGGCCATTCAGTCTACAGTTCCTTGTTTATGTGTCGGCTTAGAGAAAAGATAAAGATATTATGTCATACAATGTATGTAAGATAACATCGACACAACTTGATTACGATGGAGTGGTAAAGAGCTGCCCTTACTTAATTATAACTCTGCTACACGCAGAAGCATTGTTAAACCAAGGTAACGGGTTTTATAGACAGCGCAGCTTTGAAGCCAACGTATGCAGCATTAGTATGTAAGCATGAAGACGAAGAACACGCGTCTCTTCTTGCAACACTAATACCAATTAATTTCATATTCTTTACACCACATGTCACTATTTTGTTTAATATAATCATAAAGTTGGACGACTTGTACTAGGAAAAAATAATTTCTTCTTAACGCAAGAAATACTAGATCACAGTGTGATACCGCCTGTAGACATATTCTCTCAACTGTCTAGCCTCTTAAGAAAGACGACGTTGGCAACAGTGAAACATAAATATTGGGTAGAAAAAATTTCCCTGCATGCCGCTAATGCCCAGTCCTCCCCTAGTTAAGCAGTGCTCTCAAGAACAGTTACAAGCGTTTACGAGTTTGCATTATTACTGACGTTAAAGGGGGAGAGAGGCTATCTGCGGGCACCGTGTGCCTATTCAGGGTGGCACTGCACCAGGTTAAGATGTTTCTAACTTCACGGCCAAATTCACTTAATTTTCTTAAGGGCGCCTGATGTTTGCACATACTAAATATAAATACTGTTAAAATGTTTCACGCACTTCTAAATTTCCCATTTCCCGTCTCTTCTGTCATCCTCTCTGTCCATCTCTTTCTCTTTGTAAGCCATTGTTCTACATATTACTTAATTATTACATGTTTCTACTTTCTGCCTAGTTGAATCCCTTCCCTTCTCTTTCAAACCATATGATACAGAGTACTTCAGGCCCTCTGCAGTCATGCTAATGCTCCAGCCACTCTGTCCCAACTCACGAGCCTGCAGGGGACAGAGTGGGGCTGTAGAACGCTTTTGTAAATAATGTAGGAGCCAAAATTACTGTGGTTGTTGAAAGATGTGCGTTACTGCTGCATGACCTAAAGCAATAGGCCACGCTAGACGTCATATCCCCTATCAAATACACTGCAGATACTAGCCAGTATTTAAAATAATACAGGAAGGGCACAAATTTTCTTGACCATTACCATTTTTACCGTAAACCAGACAGTTAATGTGCACCATTCGGACATTCAGACATCCACAAAATCAGACTGAGACTTTAAAACGTTTCGTTAGCAGTCTAGTTTCTTTCCTGAATCCTCGCATCTTATATACTGCCTGATTGCTTCACAGTGAAAGACAGTAACAATAAAAAATGTTCTTTCACCGTGTATTTGTACACAGGAAAATTCCTACGCCACTGCTGGGATCTGAACCCCGCCTCTCCAGTTCCTCACCTATCGCGTTACCGATCGTAACAAGCAGTAACGTTCTCGTAACACAGTTCATTGCGTTATTATCCTCTCATATTAGTCACGTGAAATTAAATCGGTAATTAAAATCCCATTAAGTCCTGAAGACACGGTTTAATTTAAAATGTTAATTTTTTCGCCAAGTAACACACGATTAAGTGCTTTGCGGTGACATAATGAAACACATCTGGGTTTTAAAGAATTACATTCTACGCACCAACTAATATTGTAAGATACGATCTTTCATGCGTATACATCATTGGCGCACGTACACCCACCCACCCACACACACACACGCTACTGCCAGCCAATTTTAATAGCTTGATTGTGCCTTTATAATCGACGGTAGGAGTGTTTATGTTTTCCCGCAGGAACATTATTCACTGTAATTAGTGTTATGGTTTACCGAGCATTTCATTTGGTGCCAGCAAAAATGCAGCTGAATTACTTGTACAGAATGAAAGCCTTATGGAATGTCAAACATGTCCACAGCGCTTTATTAAAGCTAAATTTAGGAAGGTAATGTCGGTTTGCCTGTCCTCATATTAAACCTCGAAGACTTATAAAGAGATATCGTTTAATTTTGAATTTTAAGACACACTAAAATTTTCGGAATAATTTAATTCTGGTTTTCATCGGCGCAGTTTAACCACACAGCCCTATTACAGTTTCACAGATTTTTTCGCAAATGTTTCGCCGTATATAAAATTGGTGTAAGGTGCTTTAAAAAACTAACGTGTAATAAATATATAAATCAAAATTCTGAAACGTTCCGATGAACGTGTTCTACACTTAGGATTAGCAGCTTTATGAACTTTGCTACCATCTCATATCCGAAAAAGAATACGACGTTTCGGCAAAAAATCCAGCTCCCAAAACGCTGTGTTCTTTTTGAAAATAAGCCAAATGACAAAGTCCATAATTCTAGCACTTAATAATAAATGCACAACTCTATTTGGAAGAGATCTGTTCATGTCATTGGTATGTAATGCAACAAAAGTACAGATCAGTTCAGATAACAATGTAGTCTGATCATAGTGAGATATATGAGGGTTGAGATTTTCACAACGGTGTCGCTGAAGACTCGAGTCCTCGGAGCTGTTCGCCATGTCGACTAGTTACAGACAATTTCCGTGGATCCTAGTAGTACCTTAATCCTACTGGCCAAGAAGAGGTTCCCAATGACTGCTTAACCCTGAAGATGAAAGCACTGTGATCTTTCGAAAAGTCAGAAAAAATTTACAAGTCGGCACAGCATAATATCCCAGATGAACTTAATCTTCATTAAAGGCCAGTATGTAAAATAGCAGTGCATGCATTTGTACGATTTGAGTCGATATTGAGATATGACACAGATACAAGAATATTCAGTGAGAAACACGAGGACAAACCCGAAGCAGACGCGTGCGGGCCGTGTCCTGTTCATTCTTGCATGATAGACGTAGCAGTATTGCTTATGCCGTTTAACGTGGCCGAGCCACCGGCTCTTCCACTGAGCTTTCTGTGCTCTTTTTTTGCGTACTTCCAGGGGAAAAGGTAGTGTCTTCAAACACGCCACGGCTCTTTCCTTCCAAATCCTTACTTATTCACCAGTAATATTAAACTTAGCTTCACTATCGACATCACAAATTCCCTCTCCCAGAACACGTGTAGAAGTGCAATTCAGAAACTCATATAAAACAGAAACAGATTACGACTATAAAAAACGCGCTGTTTTATTTTCAAAAACTGAAACAAATTACCGGCCTGACCCCGGAGCATTCTTTAACCTTTATCGTAAGGCCTTTTAAATTCCACCCACTTACTCTCGACCGGAGGCCCTTCCGTTTAGCTGAATATTGAACGAGCATACATTTCGTCGGAAGTACACGACGCTTGACCTTAGGATGCGCAGTAGTACACGCGCTGTCGGTGCAGTATGCCGCCGGCCCTGTCCCGTACACCAGGCACCATGTGCTACTGAAAGAAGTGTACTTGCAGGCCATTCCATCGTATAGCTGTGATATATGTAGGATGGTAACTCCTGACACGGCTGTGTTTATTAAGCATTACATTACATCACATTACATTACGGAGGTCTCGCGGCTTGTGGGTCAAGGTCCTTTTATAGCTGTGCGGTCGTAAAATGCTTAAGTCCGTGATCGCCAAATACTTACATATCTTGAATGTGTTAAAAACCACCACTATATCCAGCAATTAATGCGACTTTGTGTGACCTGTCGATAGTCAGCGATAGCATGGTAAACAAACGTGACTCACTCACTCACTCACTCACTCGCCCACTATTTCACGCACACCAAGAGCATTATATAAGGCAGTTTGTTATTTTTAAAATATCAGTATCGTCGGCGTGCAACATGTCCTTGTTCTTCATTGTAACTTTGACCATAAATTCAATTGAAGCATAATAATATGTTTTTGTTTTTCTTGGGCTTATCCCTTCTTTTGGTTTCTTCTGCTTGCTGTGTCCTTCTACTGGTGCTGTTTTTGTAATCTGCCATTAGGATGCTGAGTCAGCACGTACGCGAAGACCTGAACTCAGTACTTCTGTATAAATGTATTCTTTTCTAGATCGTCTGCTCCTTACGACCTTTCCCAATGTTTCAACGCACCTATCACGTATCTGCAATCAATTCATCGTCTTATTCTTCCTTTTTCTCTTCCTCCGCTTTAAGATGCCAGTTTCTCTTCGCTTTCTGCTTGCACAAATTTTTTATAATATATACAGAAGATATTTTTCAATAATGAAGCACAGTTTGCGCAAAAGGGAGTAGGCGTCTGTTTTATTTTAGAACAGTCTGTGTTTATGTATCCTGTGTTTGCGTTAAGTTTTCAAGTTCCATAATCAATCAAAATCAGACGTTTGTAGGACTGAGAAATGATGCCTAGGGGAACAATTTAAGAACTGTCCTTCAAGTATCGCGCTTTACATATATATTACGGGGATTTGTGCGTAAGCAGAAGCATTTCTACGCTCTATTAAGGCTAGACGCTGCGTAAGAGTTATGACAATTTGTAACGAGATAGAGGTTGATTTTACTGCCTCCAGAACTGAATGAATCCACCATAGAAGGCGTACATTCTCTGAGTGAATATACAAAACGCGTAAGTCTGAAGCCTCTCGCTTGTTGGGATTGCTGGTTCAAATCCCGCCGGAGGCATGGATATCTGTCTCTTGTGAGTTTTGTGTGTGTTGTCAGGTAGATAGCTCTTCGACAGGCCGATCCCTCGTCCAGAGGAGTCCTACCGAACGTGTGTATGTGTGTCATTGAGTGTGATCAGATGCAAGCATAATCCCCTGCTCGTACAGTGAGTAGGCAGAAGTGGCCAGACAAAGAAAGAAAGAATATACAATATAAACGTTACGAGAAGGCATTCATTCCTCCGGATTTCAGAGTGTTTAGTAGATGTGCGATTGCAAATTTGGTTTTTGTACGTTCATGTTGAACACACTTTTCTATAGTTCGGATTTTTACTTCTGTATATCCTGCGCTGCATTTTATGAGGACAGATTACGGTGTGTCACATGCATCTGTTTGAAATTTAGTTCTGCGTGATTATGGGCCACATAGGGCCGAAACATGTAGTAGGCCTAGTAATGCATAATTATGTTGTAAACGAACTACTGGAAGTGTACATATTTTGGCTACTTCATAATTGACTAACGCATTGAAATTACGCAACACGTTAAGTACTGTCAGGTATTCTGTTGTAAGAACTTCAGAAACTATGTCGCGAAGGGCGGTACCCCATCCGATATTCCAACTGGGTACCTTTCTGATTATCACTGAATTAACTAGCTTCTTCTTACTGTACAGAAACTGAGGTCGCGTGATCAATATCTCGGCCACCAGGTCAAGAATTATTTAATGAACAAACAACAGATGACTTTTTCCCCCCATCGTGGCAGTTGAAGATTGAGTGCCCTGATACACAGACAACACAATTAGCCATGTTCATGCAGCTGCATCGATTTGTAATATGTGGCAAGTCTTTAAAATGTTTACCATCTGTTCACTTTAGACTTACAACCCTCCCGGATCTGTAATTTTAATTTCGTTTAAAGAGCAGCGTGGCTGGCAACACGCACCTGAACCCCTTCAATCGACACAACAGAGTCAACAGACGAAGAGATATTTCAACGGTCTGTTAACATATTCGCTTCATTTTAGGTGGCTGATTATTCAGTTAAGTCTGCTGCCTTAAGGCTTGTGAGAACTGTTCATTAACTGTTAATTGCAGGCATTCTGCGACTAAAGGGACTTCTGCTTGTGAGATCTCGTGTTACGCGATTTCATGACTATTTCAATTTACCTTTTGCAGCGACGACTAAAAATGTGAAAGTATTTGTTTAAAGAAGGGAATAAGATTCGTGAACAGCTGAAACGAATAGCATTATGCGCTGCGAGTGCAGGCCGGGACCGCAGAGAGTTCACGCCTCCAAAAACAACGCAGTAAACAGTCAACAGCACATTCTCACTCAACAATAAAGTGCACCCTTAGTGTAATAATAACAAAAAAGTTCTCCCTGAAGATGACCCAGCAGGGTCGAAACATGTAGAAGTGTGTTACGATTGATGATAAAACGCTCTTTGTGCATTTGTTGGTGATTGTTTTTGTATAATATAGTGCACGGACATGGAACACATTACGTTAATGATGGGACATTTTCAATGAGAGATTTGTTTGAGAATTTTGATTTCACTGCAGAGTTTACACTAATGATACAGACTAGTGTAATAAATAGATACATAACTAAAAAATCAATAAGTGTGTCAATATCGAAGCATTTATCAACCGACGTGCTTTTTCGGACATCGGAAATTGCTCTTCGAATGGATCAGAATAATATTAGGCGATAATTTGGTGTGGTATGTGGAGCTCTTTGGAAGCATATGCCTGTACCGAATAAGAAAAACTTTGCATTGAAGCCAAAACATTTCAGTTCAGATGAAAGTCTCCTCATAGTATCGCCTGTTGTGATGGACAACATATTACTATGAAGTGACATCCCGTGTCTGGTTCGACGTTGCGTAACTACAAGCATTACTCTCTGAATTGTATTACAAGGAACAGACGGCCGACTTCTCTGTGTGCATAAATTACAGGAGCTAACAAGGCGTACGCAATACATTCTCCTCTATAAGTGTGTTACATATCTTGGAAAACTGTAAGGAGCTAGCATCTCCGTCATTACGTGATGGAAGTGGGCCTATGCACTGCGTATCCCTTGGAGACGAGTCCTGTTTTCTCAGAACTTGTTTAATGAAATTTTATACACTTATACAAGAAAATAACCTGTCAAAGGAGGAAAAAAATTTTTGACTACACATTGACGCTCGCAAGGCGCTGCGTGGAATATGAATTCGGCATTCCTAATTCAAAGTGGGGACTCGTACTAATTCCAGAATAAATTGCCGAAAGTATCTGAATTTTGCCTAAATTATTCTAGACATGGAGGGTATGAAAAACACTCAGCTAGGAGCTGCAGTGCAGTAATACGGAGTACAAAACCACTCAGATTCAGAACAGACAGTTGCTACAAATTGGATGCAAAGATATTTTGAAGAAAAAAATCTTGCAAACTTTACGGACCAACCAGTTCAGTTCAGCTTCAAAAGAAATATTTGAAGGTTACATGAATTATTTTTCATTACTTGTTAATTAATGTATTAAACTTGAAACTCCATTTTTGAAGTGTGTAATTGCATTTATTACTGCTGGTGTTACTAATCTTTAAAACAGTTAGTCAAGTTTTTATTTGTGCAAGAAGTCTTTACCCTATATTGAGTTTATTTTCCACGTTACTGTAAGCCTTCTTTTCAGTTACCTATTACGAATTCTTTCCCTTTTTCCGTAGGAAAGCCCACTTAATTGAACTACTTCAGTGTACCAATGTCATCACGAAACACGCACAGTTGGCAAAACATCCAAAGAGCAGGGCATGACATTACAGTTTCCGCGGCGGTGGCTATGAATATCACTGTCTTCTTGGATGTGACGGCGTGTGGTCTGTCAAAAACATACCAACAGTTCAGACGACACGGTAGTTTTCATATTCCGTAACACAGTAACTACAGGCAAAGCAAACACTAAATTTGTCTTTGTTCATGCCTTGAAGGCATATGTGGGGTGGAGTTAGGGTTCCCCTCATTCTTAAACTGAGCAGTTGGTGTAGGTGTGTTGTAAGCTTCACCCACCACCCCGTCGACCGTTTTATTCCCGCTTTATCGATGTAGGAATTTCCTCCCCGTGCTGCCCATTAAACAAAAGGTGCCGTGAATCCCAGAGCCGGTGAGGAAGCTGTAACGAAGCGAATCTATCTTGATTTCAGGCTTCCGCTGCAATGTAGATGAGATCTACGCTCTTCTGGGGTATTACGCAGAGCACAGTCGTAATTCTGAACCGAAGCTTCGGGACAACCTATCGGTCCCAAGAGTCAAGAAGTCCAAGACTTCTTGATCCTTCCAGATGAGATCGATAGATTGTCCCGAAAAGTCTGTACGGAATTACGATTCCACGCTGCGTAATATTCCAGAAGAACGTAGATCCCAAAAATTCGTTCCCCTGTCGGGAATCAAACCACTGTTCGCCAGTTATCCACCCCTCAGTCTAATGACTACACCGACTATGTTATCTTGGCTGATCTAGACGTACGGAAGATAAGCTTTACAAATTCACTTTTATGAATAATTTGTCGCTTGCACACAAATTGCTATTTTTCTTTTCTTTTTTCTGAATTTGACCGGCTGGAACTCGGTCGGGTCCGGCTAAAGACACTAGCAGCGCGATCAAGTTCATTAAGACATAAAGGTTTTATTTCGAAAAACCAGATACAAAGGTTTTATTTCGAAGGATCAGTCGGCGGACCTCTTATCAGATAGAGTCCGGCCCGTCAAGCTTTTATTGTGACGATGGGAACATATCTGTTTGCTATGTACAACACATCAAAAGCTGGCGACAGTTCAGTATTCAAGTGACGTGTTTCTTATTACACTGTCACCAGTATTACAAATGATGGAGCAATAAAAATCGGATACACAGTAGAGTCGATCAGTGGACTTTGGCGAATATAATAATGAACTTCAGAGTTCCGCAACAGCAGGGGATTCCTACACCACCTGCGCACCTATAAACTTTCCAGAAACTACTCTGAAACATTAAGTTGTTGTAGATTTCTGTCATCACTGGAAGAAACATGGCCGTACTTAGCATAAAAACGTAGCGGGAAGTTAAGCTATTGCAATGAAACTTTCGCCAGTGTCAGATCTCAAGACACCTCTTTATTAGATTTTTAAAACGACGTCACATTAGTTACGGTAATAAATTTCTCTGCTTGTAACAACAAGATCTCAGTGGTTTGAAGCCAAAACCGAGGTCAAGAACTACATCAAATCAAATACAAGTAATAAAATTGTCAAGAGATTAACGAAGGATTTCACAGAGGAGGTTGGGTACATTTCTGAGGGTATATGAATTCGTTCGTCGTTTTACGAACGTGTAGTTACCTGTCGCTTAACGGATTTCGAAACATAATAGTTCTACCTATTCCACTAGGCTGAACAAGTCTTCAAGGACAACGAGACGGGCGGGGCATGTGGCATGAATGAAGAAGCGCAAGCAGAGTTTTGGTGGCGAAATCTGAAAAAAAAAAGGCAACTTGGGAGACACAGGTATAGATAGGCGAGATAATATTAAAAGGACTGTTCAAGAAATATAGGGACAACTGGATCATTAAAATCCGGATTCTATAAAATGCGAGGAATTTGTCGACTAGTTCAGGACCACAGGTTTCTCAAGAACGACTATGCTGTATGGAGTTACGGGGATTTGGTCGGTCGGTCGGTCGGTTGGTTGGTTAAAATGTCTCCTTTCTGACCAAAACATCCTAAGGCGAATGTCGTAAAAGCAGCCTTAAAATTTACACCAGTCAGTGAAGAGGCGAAGAAATAGCGACGCTTCATTATTCGTTGTTACTTTTATTACTTTTATGTCACACTTTTTAAACGTTGTTTTAACAGAACTGTCCCTTACAGGTTAATTCGTGTTCGTTCCAATACACAGATACATACTAGTCTGCAAACACTGCAAATGCCAGCTCGATTGAATTCTGGCCTAAAAAAGGACAGGACAGCAGACGGGAAAAAGAGATCTAGTAAAAGGAAGCTGTTACAGCCAGCGACCGACTTCGATCACAAAGAATTCCGGTAACGGTGTGTGTGTGTGTGTGTGTGTGGATGCATGTACGCAAGTATGCGTATATGCACGTATGCAAGTACGTATGTAGGTGTGCTTGTATGTATGTGTACATGCATATATATCGGATCATTCCAAAATGTTAGTAACTTTCTACCCGACTACATGGCGTTGTATACTAAGAGACAGTAATTTTTGTAATTACCGATGTAAGAACTTCAAATCTCACTGATCAAAAGTTTCCACTTTGAAAATTCAGGGTCGTGTTGCGTACTTCTATAAATCCTTTATAATGTCTAGTTTTATTTTAAGGCACCTCAGTCCTTTTCTCCCATCACCACACCACATTTTACTGATACAAATCTGCGTAATGACGATACTGCTAGTGTGGAATCTGATTAGAGCAGCTAATAGAGATGATTAAAGGGCAGGGCTAAATGTGACTTGAAGCATCAAATGTAGGCAAGAACGTCGAAGTTTCTTTGCGTTTTACGTCTCAGATATGCGCCAAATACAGCGATGTTTATTCTAATACAATGTGTTTAATATTCAACAAAATTTGTAAAACGAGCTAGCTTTTATACGTACGTGAACGCAACGTTTCTTAACGAACGCCTTGCAGCCGATGTGACGTCATCATGTGTCGTTACCAGTGCACGTGCGCTTACACCTACAGGATTAACCTCATAATAAGACCATTATAAACATGTCCACCGCTCACATTAGATAATCTTAACATTGTCTTAATTAAGCGTATTTCTTAAATTACATATGGTGCTACATGCGTATCCACTACAGTTAACCCTTCGACTCTACCGCTATGTTTAACACTAATAACTCTACATTTTTTATAATTCTCATAATTAACATCCATCGTTTTCCTACGCAGCATTCACCGATTGTCTTTCTTATAGAGGCAAACTCTTTTTTCTAATTTGTGAAATGAATATTTATAAACGACGGATATTAACTTTAGTCTTGAAAGGGCTAATTATGTTCTTATTGCGTGTATTTATCTCTAATGCCCAGGATTTTTCTGAAGTCACCATGTCCTTTACTATCAATACGCGTTATCACTACCTTCTCTTGCACTTAGCGGTACGTCTTTGTTTATATCGCCAGCTACGTTTGCATGCTCAAGGGTCAGCTTCACTCCGCACTCAAGCGACAGCAGCCGCCCTTCATGATGCCCTTACGTTACAATGCAGATAATTTGTTTACCCTGTCACCATTTATTTAAGCACAGCTAGGCTATGTACTGTATGTAACTTAATTGTATCCATCCAGTTGTTCTGCTACAGACTTCCTAATTGGCCCTCTGGTATGGTTCGCAGATTCTGTGTTCCGTCCTATTACTTCGCTCTGTCCTGCGTGTAGCTATTTCCCCAACGGTGACCTCAAGGGAGACTGAAATGCGTACGGCAAGAAACGTTATGTGACAGCTGTGCAATAAAAGCTAACTCGTTATACGATCTGTATTTTTAGAAAAGTTGCACGGTAAATTGAGTTTCTTACACTCTGCCACTTGTGTTGTTTCCGCATTTCGACCCAGGGACTGTGAAGGCGTCTTCTGCCTTCCAGATCTTCTGATTCACAGCGCCTAGCCGGCGTCTCAGTGCAGAGGACTGCCCTCAATCCCAGGCTGTGGTGCACAAAGTGGCACTGGGATAGGATCCTCTCTAGGAACTCAGGTCTTCTCCTGTCAATATCACTCCACCAGTGTTATATATTCATTCACCTAACATCAACGCAACGTAATCTTAACACTTGACAGCGTCGTGAAATAACAGTCACATGGAAAGGTTGAATGGCATGTAGTGAAATGCGTGTAACTAAACACACTGTGAATAGACATGGGAGAGTGAAGGCAGTCCCACAAATTAACCACAAGCTTACGGCTATTGTCGGCCTCACGCACTAGCCGGCCGCTTCATTAGCGGGAGAGGAGACCCCAGTGCTGGCTGTGTAGGGATCTGTATGTGAATCAGTGTCCGGGAGGACGAGGTGGCGAAAAGGACCGATTTCCCCTACAGGAAAATGCAATCCTCCTCTTCAAATAAGAGCTAGTCACTTTACATGCTAAGCTATTCCCAGTCTGTGTATAGAGCTGCAAAATTATAGACACTGCTGAACAAGCAGAATTATTTAACACACACGAGAATGTACGATGGAACGCACTCGAGGCAAATGCAGCGATTAGGTTTATTGTAACAAAAACAGTTATGTAATAGTCTTCACGAATATGAAATGCTACCCATGAAGATGGCCGAGAAGGCCGAAACATGTAGGAGACAATAAATACTTTTGCGATCCATAAATTTGTGCCTTGTTGGTTGTACTCGTATTATTTTATAAAATTGGTGCACAAGTTAAAAGAGTCTTATAGTTATTTATCATTTTATATTAATCTGTTGCGTTTAATACGATTTTGTATTGCCGTTATTGCCTTTCTAAAATAAAACTATTTTAGTGTCAATTCACCTACGTGCAGAGAAATCAAAAACTGGTGAAGCATGCGTCGAAATATATCGTATTTAATATACGCATGTCATGACAGTAAGTGCACAGACGATAATATGATAAACTAATGAAAATGTGCAATAAAATAAACATAGATACAAAGATCCCTTTGTGATTATGATTTATATAAGGAGAAAGAAAAGACCGCCAATCACAACATAACGTCGATATTTTATTTAATGTCAAAGTGTACTACTTGGCCTACTTGGCCATCACCAGCTTATCATTATTAATAAAAATATGAAAGAAAATCTTGTAGATGTAAATGATGGCTACATAGGCCAAAACGTGTAACACAGTTTGATACTGAATAAAATTGCTGACGTTGAGTTGTGACTGACAGCCTTCTACAGACAGTGAAACCCGGTTGTAACGGCATCCGTTTATACGAAACCTCGTCTGTAGCGTCAGATATTCTGTGCTACCAATTAATTCCTCACTGTTAACCACAACGTTACATTACTCGGTTATAACAACACTCGTTTATAACGACAAAAAATATTCAGTCCCCTTCTTGACGTTATAACCGAGTGCAATTCCATATGTACATATACGTAATAGAATGTTTATTAGTTCCCTTCCACTGAAGTATATTTTGAAGGTATAAAACAAGAAAAGAACATGTGCGCTAAACTTCAGACATACGACTGTTTCTGCAGCCACAATAAATAACAATAAACAATACACTTGCTTGTGTGGCTACAGGCCCCGTCAGCTGTTACACACACTTTCCACCCCACTGCGCTCCTCTTCCTCTTCACCCCTGCACTTCTCTCCTCTTGATATTGAATTCTCAGGGTACACAACCTGATATGGGTATATGAACGTTCGCAGCATTTGCATATCCTCACCACAGAGCTACGGAGTTGCGGATATAAAGGCGGTATTGTAATGAAAAAAATGTTGCAGAGTAAAACCATAAAATATAAACCTTAATGACTCAGTATTGCAAATTAACATATAAAGCGAAATGTTTATGATACTGTGATCAATATTCACCTTCCCATACTTTAAAATGACTGTACTTTTCTATTATCAAGACTGACAGGGTTCACATTTCGTAAACCTTCCAGCGCACTTCCGAAATACAGTCGAACTCGTTATTACGTCAGGAAAGGCACTGAATATTCTGTGTCGTTATAAACGAGTGTTGTTGTAACCAAGGAGTGTAATGTTACGGTTAGCAATGAGGAACAATCGGTACCACAGTATATCTGACGCTATAGGCAAGGTGTCGTTGTACCCGGTGTCGTTATAACCGGGGTTCGATTGTACTTTCTTCAAATAACCGTGTTGAATTTGAAATCCTCAAACAAATGAAAGAAAGAACAAGACTTTGGTATGCAGTTCCTGAAGAACTTACTTTAATTTGTGAATGAATGAAAATTTCCAGTTCTTGAGATATATGTGAATATTCTTTAGCAGTTTTCCACCATGTAAATCCACATAAAATCGTCCTAAAGTTTCGAGGTTTAGCGAAAATCGTGTTATTTCTCAAAGAGAACAGGTTATACAGAATTCCTTGAAAATACTACGAAAATGATGGGCGAGAGGTCTGGCACAATCCTGCTAAAATCGAGCAGTATTCATTGCCGGTATATATCACCTACAGAAACAAATAAAATTCATCCCGTATCTGACTGACACAAACGGCGAAATCATCGATGCACACCGTACAGAGCAGCGAGTTGCATCTCCCTGAGGGTGCAGTAGGTTACCTACAAGAAGCCTTGGATTTCTGACTCATAAAATTTGGCCTGCTTTTTGTTAACTCGGCCACAACAACGAAGACCGAAGAAAATCTTATCTAAGAACCATGTGATAATCAAAATGCCCGTAATAATTCACATATAGTAGAATCTTGCTAACCGTCTGACGACTAAGACAGATCTACATTTTATATAAAACATTCATTTCGCACCTCCCAGAGAACACAGTAAACTTCTATTAGATAAGAAGAATCTTGAATTCTGTACATGAAAATAATCGCTGTTCATTGTACGAATCTTAAGGAGAACAAAAATACACCGTGTGGGAAAAATGCGATGATTTTAGCATTAAGCCTGGTGGTACTAAGCATCAGGTTTTAAGCGATTAATCAGTCAATCGATAATGGCTCTGTCAGCTGAATGTTGTATGTAAACAACGATAAATCATCACGATAGATTTCTCTTACAGTTCTGTTTGAGGCCGCTATGGTTGTGATAACCGTCCATCGATTTTTCTTGGGCTACTTGTTATTTACTGCCTTAATTATTTTGCGCATGGCTCCTTCCTTAGGATGTACTGCGTTTACATTCTTTTACACCTTCACCATATACATTTCGTGTTTCTTCAGACTTTACAAGAAAACAGTAAAGATATCACTATATCTGGTTAGTGTAAAACAAACAGAAAATTATCTGGAAAATCTTACAACTGCCAAACAGAATAAAATGCTTTTATTGGTAACATATTTTATCATCGTTTTATTGCGACATTTTAACGTTAGTTCAGCATGGCCAACGGCTTATCAAAATGAACAGTTTATTCTCCTTACTGAGGTCAAGAATGAAGAGGCATGAATTATGAGAATAACGGCGGTTGATCACGTTATGCAAAATGTTATACTTGTCGTCCAGTTAGTTCCACCTGTCCACTGTCAACCAGCACAAAGCGCTTGTTGCTAGCGATGCTATCACATGGTTATCACTAGCAGGATGCGGTGAACAAAATGGCTGGACGGCTAGGGGGAAGTATCGGGAAGTAAGCTTGTGGGCGGTGTGTGTGTGTGTGTGTGTGTGTGTGTGTGTGTGTGTGTGT